>BPLQ01012318.1:0-557500 GCA_021605075.1 Caerostris darwini
AATAGTATATAATATTTTCTGTTTTAGCAAAGAATTTTTGTGAATATCGGATGATAGTAAAGAAAATACGTTGGATAATTTTGTAATTTTAACTTATGAAGAAGAAAAAAAATTAAATTGTTTTGAATGTGTTTGGAGAAAAAATTCCAGTACCTGTGTATCTGGTACATAAAAAGGCTTAAACTATACTTTATGAATGAGATACTAGATAACGGATTTTCTGTTTTTAAGCAAGATATTGATAATGGAATATAATCTTTTTGTCTTAGCAAAGACTTTTAGTTTATATCGGATGATGGTAAATAAAATAAGTTGCATAATTTTGTATAAATTTATTTTGTGAAGAAACAAAAATTAAATCGTTTTTGAATTTGTTTTCAGAAAAAATCCAGTATGCGTGTACATAATTGTTATGCGTAAATAATAAAGCACAGGCTATACTTTAGTCGGATACATAGATAATGGATTTTTCTGTTTTTAAGAAAGGTTTTGGTAATAGAATATAATCTTTTTGTTACAAAGAATTTTTGTGAATATTGGATGATGGTAAATAAAACAGGTTGCATAATTTTGTAAATTTAGTTTGATTAAAAGAAAAAAAAATAATAGTTTTTTAATTTGTTTCGATGAAAAATTCGACATCTTTGTATCTGATATATAATAAGGCATAGATTATATTTTATACTGGAAAACAGAGGTGATTGACTATCTATTTTTAAACAAAGTTGTATTAATTAAATCAGCAAAAATAATTTAATTAGCAAAGAATTTCAATTTATATTGGATGATGGTAAATAAAATACTTTAAATAATTTTATAAGATATATTTTTTAAGAATGCCAAGAGAATTTGATATCTGAACAAAAATTTCTAATTATGTAAGATGCTATAATATTATATGGCTATATATAAATAGGTAAACGCAATTGGCGCTCTGGCGCTTGGTGCCAGAGGTTTTGGATTCGAATCCCGGCTGTGCCATGGATATTTGTAGTGGTTCGGAATCCACTTTAAACACTAGAACCCGGTGTAATATGAGTGTAAAGCGTTAAGGCGTAGGGCTGACAACCCTACGCCTTGAAAATATCTCATGTCTCGAAATCTGCCAGCTGGCAGACGGCCTCGGCCTACCATATGGCTGTTGCGCATTTGAAAACGAAAAAGAAGGTATACACAATCTGTAGTATATGCAAAATAGATATATATGATATGTAATTTATATGAATATGTATATATGACACAAGCACATATAAATATATGATTAGATCTTATAAATGAGTAATAGTTCCTTTTTTTGCGGCGCTTACATTTTTATTAAATGTTTTACAGTGGAAAGTTATTTATTTCATTAACTATTATTTTGAGGTATATAAGTTCCAACTCAAATATATAACACATATTGTTATTAAATTAGTTGCAATAAATTGTAACAAATGAGTTTAATTTCCATTCAAAATTTACTTTCACCAATATTATTTACAGATGATTTAATTTTATCTAACAGCAAAATGAAGTATTTTATCTTAACATCTTCAATAAGATATTCCTGAATAAACAATAAAAATAATTATTGTGGGGTTTTTTATATTGCTTTCATTGTTTTGCATTACAATATCACAATATTTTCAATCAGAAAATATATCATTAAATCATATTCTAAGTTAATAGAACAATTACCTACATTCTGTGCTTACTTCCAATATTCGAGCTATGATTGTAAAATCATAATTAAATGTACATTTAATATGTAAACATTATTAATTAACACTGGTTTTTTTTATATGGCTTTGTGTTTTAAAAGTAATCATAACCATGCTAATTACCTTTTCCCTAATCTGATATTTAAATACAAGTAATTTAGATATCTAATTAAAAAATATTTATTGAAGAAGAACAATAAATAAAAAATCTATTAAACACATGCTTCTTTATGAATTTGGAATAAATAATTAATCATACATATTTAAATCTACATTGCTAATTTTATAAATTGCTATGATCAATTGAAAGGAAAGAATTTATGACAATTTAAAAACTAATTAAAGATAAATAAAAATAATTGCCCAGAATTAATCTTCGATAAACAAACCGATTAAAAATATGGTAATTAAAAAAGTTTTTTTTTTTGCTTATAAATAATTAACAATCTTCTTATGTTCCATAATGAATGTTTCACAAAAAATGAATCATTATTTTAAACTTGTTTTTATTAATTTAAAATAATGAGCTGTACATAAAATGTATAATGATACAAACGCTAATTAATTTCATTTATTTATTATTCCTTTTATAGCCAACATTATTTGAATATAAAAGGTAACTTTAAATAATGAAGTATTATATTATTTTATTTTTTTATTTGCCATTCATTTGTCATTACACACAATGGAAATGCTTTATAATATTAAAATCTTACAATAATATACCCCATTAATGTTTTATGGGCACCATATTGATTTATTTAGTTTGTATTTAACTCTATTTAAAGTAATAGAATAGCAAATTAAGTAAATCAAAACCAGGAAGTTTCAATGAATAAAAAGCATCATCATGGCAATTACGTTTCATATGTAGACTAGACAAAAATATATTCGCCAAATAATTACTCATGTATTCATCAGAAAGTGTTTCACTTATATGCAACAGTAATTTAAAGGTAAAAGTATACAAAATTTTAAATTCAAAAATATCTCAAGATACTTTTCATCAGAGTTTTTCGGAATTAGGAAATATATATTTCATATTTTAATATTAAGAGTTAAACTTCTCAAACAGGTGGCAACACTGTGGTTTCAGGGTTTTTCTTTTTTAAAGAATTTGTATGATATTTAAAATTAATTATACTATTTATACTATAAATGATTTAATTCAAGAAATGCATGTAATAACACTCTTATCTCTCTTAGATTTCAATATTCAACATTATAAATTTTTTAAAACTGAATGAAAAAATAAAAAAAAAAATATATATTTATATCTCTTTCCTTGATTAAAAATTATTGTATTTTGGTAAAAATATTGTGTACCATTACTAGAATAAAATAACTTAAATTTAAAAAAAATTAACTTGCTTGTTAATTTAAAGCGTATATAATTAAATAAATATAATGTTGCCTTACATAAAAGTCCTTTAAAGAGATTTCTCCAATTTTTTGCTCAATTTGGACTCGATCAGTTACCAATGGCTCTGCTTTGCTAGTGGGTTTTAACGTTGCCTTATTTATAAAGTATACTATATGTTAAAAAAAAAAGATTAGGATTAGAATATCCAAAGGACCTGGTTTAACTTAAGTCCTGTAATTGTGACTTCAATTAAAGAGGAATAAATGAGTTACAAAATAGGGACTCAATAATTATACTCAGAAAAGATCTAAGGGATCCACTCAATAATAAAACTGCAGAAAAGACCTAAGAGAATAGTTAAGATTCCAAGACAATTACGCCAGGAAAAGAAGCATCTGTTATCATTAATCTGAAGGACTTTATAATACTAATAGACGTGTCTGGCCTTTTAAAAGACTGATGCACCTACTCTAAGCATATGAACTCTAATGCATCTTTTTTACTTAATAAGTTTAATACAGACATTCATAAGCTAATAACTTTATTTTAAATATTTATAGTCCATAACCTAATATATTCAATAAATTATATAAATTAGTCATGTAATTTTATTGCAATAATCTGATTTCCCAATTTACTTCCATGTCGTTTGTTTCTAAATCTTCTCAATAAATAGTTAAAATAATAAATAATTAAATATTTAGAAAATAATGTTTCAAAAGGTCGAGGGACGTTGTGTATTGGACGAACGTTGAATATTAAACTATTCCAAACTCTAGATACGAGTAGCTTATTTCATTCCAGACTTTTATAAAGTACATAAATTATAATATAACTACCACTATTTTGAAATAGTTATCAATTGTAATGGAAGGCGTTTAACTAATTATTTTTCCAAGCCAAAAATTTAAATCTAAAAGCGATGAGTTGTATCATTTTTAATTATAAAGCCTTCATTAAAACATATGCAATGCATGTTTTATTTTGTGTGCAAAATATTTAATAGCCTTTCTTACAATAAATTTATATCCATTAAACCATTCATATGAATTTCGTAGGTAAATTACACAGCCATTAAATAAATTCCTTACAAGTCTTGAAATAGACATTTTAGTCATTTGCTCACAAAATGAAACTAATATTTAATGGGGAAATAATTTTTTTTTCTTTAGAAGTTTGTAGAATATTTTTTTTTTCATAACTTTTCCCCACGAATTTTTTACATGTTTACATGTGCAAAAAGAATTTTTTTATCTCAAAAATTGTTCCAGTTACGAATTGTTCCAGATTTAGATTCCTTTTTTTTCCCCTGGAATGTTTCCAATACAAAAAAAGAAATTTAAACTTCAATGAAAAAGAGTCAGCTGTTTTCCTACTATGTTGTATTTATTAAAGTAATAAAATAAAATTTAAAAAAAATTAACGTTAATGAAAAATTTGTTATAAGAAACTTTTTTTTAGACTCGTATTTTTTTTCCCCTTTTTTTAAAAAAACTGATTTTAAAAAAAAGTTATATAATGTGTGGAAAATTGGGAAATATTTGCTTTTATTATTATTATTATTATCTTTGTATTAGTGTATTTTTTTTTATTCTGTCATTTCAAATAAAATGAGAAATATCTCTTGGATTTCAGTTAATTATTCTACTAGTTTAATTTCCTCGGTGTCTTTAAATTTCATTAAATTGTTTGTTATGAAATGACACATAGTAGAAATTAATGAAGTTCAGACAGCAGAAAGTAATAAAACTTAAAAATGTATGATGTGAACTTAATAAGTGCACATAATTCCTAGAAATTTTTTTTAATATATTGCGTTAAAAAATTTAACGTTAATGAAAAATTTGTTATACCTATTATAAAGATTTGAAACATTTTTTCTATCTCTCTCATATTTTCCACTACTGAATAGCGTAGTAGTTTTTAATGGTTTATTCATAGTTAATCAACACAGTAGCTTTTAATGATTTATTGAGAGTTAATCAACATAGTAGTTTGTAATGTTTTTTAATAGTACATTTTATTTGTGTAACAGACGAAAACAACTTTTTAACTGAAAATTGAATTATTAAAAATATTATTATAAGGATGGATGACCCCATACTTACTTGACTTTGAACTTTGCGGGTTGCCCTTAACGTTAGATTTTGGATTTTGCACTTTCCTTTCAGAGACGGGTTGCCTCTTACATTAGACTTTGGACTTGATACGTATTTCTTTGCCTGTTAGACTTTGGAACCGATAGTGGGAGAGGGTGAAGCAGAAAATGGAGTATGCGGAGTAGAGAAGAGTTCCAGGCAGTACGGAGGGTACAAAGATCCTAAAACGAACACGCTTTTAAGATGATTTTGTAAATAATTGTTATATAATTTTGTTTTGTATGTTATGGGTTACAGTTGTGCAGTGCTATCTTAGTAAATTTTAATAAATATGGCAGCTTCAAGTTTAGTTATTAATTCAAGAAATAATTAAGTTTCACCCATGAAATAACACTGAATCAAGGCCTCATGCGTATATCGCCCTAACTTTTACTATTATTATTTTTAGTTACTTTTATTTCGAAATGTCATAATAAATAACTGCTTATTTTAAATTTCTTACAGCGTAATAATGAAAACTTTCAATTTCATCAGTTATTTGTGAAATATATGCCTGGTTATGTGTTCTGTTTTAGTTCTAATTTTTTGCTTGGAAAGTTTTTTATTGATTCATAAGAAATATTTGGTTTTACTTGTGATTCGATCGTATTGAAATATAAAAACTCACGGTAGCTTTTCAAGCTACATTTTACATTGCCTTTTGAATCAGTATTATTTAATATTTCTAAAATTAAAATTCCTTACCAATTATTATTGTTGCTAATTATAGTTACTAAGCTTTATTTTATAGACGTCTTGCATGGTTTAAAGCTCCTAATCTTTTTCTAAAATTTGTTGACAAATTCGTATTAATATAAAATTTTAACGAGGTTATGAATTAAATTTTATTTTAAGTTACAGTTTAGAAACGATTTATGCCGTCTTAAGGGGAAAATATTCATTAAAAAATGTTTTTTAAATAAAAAATATGTTATTTAAAAAAATAAATAACTTGAAGTTCAATATACAAGATAATTTTAATTTATAATTGTTTTCTTTACAATTCATTGATATATTACTTAAAATCAGAGGAAAAATTATTCTAAACTACAATATAAGTTTGTAATACATCCATAAATCGCTTACAAAAAATTGTATCAATAATATTGAATTTATTTACATTAAAAAATTTTATTACATTAAAAAATCATATTAATACATAAATTACAACAAATAAATTAACAATATGCATATATACCATGCAAAAAATAAAAAAATGACCAATACATGGAATATTTATTACTGTTGATAGCGTAATTTATAAGAAAACGTTTGATATATATTTTACAACAAATAAGTGATCAGCATATTGATATGTGTTTTACAACAAATAATTTACTAGAATATTGAAACATATTTTGAAATAAATTAATTAGCAGCATATTGATAAATATTTTGAACGAAATCAATTAGCAGTATATTGATACTCATTCTGTAACAAATAATTTAATAGCATATTGATACATATTTTGAAATAAATCAAATAACAGCATATCGATACACATTTTGAAATAAAGAAATTAGCCTCATAATGATACACATATTTCAAAATATGTATCATTATCAGGCTAATTTATTTACTTCAAAATGTGTATCGATATGCTGTTATTAATAACATATTGATACAAACAGCATATAAAGTAACAGCAGATTGATACATATTCTATAACAAATAATTCAGTAGCAAATTGATATATATTTTGAAATAAATCAATTAGCAGCATATTGATACACATTTTAAAATAAATAAATTAGCAATATATTGATACATATCTTGCGACAAGTAAGTTTGCAATATATTGAATCTAAATGGCTCTGTCTCATATCTTTTTTGTTTGTTACTATTTTCTAAATAGAGATAAAAATCAAAGTTTCTTCTTTTTTTCACAAAATACCTTTCAAATGACAAACGCATCGATAAAAGCCATTCTTAAATATTTTAGGGCCACTAATGGAAACTTTTGAATGTCACTGTTTCCCCAGGTTTTGAAAAAGAATTTACGATGATATTAAAATCATATTCGATTCAGGCGTTTCTCAATCAAATAGGAGTTTGTCTCTCTAAGGCCATGCAAAATGTTTTCTTTTCAATGCAAAAGTCATTTCTCATTCTGTTTCATCTTCTAAAGGAATTTGATGTTTCTCCAAAAATGTAAGAAGGTAAATAAACGTATGATGTGCGTTTTATTGTTTCAAAAAGTACAAATGGAGGCAAAATATGAATGTATATGTGAAATAAAATTTTTAATTTCCTTGAAGGAAGTAGGGATTGCTATCTTACATTTTTAACTCTCTTTCAAATAATATAGAAACTTTAATAAATTATCCATAAGTAAGGCAGCCAATACTCTGTATGTTAATTATTCAAAAGTTTTAACGCTGCAACTTTATTAATTTTCAATAAGGTTGACATCTTTTATGACTTAACTTTTACTAGCAATTTCCAATAGTGTATATTAGCCATTTTATTTTATATTCGTTTTAGAAAGACTGTTTTTAACCTTTTAAATTTAATATATAATTGTTATTTACTTATTTGGATGTCACATGTGAGTATAATGTCTAGTGCATAAAGACGAAATGAGTAAAAAACAAGTAATAAAAAAAAAAAAATTAAAGTCACTTCCTACTTTTTTTTCCACTATAATTGAGCAAGTCCTTTATAAAAAATTTTCATTCATTTTTTTCAAATTATCTATTGGTAGATATATGCAACTTAAATCTGAAAAAAAACTAAAATTAATTAATTAAATTTAATTACTGAATTAATATTTGAAAAAAACTGTATTAACATCAGGTGTCATCCACAACAAGTTAAAAAAAATGTATTTGAACTTGAGTGGATGAATAAAAAGTATTTTATTAACGATCGAAAATTTGAACAAAATATATATAGGGAGAGTGTGAGCTAATAGAAGGAATTAAATGACTAGAGCTCATTTTTTTACTCATTAAAAAAGGGCTAGTAAAAAAGTATAATGCTAGCTAGTAAAAAATGGCTAAAGAGAGTAAGTATAATGACTAGAGCTTTTCAATATAGAGCTCTAGCTTTACGCACCAGAACAATTTAAAAAAAAAAAAAAAAAAGAACGATCAAATTTGACTTTAACTATTCTGGAACCCGATCTCGCTTTCAACTTGACATAAAATTTCTTTTTTTGCCTAAACATTTAGACCTTCCCCTAATCATTTATTACAATGTCTTTTAATTGTTACAGTTATGGTCGTTTCACATTCCCATATCTTCGTTACATTACACATTTTGCATGCTATTTGGTATGGTGGGAGGGGGAGGGTAAAAAGAAATTTCAGAGTTTTTCCTATATTTGAAATCATGTAAGAGAAAATTTAGAAAACTAAGCAATGAATTCGAAAGTCGCAGTGACGCCAGTTAAAACCATCATCAAATCTATTAATTTTAAGTTGTAATAACTGCAATATGCCCACCATTACGAACCAAACTTTCCTATTTAATATAAATACAATATACCCGCCATTATGAACCAAACCTTCATATTTAATATAACTACAATATGTTGTTGTTTGTTGTTGTTTCTTATCCCACTTGGCTGGCCAAGCCCACGAGACCATACGTACTCATAGTTGAAGGGGAAGGAAACAGCTTCTGTTGTGATGGAGCACCCGTAGGTAGAAGTCTGACTTTAACTACTATATACCCACCATTAGGAACCAAACCTTCATATTTAATATAAATACAATATACCCACCATTATGAATCAAACCTTCCTATTTAATATAACTACAATATACCCACCATTAGGAACCAAACCTTCATATTTAATATTACAATATACCCACCTTTAGGAACTAAACCTCCATATTTAATATTAAATAATATTAATAATATAATTATAATATTAACTCTTACAATATACCCACCATTAGGAATCAAACCTTATATTTAATACAACTACACTATACCCATCATTCGGAACCAAATTCTCATATTCTCTAACATTAATCGGCTAGCACAACCACTAAACCATGCATATAGCAGAATTACTAATTTAAGAAAACATCAATAATAAATGTGTGAGTATAGTTAAAAATTATGACAAAATTCCTTGTAAATTTGTAAACAATATTTTTTTAGTTAATTAATTAGTTGTTGTTTCAATTGAATTTTTGTATTCGTCCTGCTAAATTTTTGAAAAATGCGCACTGAAAAAGAAAAAAAAAATACATAGAAAACTCTTATCTTAACGTATGCTTAACTCTTATACACTAATTTTAACATATGCTTAACATTAACAAAAAAAACGTATACACAATATTTACGTAACATATGCTTTTCGGATAAAATATCAGGAAATATAGAACTCTAGAAAATTATAGGATTCTAGAAAAACCTACAAAATGTCTTCGGCAATGTAATCGAAGTGTCAGTTGAGTTCCTGCTTTCGTACGGAGAACATAGCTGTTGAGAGAAGTTAAGTCGTTGATTTTAACGTATTTATTGCGATAATTTGTTAGCAATTGTTTTTTATTGCTTTTTTTAATAGTAGAAATCTGTTTCGTTTAGATAGTAAAATGCTCCATACAGAAAGAAATACACTCGAAATAAATACAAACTAGCACTGGATAATAATCCGTTATAGGTTTTTCAAGATTATAAAAAGATTTCAAGACGTATTTCTGTTATTGAAATTCATTACACTTAATAAATTTAATATGAATCCATAGTAACTTCAACTCGCCAACTTGAAAGTCGTATTTGAAATGGAAGTATTTGCAATTACATGATTGAATGGCAAATAATGTAAGAAGATCAAGGATGAAAGCTTGAAATGGGGTTTCTCTAATTGAAATCTCTTTTGAAACGAGAGTGCTAAATGAAAGGTTCTTGAATAAATACCAGGGAATGATTGCAAAATGTTTCGACCGTGTTAACTGCAAATGTTTTGAAATAGGAATCGTTCCTAGCCGTTAGAGAGACGAAAATAGTTATATTTATAATTTAAATTTTTTCATGAAACATAAATGTGATATTTTAATAAGTATAAAAATTATTTTTCAGTTAATAATGAAATCTCTTTTCATTGGATCAGAGCTATTTTAGAAAGAAAGTACAATATCTAGCGGATATTTTTAAAGTTTCCATTTAAATTTGTATTTCAAAAATGTTCAAGTTTTGAAATAAAACTCGTAAATTCTTAAAATTTCCTCTACAATTTGAAAACAACAATAAAATATTTATACCTTTTTTTGCAAGAAATCGTACAAAAACCTGAAATATTTATACTTATCTTTATAAAGAATATGCACAATGTCGAAATGTTGTCAATATAATTAAATTATTATTTTGATTTATAAATCATTATAATCACTCAAACATAAAATACTACTACGTTAGTAAAATTTATAAATATAATAATTATAATTTGTAATTATATATATATATATATATATATTTACATATACAGCCTGAGTAAAAACTTTAAGGCCAGTAAAAATGTTTGAGAAAATGTAAAATGAAATAAAAGGGATTCAAATAATATGTTGTTGTTGTTGTTTCTTATCCCACTTGGTTGGCCAAGCCCACGAGCCCATACGTGCTCATGATTGAAGGGGAAGGAAGCAGCTTCTGTTGTGATGGAGCACCCGTAGGTAGAAGCCTGACTTTTGCTCCGTGACGCTCTTACAGTCATAGGAGACCGGGACCTACGGCTTAAAGTGAATTCCGAACCACTACAAACATCCATGGCACCGCCGAGACACGAACCCGAAACCTGTGGCACCGAGCGCCAGAGCGCTAGACACTCGGCCATTCAGGTCCCAAATTTGCCAACGGCACGCGGTGTTCCCAGGTGGTCACCCACCCAAGTACTGACCGCGCCCAATGATGCTTGATTTCGGTGATCTAACGAGAACCGGTATATTCAGCATGGTATGGCCGTTGGCTTCAAATAATATTAATTATTAAAGTTCATTGATAAGAAATAAATGCTATAAACATAATTTGTAAATACATAATTATGAGAAACATGGGATTATTTACAAAGTATTTCTGCCTGAGTAAAAACTTTAAGGCCACCAGTCATTTTTTAAAAATAAATATAATATAATCGTGTAATTACCATTGCAACTACTAGCTTGTGACAACGCTGCAATTTTCATATTTGTCATACGTTTCTTCGAAGTATTGGTGATCTTTTGAAGATGGTGAAGGGTAAGAAGTTAACTGATCGTGGAAGAGGACAAATCGAAGCTTTGTCTTCAACAGGAATGAGTAGTCGTGCTATTGCGATAAAGATAGGAAAATCAAAGACTGTAGTCAACAATTTTTTAAAATTGAAAGCCAATTATGGTAAAAAGAATACTGGGGGAAGACCTAAAGCTTTGTCCTCGCGTGATAAAAAAAGAGTTTGCCAATTTGCATCTACTGGAAAGTACTCAACCAGGAAACTGATTCCGAGGACAGGTTTAAAAGTTTGTCAAAAAACGATTTATAACACAATTAGAAGGTCTGGAAGGTACACTTATACAGCAAAATTGACTAAGCCTCAGTTACTGCAGAGACACAAAATAGAGCGTTTGAACTTTGGCCAGAAAGTCATGATCTGGGACAACCAATGGATAGAAATTATTTTTTCTGACGAAAAAAAATGGAATTTGGATGGACCAGATGGCTGGAATTTCTACTGGAATGATATAAGAAATGAAAAAGAAATATTCTCCAATCGCCAATTAGGTGGAGGGTCTGTCATGACTTGGGGCTGTTTTTCTTACAATGGTGTGGGCTCAATTGCATTCGTTTCAGGTAGAATGAATTCCCAAGGATACCAAAATGTCCTAACAAATCATTTTTGCCAAATGCTGTATGTCTTGCTGGAGAAAATTGGACATATCAGCAAGACAATGCACCGATCTATTCGAGTAACAGCACAAAAAATTGGTTTCAAGTCAACAATGTTGAAACTGGGAAATGGCCAGCTAGATCACCTGACCTCAACCCAATCGAGAACCTTTGGGCTAACTTAGCAAGAAGAGTTTATGCAAATGGGAGACATTTTACATCAACAACAGAGCTGAAATCGACTACCGCAGATGAATGGTATAAAACCGATCCCACCCTTTGTAAAAAAATCGTTTCATCCATGAAAACAAGAATATTTGAAGTAATTCGAAGTAATGGCTCCTACACAACCTTCTAAGAATTTGTAATATTTTTCTTATATGTTATTTTCTATGTTGGCCTTAAAGTTTTTACTCAGGCTCAAATATTCATCTGTGTGTTCTGTAATATTTTCTAATAAAATATTTGCAAATTAATTTTTCTACATTTTTTACTTTTATTTTAGCTCAATAATTATCAATCAAATGGTATTTTAATCCCTCAGTTTAAATGTTTCCATTTTCTCAAAAATGTCTACTGGCCTTTAAGTTTTTACTCAGACTGTAGTTATTATAATTTATATTACGTAAATTTAAGTACACCCATATTTTTTTCCCCATATATTTCAAGCAAACTGAGGGGATCAACTACTACCTTATATCTTTAAAAAAAATTAGGTGGCAATTTTTATTATCATTTTTATTATCATCTTCAGCACCCCAATATTAGTATGAAATGGCGCTTTTAAGTTTGAAAAAAATATGTGTGCTGCGCAGTGTATCATTACTTGATGTTATGAAAAATATCATGAACAAATACAAAAAAAAATATCATGAATAAACATGAAAAATATCAAGAACAAATATGAGAAATTTAATTATTTAATTATGAAATGCCACATCTGGTGTTGGAACATTTTGTTAAACGTTTCCTTTTTCTGATTTTTCCAGATTTGTCTACTTAATAATATGTTAGAAAAGTTCTAACTTAAAACACCGGAAAAATCTACCTGTCAACCCTTTTTACAACTCAACCTTTTTTCGAATTTATCCTTTTAAACGAAATAAAACCTGTCAGTGTTCCGATAAATTTTTTCGAATGTCTAAATCTAGTTTCTTTAACAATTTTAAAATTAATTAAACTGTCAGAAAGAAGTATTCAGAGAAGGAAAAAAAACTTGTAAGAACTGAAAAAATTAAATATGTTCCTTTTCCTGTAACTAAGATATTAAAAAGGTCCCAAATTAAAAAAAAAATTGTTAAAGCTCTCTTGTTTTATTGTCTTAGATATGTCTGTCGACAGATTCCTACTTGTGAGACTTTATTAAATTTGCTTCTATATCAGACACTCCATTTTTGCGACAGTGAAACATCAGTTTCATATGTTACATATGTAAAAAAATTGCAGTGATTTTTGGTTTATAGTAAGACGTGTTTATGTTAGACTTAGAAAAATAATGTGAATATTTCAAATAAAATATTTAAAGCAAAATAGCTTAAACAAAACAAATAAGTCTGTTAACTTCAATTTGATTTTGGTTTGAGTATTATTAGGCTAAGGGGGATAAAATATTAATGAAATTTTTGGTACTTACGTATTAACGCTACCTTGGCTACAGATTTGGCGGTTTTTTAAGTGGCGCCAATCTAACAGCTACAGATTTGCTGATTTTTGACGCCATTTTTTAGTGCTACGAAAATGCATATTTGGGATTCACCAGAAACAGAACAAGATGCAATTTTATTTTTTCAGGAGCGAAATATTTTACCAAAAAAACGAAAATGTCCCAATTCCCATGACATGAAACTTTATTGTGGTAAACGTAAGTTTTGGAAATGCAATTTCAGTCAGTGTGCTTATGATGTGGGAAGGTTTGAGGGAAGGAGAATTCCATTTAAAACCGCTAAATCTGCAGCTGCGGTTGGCGTTCAAAAGATAACTGCGTGCGCGTGCGAACAACAAGATTGCTCTTTTTTGGCGCAACTGTAGCCAAGGTAGCTTTAATACGTAAGTACCAAATTTTTTTTTTGAATATCAGTGGATCTCGTGTCCCACTGACGAATGCCACGAATAGCTCACCGTCTGGTGATGAAAGACAACCACTGCCTTCAGAAAAACATCCCCGTTTGGGTGTAAATCTCTCACCAAGCAGATTAACTATCGATGCGAAACTCTTTATACTCGTTTGCAAAATCGCTATTGAATTCCTTAATTTCCGAATGCAGTGACTGCGACGTAAGGTAGCTATGTAATACTTTGGCTTATACTAGAACTATAACGGTTTTAAGAAGAGGGCCACTTTCAGGTTCATGGGTGCAATTTAATTTTTATTCACAAACATTATATACATGGGGGCCTGAATGGCCGAGTGGCTAGCGCTCTGGCGCTCGGTACCATAGGTTTCGGGTTCGAGTCCCGGCGGTGCCATGGATGTTTGTAGTGGTTCGGAATCCACGTTAAACTGTAGGTCCCGGTCCTAATAGGATCATAGAGTGTTGCGGGGGCAGTGTTACTCCGCGTCCGTGGCTTATCTTCAAGTCACACGCGCCCCCTGGGTAATGCAAAGTGAGTACGTCTGTGCAGCGCTTGCCTTAAGGCATCCAAGACCAAGCTGTCTAAGTGTTTGCCAGTTGCATGAGAACAAAAAAAAAAAAAAAAAAAACTTATATACATATATACAGAACTCTATTTATAAAAAATGAAAATTAAAGATAATTTGATTGACAAGTGTAGTTCACTCCAAGGACGAAGATTTCCAAAGTTCTCGAGTTTATGACGAATCTATTGCATTGGTCTGCGGCAGACCTTAATTACCACACGGCGTGATACACGAAACCACAATGGGCTCACTTTGTAAACAAGTGAAAAATTCTGGCCTCTTCAGTCACTTCAGAGGAAAAAAAAAACATTTCTTGGTCGACTCGTCGCAGAACTCTGTCTTTTCTTAACCAAAAAATTTCCTTTTAAGACAATCCATCAAGAGAGAGAGGGGTCAGCTTCCCTCACTTCTCAGTGGAATAGACATTTCTCAGCTCGACGTCTGTCAGCCATTACGATGGTAAAACTCATGATATAGTTCATATTGAATCTGTAGTTATTTCCATCTGTGAAGGTTGCATAGACAATCTCTAATTTCCTGAGTCTCATTATACATGATGCCGAATATCTGCTATCAGACTTGAGTGACAGGTTGTTCTCATTAGCACAAAGCATTACTTTCATATAATATAACTACCCAAAATACTGCTTGCCTGTTATCAGATTTGAGTGGTGGAGGTATTATATACTTGATAAATAACATACATTCCTCTCTCATAGGAATGTAATGCCAAAATTCTTCCCGTGAAAAAAAAATGTTACTCCAGCTAATAGGACTGGCTGTGGACCTTATTTCTATGATGTGAGTAAGGTGTTAAATTTAACGTGATCTCGGATTATTTCTTATAGGAGAAGGATATAAAAGTCATCAAATATTTCTGGAAAAATGTTTGGCAGAATGATGTGAAGTTTTCTGAAATGTTTGATTACATTTTCTTACTATATTGAAAATTGTGTTTTTATACAAGAGTTATTTATTCTTCTAAGGGTTGAGCTTTAAACCCACAATATTCTTCTTAAAAAGATTATTGGCTAGCGCTTTGGCCTTTGGTACCACAGGCTTCAATTTTGAATCCTGACATTGACATGGATATTTGTTAGTTGTTTGAAATCCACGTTAAACTGTAGGTTCCCGCCTAATTGGCCTAAAGTAAGCAAAACAATTATAGTAGAGAGACAAACCAAACCAAGCCTGTCCCCCTCTTAAAATTATCGTTTCTTTAGATTAATGTTGTTCCTATTGTCATCTAAATTTAGAAAGAAAATACGCAGGAATCACCCAGGTATTCGGAATTTGATACCTGCTCCTAACTATTCTAAATTTCAGTAAATTTTTATCATCGTTATAGCTTCTTCAGGATTCAGGAAATTTCTTATTGAAATACCAATTTCAATAAAGAATTAAAAAAGGAGATTTATTTTAAAGATAATAAGTTTTAATTCGTAATTCACATTTAAAAAGTCAATTTTATAATCATGACTTTCTCTCATCTAAAATTTTTGGAGTCCCGGCGGTTCCATGGATATTTGTAGTGGTTCGGAATCCACTTTAAACTGTAGGTCCTGGTCTTTTTAGCCTAAAGTGTGCACAAGATGACCGTAGAGAAACAAAACAAAACAAAACAAAACAAACAATCTTAAATTTTGGTAGACGATAATTTTAATAAGCAAAGAATTAAAAACAAACTTTATTCTATTAACTGATTCAGCAATTAGTAGAAGAAACAGATAGTAAAAGTTCAAAAGTGTGTAAAAGCTCTATTTATATAGATGAATATTTATGCACATAAATAGAGCTTTACAGTTTATATTTATGTGGATGTGTGACTTTCAGTTCGAACACCTGCTCCTGCACTACACAAAACTACAGCAGCATAAATTATTGATAAACATACTTTAAAAAGACAATATATTTTTAGTCTCCAAATTTTATTTGACTTATGTGAGGCTGCTATTTTGTGATTTTGTTATATTTTGAATTTGTTTGAAGTTATATTTTCTTTGTTTATTTCTTGCAAATACTTATTTTCTTTGTCTCTTTTTGTTAATATTCTTCTTATGTACTTAGCCAGTATTTTTCTGTATTTATTTTAATTTATATTTTGTGAACTTCATGTAAAATTTAGGAATCCTGAAATTATTATTTTGAATTTAATTATAATAAGAAAGAGGCAGCCTGATTTATATGTTTAATGCGCTCCTTCCAGTGTAAGAACGAGTGTTTTGGATTCGATTCATATACGTGTTTTGAATCACTTCACTTAGATGGTTCAGGACACATGATCAGTAGGCCTCCAGACTCTCACCCGAAATGAAATATAGCGTAACCTGCGCTCCCACTGAAGAAAATTTAGCTCGTAACCTCTCATCCAGATAGGAAACATATTTAACTCAATCCTGCGTAATAGCTAGCCTACAGACTCTCATCTTGAGAAAAAGTATATTTTCAGCATTCCGGGCGTACCTGAAGAAGAGGAATCCTTCCACGAATCTATAATTATGCGGTTTTAAATGTGTTAAATATTGTACGTTTTAATTGTACGTGTGTGATGTTTTTGTGCTTGTGTAAATAGAGCTGTGAGTTCTCCAACCTGCGCCTCAAGTATTTCAACTCAGCCAAACCCAGTTAAAATCGGATTGCCCAACCTGCATACTAAAATAAGAATTTTTTTTTTTTCTTCTGAAAGGGGTAAAAGAATACGAAAGAGTAAAGTAAACTCTTAAAACTTAAAAGAGTGAAGTAAGAGTAAAAACTTCCAAAAGTAAAGAGCTTTTTTCCCTTGGAGTAAAGTGCAAAAATATGGCCTTGTAATCCATTATTTATTCTTCAGCGCCATTTTAAAGAAAATAATAATTTTAATGATGTAGACAATAATTAAATTCTATTATGAATTGATTCCATTTAATTTTTTTTTATTCATTTAAATTTAATTCATGGAGAAAATCGAAATTGTTACAAAAATGTCTGAACTCCTTCTGTATTTTTGTAACGAAAGATGAGCTTGGATTTTTAAGTTTAAACAAACATTTTTTTTCGTTTCGGCCACTACATTATAGTGTGAAAGTTGTCCAACCAGATTGTAATTGGGTGGGGTTGTATTGAGATACTTCATGACTGAGAAATCACAGCTTTATTCACATATGCACAAACACACCACACATACAATTAGAGACATACAATATTTATTTATAACCTAAATACTTATATTAGCTCAAAAACAAAATAAATATTCAGTCCCAAATTTTAAGTGCATGCAAAGAATTCTTGAAACGAATAAAAATAACAATAAATAATAATATTTTAATGATTAGTTGTTGAATTAAAAATGCTTTGAATAATCTGGATGTCTTCGAATTACAAATTAATATTCTATTTTCATATATATTAATATATTATTTTTCATTAATTTTTCTATAAAAACATTTTCAATACTTAAAATAAAATTGTTCATATTTTCATCCAGTCAATCGGCCATCAGTCGTCCTCGAGGTTCTCACCCGGGAGGAAGTACAGCTACAAACCATAACATACAAACATTTACGCTTCTGTTGAGAAAGTTTGTTTACAGTCTCTCATCCCGAGAGAAAATGTATTTAGCGCAACCTTGCATATTAGTTGGTCTACAGCCTCTCACCCGGGGAGGAAGTATCGCGCATCCAACGCTTACCTGAGTAGCGTGTTTATCGGCTTAGAAGTGAAATCCTTCCACGAATCTGTAATTATATATCTTTAAATGGGTTAAATATTGTATGTCTCTAATTATATGTGTGTGGTTTTTCTGTGTGTGTAATTAAAGTTGTGAGTTCTCCAATCTGTACCTCCAGTATCTCAACCCAACCACATGAAGTTACAATCTGGTTGCCCAACCCGCACACTACAACTTGAAAAGTAAAAATCCACACCAGTAAAATTTGATCTCTTAAATAAACATAATGTAGAAAGAGAAAGCTATACTTAATATACGATCATTTTACACAGTAAACGGTCAGAAATTCAAATAAAACCTGTTTTCATTGAAAAGAAAATGAAAACGTCAAAGAAATATACTATATTCGAAGCGTTTTCGGTTGTTTGTACTTTTCGTTTATCCAGCGCAATAAAATCAATGGAGTTTGTAGACATTTCTTCGTCTTTTTCCATTCAGTGAGAATTTCTGAGTAAGGGTATAATCGTGATGTGGATTTTTCGTCGAGTTCACACATCTCTGGTCTTTGTTCAATAGACCATCTTTTAGAAAAGTAAAACTATCTTGATGAATAAGCTTTTCTAAATCGAAATTCATCAGTGTTTTTGCTTCTCTACCTATAGCAAAAACATTAGTGCAATGTGCAGGTTCGGCAAACAGATTATAACTTAGTGTGATTGGGTTGAGATACTTGAGTAGCAGGTTGGAGAACTCACAGCTTTATTTACAAACGCATAAACACCATATACATACAATTAAAATGTACAATATTTAACACAGTTAAAAACATATAATTATAGATTCGCGGGAGGATTCTACTTCTATGCCGAAAAAGTCGGTACTCTACTACGCACAGGATGCTCGAAATATACTTCCTCTCGAGGTGAGAGTCTGTAGGTCAACTATTACGTAGGATTGCGTTAAATACATTTACAGACAGACAGACTGTAAACTAAACGTTTCTCAGCAGGAGCGCAAATTGCAATGCACTTCTTCTCGGGTGAGAATCTCGAGACTAACAGACTATTTCTTCTAAACGCTACAGGAGGCGCTATTGCAATGCACAGGAGGAGAAACCACGGTTACAGTAGTAATTTTTAATGATGTTTTGATTATTTGTAAATATTTCATAAAAAAAACTAAAGCACTAAGATATTCTGTGTGAACTTCTGACTATCCCAGAACATCATTGCATTTGAATTCTTCTATGAAATTTGTATAAATGTACATACATCACTTTCTTTACCTTTTATATTGTTTTCGATAAACATATAATCGCTGTAATTTTAATGGTTCTGTGCGTCTGGCCATATTATAACTGCGAGGTATCATTTACTTTCCATGAAACAAGATACATTCTTTGGAATTTTCATCGCCATAAGGCGTCAAACAAGGAAAGACACAATTCATACAATGAAGATAGCATTTTTGTCATCCCTCTGATAAATGTATTCCAGTTCTAAACAGATCTGATAAGCTTTCTTAAGGCCAAAGGGCAATATTTCTGAAATTAAAGATTGATAGCTGGTTGCATTGATATAAATCTCTTTCCAGTACCTTATCGTATTTTTCTTTCTAATTGCCAGGCAATCTGTCATTTGATATTTTTTAAACTTGATCCAACAAAAAGTTATGAAAGATTTTAACATCCATCTTTAAAAAACTCACTTTGAAGTATTCTGTGTATGTTTCCCAAATTTGGCTACGGGCTCACTCAACTGAGTTCTATATGAAATTTCTTTTACATCAATTACATGTGCCACGGTTTCTTTTATAAACCCCAACTCTCTGCAAACAGCCTTACAGTGATCCGTGCCAACTTTCGAAGCATATCTTTAATACAAAACAAATAGAAATATGCATGGAGTTGTCGACAGAATCTGGATAAGATATTTAGAATTCCTCTAAACCTGCACGGCAGTCTTCTCTAGTTTCTTTTGATCATGAATAATAAAATTGTATACCCAGCGTACCTGTTATAACTTTGAAAATATTTGAATTCTTTTCTAAGAACATAACTGAATACTTTTGTAGTTTTAGGGGGTGAATGTACTCCAAAGCATCTAGTTCGGATGATAATAAACTCTGTCTTTTCAATCGATTAGGTTGTTAAGAATGTTATTAAATATGGAATAGAATATATTATTATTATCACTGTTATTATATACACTGAAGTGACAAAAGTCATGGGATACCTCTTAATATCGTGTCGGCCCTCCTTTCACCCGGCGAAGTGCAGCAACTCGACGTGGCATGGACTCAACAAGTCGTTGGAAGTCTTCTGCAGGAATATTGAGCCATGCTGTCTCGATAGACGTCCATAATTGTGAAAGTGTTGATGGTGCAGGATTTTGGGCACGAACAGACCTCTCGATGATGTCCCATAAATGCTCGATGGGATTCATGTGGGGCGATCTAGGTGGCCAGATCATTCGTTGGAATTGTCCAGAATGTTCTTCAAACCAATCGCGAATAGTTGTGGCCCGGTGACATGGCGCATTGTCATCCATAAAAATCCCATCGTTGTTTGGGTACATGAAGTCCATGAATGGCTGCAAGTGATCTCCAAGTAGCTGAACATAAGCATTTCCAGTCAATGTTCGGTCCAGTCGCACCAGAGGACCAAGTCCTTGCCATGAAAAAACAGCCCATACCATTACGGAGACACCACCAGCTTGAACAGTGCCTTGCTGACAGTTTGGGTCCATGGCTTCGTGGGGTCTGCGCCACACTCGAACCGTACCATCAGCTCTTACCAACTGAAATCGTGACTCATCGGACCAGGCCACGGTTTTCCATTCATCTAGGGACCAACCGATATGCTCACGTGCCCACGAGAGTCGCTGCAAGCTATGTCGTTCTGTCAGTAAAGGCACTCGAGTCGGTCTTCTGCTGGAATAGCCCAAGAAAGCCACATTTCTCCGCACAGTTCTAACAGACAAGTCCCTTGTACGTCCCACATTGATTTCTGCGGTTATTTGACGCAGTGTTGCTTGTTTGTTAGAATTTACTGCTCTTTGCAGACGTCGCCGGTCTCGTTTGTTAAGTGCAGGCGGTCGACCACTGCGCTGTCCATGGTGGGATGTTATGCCTGAAATTTCATACTCTCGGCACACTCTTGACACAGTGGATCTGGGAATGTTGAATTCCCTAACGATTTCCGAAATGGCATGACCCATGCGTCTAGCTCCAACTAACATTCCGCGTTCAAAGTCTGTTAATTCCCGTCGTGCGGTCATCATCACGTCAAAACCTCTTCACATGAATAACTTGAACAGAAATGAAAGCTCTGCGAAGGCCCTGTGCATTTATACCTATTCTACGCGATGCTACTGCCATCTGAAAATTTGCATATTGCTATCCCATGACTTTTGTCACTTCAGTGTAATTATTAGCACTGAATGAAATAGATTGTCTACTAAAATATTAATTGAAAATTGAAAATTTGTTGTTGTTGTTGTTACCTATGACTTTATTGGAAGTCAATCCATACAAATTCGACCAATTACCATAGAAACATAAAAAAAAAAGAAATTCAAAATTACTAAGGGAAAAGACCAGTTATTTCTAAAAAAAACTGTCGAAAGGCCTTAAAAACAGTTAAAAGTTCTAAGCATAAAACTCTATAAAGCTAGAAGCACCGTTGTAAAAGTACGCATGAGCAGGGCATGCTTTCTCTAGCCCTCCAATAAAGAGAATACAAATCACCATTCTTTTGTATGTTAAAAGTCCAGTTCCGATCAACCAAATAGATTGGCCTTATTTCTCTTCTTGTCTTACATAAAACACATCTATCAGAGTTCACAATTCCTATTTTGGCCAAATTTTCCGGTAGGTAGTTGTCTGATGTGTTTTCTGGAGTGTCATTTCTTCTTTATCTAAAATTGGCAACGTCCTCTTTGCAGTTTTTCTACTCAATTCTTTCCAGTCATCCCCGATTGTCTCCATGACATTTCCTTTAGTGTTACGTAATAATAACCTAGTAGGTACAATGGGATTTTTGGAGATAACGTTACTCGCATCCGTAGCATATCTTCAAGCTACACGTATCTCCGGGTAGTGCTAACCGAGTAACAGGAGTGCAGCCAATGCTGATGGTATAAAGATGAACTGTATCTCTATTGTCAGTTTCACAACATTAAAAAAAAATAACATGTACGCGGCATTCCTTTTTTATAATTTTTTTTTTTAATCTGAGATATGATTTTTAAAAGAAAATTTGTATTTTTTGAAATTGAATAAGACATTAAGGTTTTTTTTTCTTCTTTTTTTCTGCTGTATATATAAAATATAATTTTTTATATAATTAATTACCAACCTTTTCTTTTTTACAATTTTAATTTTTACTAAATTTTAATTATTTTCGGCTCCTAACACCCACGCCAAATAAACCTCCCACACAATATTATGATTTTTATAAATTACCTCCTTAAACTATTTTTAATTGTTATTGAACTCAATTAGCTACTATCACGCTATTAGGGATTATCGTCAGTCAAAACCAAATGCTATTAAAAAATCTAGAGATAGTATTTTTTTGATAACAAATTTGAAGGAAAACTAATCTTAAGAACATTTACCTATTTCATTAATGTTATAGTGTTTAATCATTATTCTATAGAAAAATTAAGTGTTTTTAGTTAATTATCTCTGCCTTTTAATACGATTAATTAATAACAAATAATAAAAATATGAGTATTTTAATTTTGTTCTAAAATATTGCTGTTTATATATTTTCTAATATAAAACAAATTCCGTAAAATATTGAAATTTCTATAATCTTTACTGATAAAAAAGTCGAGGTAGGTGGATTAAATTTTCTCTTTATGAAAAAGTATGTTAAGGATAAAGAAGTCTATGTACCGCTAAGATAAAAAAGTCTATGTACCCAGTCTATGTATTCGCTGTTAGGAAGATTATAAATAAGTTAATGCAATTTTAAATGCATTTTCATTGTGTCTTGTGTATTAATTCACATTTTTGTATTTTGTTATTATGAGAGGCACATAATACTTATAGTTTAAAATTACGATAATGCTGAAACCAATATTGTTTTTACATTGTTCTCTTTTGCGCTAAGTGAGGTAATCCCCTTACGCCATATTTGGTTGGATTTCGTGTTACGATAGCCAGTACAACTTTCTATATAACGATATTGAACTACGCTTGTACTGTATGAGGAAAAATCAAATGTAATCTGTTAAATTTATATAAAATTAAATATCCCCATGTTAGATTTAGACCCACTATAGACATTTTAATAGAAATATAATGTGTTATTATTATTGAGTTTACTAATCTTCTTACATGTAAAGATAGACAATATAATAATAATGATACTAAACGCACGTTGTAAAGAAATATATAACACTAAAAATGAAATATAAAAAATATATAAATATAAATGAAATAAAAAATGAAGTTATTAAAAATATTTATTTTACTATGCGACATTTGTTTCGCCAGTCTTTCATTTAGCTTTTGCAAATCGATGCGCGCGTATCACGAGTTCGCAGAATGTAATTTCATTATTTTGTGAGCTCATAACTGTAAACTCCTAAATGAAACATGCAATATGTTCGCAAGAATATTATTTTAAAATCAAAATTAATTTTTTCTCAAAATTTCAAGAGTTAATTTTTTAAATATATGGATGCACACCTAATGTATTTCTTTAATACATTGGGTTTCATTACTTTGGCCATTATAAAGTAATTATATTTTGTAGAAGTGTGATAAATCTCACTGGCCGGCAAAATATTCAAGGCGGTCCGCGGGTTGGCCACCCCTGATATAGACACTACTTCAAAAAACTTGGAGCCTCGATGGCTTTTATAATGTTCAGCATCTTGCCTCGTTAATCAGATTACCTGGTGGAGGTTTCCGGGTTTTTTCCTTACAATAAGCAAATGTGGTAAATTTCCTCCTTAATGCTTCCGGAAGGCATTTCCCTCCTAATTCAGCGACACGGAGTCAAGTGAGACTTCTACCTACGGGTGCTCCCTCACAACAGAAGTTGCTCTCGTTCCTTTCATCCATGAGTAGACTACTCATAGGGTATCTGTTCCGCGCTGACAACACTGAGGATAAGTCACAACTACATTATTGGATTATTCTTAGAGAAAAAAAATAACTAAAAAAGAATCATTTCACTGTTTCTATTTGTACGTTTAATTTCTATTTATTCACTTTTACGTAAAACGTCAAACCCTTTAGTGAGCCGATGAGCTTCTAAAAATATTTATTATTCATTGAAACCAATATTGTTTTTATTCTTATCTTAATTAACGTTATTGAAATTGAATTCGATAATGGATTGAGTTATAAATAGCTACGAATAACAACCTTTATACATAAAAGCTAAATGTTTTAGAGATAATCGACTCATTAATGTATGAAAAGGTTTTAGTGATTACTTAACTGTACCAATTATCTATCAATTAAGAAAATTAATCACTTTGCGATTATCGAAAAGAAAGTTATGTTAATACGACATAAAAATACGTGTAAATGATAATATCTGCAAATTTAGAACGAAAGTTTATCTTTTTAAAAATGTCTCAAAGTTAATTTCTTGAAATTTTGAAACACAGTTACACTAATCTCTCAATTTAAGCGGTCGTAATTTGAGTGAAAATCGCTTATTGCGTCGAAAAAAATCAAGATGTCGTCACAAACCTTTAAAAGAATGCATGAATTCCGAGATTCTCCAGAGTAATTTATATTCTGTTTGTTGTTGTTGTTGTTGTTGTTGTTTCTTATCCCACTTGGCTGGCCAAGCCCACGAGCCCATACGTACTCATGATTGAAGGGAAAAGAAGCAGCTTCTGTTGTAATGGAGCACCCGTAGGTAGAAGTCTGACTTTGGCTCCGTGACGCTCTTACAGTCATAGGAGACCGGGACCTACGGCTTAAAGTGGATTCCGAACCACTATAGACATCCATGGCACCGCCGGGATTCACTCGGGTGGCACCGAGAGACAGAGCGCTAGACACTCGGCCATTCAGGTCCCAAATTTGTGAATGCCAACGGCACGCGGTGTTCCCAGGTGGTCACCCACCCAAGTACTGACCGCGCCCAATGATGCTTGACTTCGGTGATCTAACGAGAACCGGTATATTCAGCATGGTACGGCCATTTATATTCTTATTGCCTAAACGTAAGTAATCTAGGTAGTCAAAATTTACAATGCAGTAAAACAATTGTGAGATAAATAAATAATGAAATCGACGTTGTGTATTAGTGATCAATTTATTAAGTTTAAAGATAAGATAAATTTATTTATTATAAGAAAAGGGTACGATATAGAGTCCCTTAAAGCACCTATCTCAGGTGAAACGTTTGCACTATACAATTCCCGGATTGAAAGTCCCGTCTACGTGTAGAAGTGATCTTGAACTTGAGTATTTCTGCAAGTTACTCGTAATTAATTTGAATTTAGCGAAATTAGTTTGAAAACTGGGATTTTCGAGTTATTGTACTTGCTATATGCATGTTCAAGAAACCGAATTTTTTTTAAATAACTTGAAAAAACAAACTTAATAAAAAAATTAAACAATTTTTCTTAATTTTTTTTTTATAATAGATTTTTTACAATTAATATATTTTCACTTTTTTTTCTTAATCAATTTCTAAGTTTAAAATGATTGTTTTTAAATATAATATTTTTATTCGTTTTTTTTTAAACATTCATATTTAAATGCTCGATAATGATTTTTTGTGAAATAAAAGATAAAATCTTTTTATGAAAACATAATTTATAGATTTCAATGATATTTCTTGCTATGACTTTATTTCTAAATATATTATTATACTTTTGGCAGTATCGAAATCTTTAAAACAGTACAAAAAATTGAAATATTTTAAAAAACATAAAAAAGCACTCACTTGATTCAAACAAACACACACAAAAATAAAAACGCAATGCAAAACACCCAAACACACAAAAATTAACAAAACATGTTCTATTTTTATCACTATTGATATAAATTTGGACTTAAATATTTTTTGTAAAAGGAAATGCTCATTATTCAAAAAAATATTACGGCAAGTGTAATCGTTGTAGTTTATTGCAATATTAAAAATGTAATAATTGAATCTAACCGTTTTAAGTTGCATTATGACAAAAGCATTATTTATTCTAAAACGGGAATCAATAACTCGATGCAAATGACGCGTTCGCTCCATATACTTGAAATAGAGCACTTAACTGTAAGCATGTTCCTTCACAAAACTGTTCTTTGAAGCTTTTAGTAAACTCTCGCACTACTGCCAAGTAAGTAATTATCCCCACATCAATATGCTAGCGAAAAGCTTTTAGTCTCTAAAATAAACCAGCGGTTTTTATTTTAAAAAGTTTGCACCGCTTGTGTTACATCATACACTTTCAGAGACTTTACATCACAGTTGCGTAATAATAAACATATAACAAGTGGGAGTTGTTATTACAAACTAATGCAGTATGTTCGACAAGAATATTCTAGTGTTATAATAATCCACACAAATACAGTTTAATTCTTAAGTAAGTAATTATCCACGCGTCAATGTGTTAGCGAAAAGCTTTTAGTCCATACAATAAACAAGTGGTTTCTTTTTAAGTAGTCTGTGCTGCTAGTGTTGCATCATATGCTTTCAAAGACATTAAATTACAGTTGCATAATATTAAACACAAATATATAACAAGGGGGCAGATGTTTTTACAAACTAATGCAGTATTTTCGACATGAATGTTGTAGTGCTATAATAATTCATTCAAATAAAGTTTTGTTCATAAAATAAGTAAGTATCCCCACATCAATGTGTTAGTGAAAAGCTTTTTGTCTCTAAAATAAACCAGCAGTTTTTATTTTTAAAAATTTGTACAGCTTGTGTTGTATCATATGCTTTCAAAAACATTACATCACAATTGCATAACATAAACATAAATATATAACAAATGAGTAGTTGTTATTACAAACTAATGCAACATGAATATTCTAGTTTTATAAAAATCCATTCAAATACAATTTACTTCTTATTATATTGACTTTTCTTACTTCTAGGTCGATTCTTTTTCGACTTTTGTGAAATTCCAGAGGTTCAAAAAACAAGTAGAAGCAGCATAAGGAGTCTTAGTGAATTTTCTACAAATTAACTCAAGTTGACTTGAGTTAATTTGCTTGACAACTTGTCAAATTAGAAAAAAGTACAATAGTCAAAGTCGAGCAATTTGTCATTTTTTGCTTGTTAACTTGCTAATAATACCGAAGCCATTTTTTATGAAAAAAAAAACTATGATTATTAAGTTCTTCAAAATTAGTAAAAATGTGCCTGCGATTTTTAAGGAATACCGATTTTAATCTGAAAATACTTAAAATGATTTTTTCCGCAGCATTATATTAATACAGGTTACTTTTTATACTACTAATACATGTAACAAAGATGCGTTCATCACCCAGAGAAAATGTTTTGATTATAATTAAAAAAAAACCAGTTCTTAACAATGGGTAATTTATTTCACTGATGAATGATGTAAATGTAAAATGTTACATCACTTTCTCTCGCATTAATTTATACATTTATACAATGTTAAAATTGCTTTATTATTTATTTAAGTTTTACATTTGATACTTGACTGAAGATAAATAATAGGCAAAAAAGTTAAAATAAAATAAATTCTTCAGAATTATTTAAAATTTGCCAGTTAAGGAATTCCGATTTTAAATTTATTTTAATTCCGATTTACAGAATTCCGATTTATTTACTTAAAATCTTGTTTTTTTTCGCAACAATATATTAACCCAATTTTATTTTTATATTATCAATACATATATCAAAACTATACCTTAATTATACAGAGAAAATTTAATTATAATTAAAGAAACTGTCCTTAACATCAGGCAATCCATTTCACTGATGACTGATGAAAATGTAAAATGTTGCTTTAATTTATACAAGGTTAAAATTGTTTTAACATTTTATTTAAGTTTAACATTTAATACTTGGCTGAAGGTAAACAAAAGGCAAAAAAAAAAAGTTAAAATAAATTACAACATAAAGCTAAGTTCTTCAATTTTGTTTTTTTATACTATTAATACATATGCCATAAATATACCTTAATGATTCAGCGAAAATTTTTGATTATAACTAAATAAAAAAGTTTTTAAGTGTTGGTAATGAATTTCACAGATGACTGATGTAAATGAAAAATGTTGCATTAATTTATATATTAATACAAGGTTAAAATATAAAATTAAAAAGGTAAAGGTAAAAAAAAGTTAAAATAATTTAAAAATAAAATAAAATTCTTTAAAATTAATAAAAGTTTACTTGTGATTGGTAAGGAATTCCAATTTTAAATTTAAAAATGTTTAAAATCTTGACTTTTTTTCATGAAATTGTATTAATGTAATTTTTTGTACTATTAATACATATGTCATAAATACTTTAAAAGTCCAGCGAAATTTTTTTGATTATAATTAAATAAAAAAAGTTTTTAATAATAGGTAATTCATTTCCCTGATGTAAATGTAAAATCTTGCATTAATTCATACATTAATACGGTAAAATTTATTAAAATTAATTAATAATTAATAAAATATATATTTAAAATAATACGGTATATTTAGGGTTAAAATATTAAAGATTTAAAATTAAATATATAAAAGAAATTATTTTAAATAAATATTTTAAATTAAAATTATTAAAATGTTTACTATTTTCTTAAGTTTTACATTTAAAACTTGGCCTGAAGGTAAATAAAATGTAAAAATAAAATCTTAACTGCGATTAACATTTAATGAATAGTTTCTAAAATGTTTAAAATCAACATCACTTTCCTAAGTCATTAATTAGACTTTAACATTCTAGAAAAACTAATTCTAATAAAAAGCATAATTTATTTATAAAGGATAATTTACAGATCTTTCAAAATATCAGCTTTACTCGAATAAATTTATGTAAATAATATTTGAGTAATGAAATTGAAAATTTCTTTTGTAAGGTTGTTTCCGAAATTTTAATTTTAATTATTTTTGTTCTTTCTTTCTCAGGGAATATAATTTGACATGGATTAAAACTAATTAATTTTTTTAAAAAATTCTGTAAGTCGTTCAGTTTTAATCTGAGCTCATTAATTCATGTATGCAAATGATTAAAGAATTTGGCGTTTTAAACTTCATTCAAAAAATTAAAGAATTTTAACTTTCGTTTTATTTTATTTTTTATGTCGTTTGCTGGTTATTAAATTTTAAGAGTCTAATTAAATATAATGTGGCGCAAATTTAAATCGGGGCTTAAATTTAAATGAAACATGGACATGTTATATTTTTGTATTGCAAAAAATGCCAAATAAAAGAAAGACATACCATAAAATAAAAAATATATTTACAAAAAAATGAACAGAATTAATCCCGAAATATCCGACTGATACTGATATTTTTATTTACTTTATCCTTAATTAAAACTAAATTAAATGTAGAACGTGTTTTGTACAACTGTTTTGTAATTGTTATTTTACGAACTTACTCCTTCAAACATATAAAAATGGGATATAAATTAAAAATGTATATAACAGAAAGTTTTATGAAATTAAATGTAATACTAACCATAAAGCTTAATTTAATATTGTTTTATACATATTATAATAATTGAATGGCAAAGTTTTCATAGCATTGAAAATATTTAGGCTATTTTAATTTGATTTTGAGTAAAAATTAATGTAATTTCTGTATTAAACCATAAGAAAGAAATATGATTAAAGAAAAAAAGCATTTGAAAAAATAACTATTGTGTAATTACTCCGAGAATATACATACCACGATGTTTTTATGGGGGTTTTCTTATAAAATGTGTCATTTACTTCAAAAAATAAATTTTTAATTTTTAAAAAAAAAATCTTCATATTTTGAAGAAAGATTAAAAAAAAGAACAAGATCGAGTTTTGGTTTAATAAAAATGTAAACATTTAAGTATAAGTAACATATTTTATTCAGTGTTTTCTATTTTATTGAAGAATAGATGATCATACAGATTTTTTGATAATAAAATGCCACACATTTAGGAAGCATATCATGCAATATTTTTTATTTCTATGATACTGATTGCCATAAGCATACTCTTTATGATTGCTTTTTAAGGAATTAAATGTGGTTGTCGCTATATAATGCATTGAAATGCGTAAGCTTATTTGGATCATATAAATTGTGAATAAATATTTTAGGCACACATTTAGAAAAAAATCGATACATTAAAATCTTTTGATTAGTGACTTTTCACATTGGTTACTACAAAAAAAATCTATCATACTAAGCATTTGTTATGTATTTGTTAGCATTTTCTGTATATTAACATCCCTGAATGTTGCATTAAAGAATTTTTTAAGTGGTGTACCATAGTCTTTTTTAAGGAGAAAAATCAATTCTAATATAAAAGCAAATTAAAAAAGATTTACAAATGATTAATGAGATCCTTTCTTTGTTACAGAGTTATGAAAAAATGTTTTTAAACTATTAAAACAACATTTTTAATTTAACTGCTTGAAGTTTCCTGTTGACAACGAAAGTTTTAAAAATGGCTGTTGTTCTTTTAGATGCTTTGTTAATTCAGACTTGTTAAGAAATAAACCAAACAGAATCGACATAAGTGTGAAAACACTTCCAATAAATACATTTAAATTAGAACTTGTTTAAATGTACAGTTTTGTTTGGCTTCTTCTGGGGTTAAAAGGATAATGTTTTCATTCACATACACACAAAAAGAAACACAAGCAAGCCGATACAAACATTGGAATATTTCCGATGAGTGGCTACGGATCCACCAATTCCATTGAAATTGGCGCTTTTCGGTTAACGATCTGTTTTTTCCTTGGTTGCTACAAAAAAAAAAAAAAAAAAAAAAAAAAAAAAAAAACCTAAGCATGTTTTAATAACCATACTAAGCATTTGTTATGTTGTGTTTGTTGTTCTAATGCAGCTGGCAATACAGAGACAGTTAATCTATAAGCAAGGGCTGCGGTGCTGTTACTCGTTTAGCACTACCCAAGGGGCACGTGTAGCTTGAATATATGCTACATATGCGAGTAACACTACAACCACAACGCTCTAAGGTCATATTAGACCGGCACCTACGGTTTAAAGTGGATTCCAAACCACTACTAAACCACTACTAAACCACTACTAATCCATAGCACCTCCGGGACTCGAACCCGAAACTAATGGTACCGAGTGCTACCCTCTCTGCCATCAGGTCCCTAGCATTTTTAATATTGCATTTGTTATTCCTGAATTATTCGCTAAATTTGCACTGAATTATGCTCTAATTATGCACCCTAAACCAGTTTTTTTTAATGGTGCACTTTATTCTTTTGTGTTGTTAGATTATTTTAAAGGACAAAGGAAATCTTTTTTTAGCATTGCAATATTAAAACAAAATAAAGGGACAAATGATTAATGAAATCACTTTTTTTGTTTCGAAATAATAAAGAAAAATGTTTTTTGTCTATTACAAATTTAAAAAAAAAAAACATCTCCAATTTAACTGTTAAAATTTTTTAATTTAACTGCTGGAAGTTTTAATTCTTGTAGACAAAAAAAGTTCTAAAAACGGCTATTATTCTTTTGGTATGTGTTCTAATTCAGATGTTTTAAGAAGTAAAACAAAACAGAATCGACATAAGTCTTGAAAACATTTCCAATAAATAAATTTAAATTAGAACTTGTTTAAATGAACAGCTTTGTTTGGCTTCTTCTGGGGTTAAAAGGATAATGTTTTCATTCACATACACACACACAGAAAGAAACACAAACAAGCCGATACAAACATTGGAATATTTCCGATGAATGGCTACGTATCCACCAATCGCATTCAAATTGGCGCTTTTCCGACAGCGATTTGTCGCCAAGAAGCGGCGAATTTTCCCTCCACGTTAGAAGAGGGAAAAGAGTGACCCGGTTCAACTTTCTTATCAGTAGCTCCGCTAGTGTTTTGGAAACCGGTCGTCACGTGACACGTTTCTTTCGTTAGAGGCAGTCAGTTGCAATTGGCATCGTGAGAAGAAAAGTCTCTTTTTTTTGCCAACCACCGTTTTGTTCTAAACTCTTCTTTGGCAGAACTTTATACTTGATCGATGAATGATTTTTTTGTGTTCATTTTTCCTTAATTGAACTTGAAGATGACAGCTGAGCCTAATGGTGAGATTTTGTCACATTATTTTACTTCCTGATTGTTTTTAGCGGGAAATGAGTGCCGCGCGATTTCCTTTTTAATGATAAATGTGTTTTCGGTTCATATGGCATTAAACGGTTTGGGTGATATATTAATTTAATATGGTCTTTAAGAAGTTTTCTTGTTGTGAAAATTTTTTTAATTTAATATTTTTTTTTCATGGCAAAATGATGTAATGGACTACTGTTTAATCTTAATATTACATTAAATTCGCGTTAAATAAAATAAAAGTGCCAACAATATTTTTAATGTCTAATATGTCATTATAAATATTGTTATATATAACTTCATAAAATAATACGTTCATATAATAAATCATTGTATATAACTTCATTTAAATCACGTATTTTGATATTTCGCATAAAATATTGGTGGATTTATTTGAACTTCATTCTTTTATAACATTATTCCTTTAGAACTTTATTGCGAAATGAACTTTATTCCAAACTTAATCAATAATCAACTTAAACAAACTCATTATAAGAACTCATTAATTTTATTATTCGATTATGTGTAATGTATTTCAAATAAATTAATTCCGAATAATTAAATAAATGTAATTCCAAATAATTAAATAAAGGTAATTCCAAATGAATAAAGAAGTAAATTCTTTTAGGATATATCCTTTATATCTAACTCAAGCTATTTCTTTGTTTATGTTATTAAATGATATATTACATAAAAATTGAGTGGTTTGAAAAAAAATGGTGACATATTTTTATCGATTTAAATATTTGTAGTATTCCAAACTTAATCAATAATCATCGTAAACAAACTTATAATAAGAACTCATTAACTTAATTATTCGAATATGAATAAAGTATTTCTAAATACTATTACATATAACTTATTTTGTTTTAATTATAATATTGTTGATAATATTAGTTATGAATCCGTATATTTATTAAATTTATTTCTCATAAATTGTTTAGATAATATTCGTTTTTGTTTGATACTTTATGTACAGAGAGCTAACCGAAATATGCCATTTTTTTTGGTTGTCAAAATGTATTTATTCTAAAGTCAATGATAGTGTACTGTTTCATAATATATCAATGATTTTATGATTTGATTGTTTATTTTTTGATTTGTGAGTGATAACACTCCAAATTATCACAGAATTATGTAAATATTTTGAAAGATAAAATTATCGTCTGGATTTAGTGATAATATTTACGATTCTACATGCAATCGCGCTTCTATTTTTAAAGAATGGTACAGTTACGGTTGAGAAATGTATTTCGTAATTTGAATATTTATACTACGTTTAAATCATGTGTTTTGATAATCTATAGATTTATACCGAAATGAACTTTATTCCAAACTTAATCAATAATCAACGTAAACAAACTCATAATAAGAACTCTTACAGCCAACGGCCGTACCATGCTGAATATACCGGTTCTCGTTAGATCACCGAAGTTAAACATCATTGGGCGCGGACAGTACTTGGGTGGGTGACCACCTGGGAACACTGCGTGCCGTTGGCAAATTTGGGACCTGAATGGTCGAGTGTCTAGCGCTCGGTGCCACAGGTTTCGGGTTCGAATCCCGGAGGTGCCATGGATGTTTGTAGTGGTTCGGAATCCACTTTAAGCCGTAGGTCCTGGTCTTCTATGACTGTAAGAGCGTCACGGAGCAAAAGTCAGGCTTCTACCTACGGGTGCTCCATCACAACAGAAGCTGCTTCCTTCCCCTTCAATCATGAGTCCATATGGGCTCGTGGGCTTGGCCAGCCAAGTGGGATAAGAAACAACAAACAACAACAGAACTCTTACTTAATTATTCGGTTTTGCATAATTTATTTCTAAATTAATTAAATGTTAGTAATTCCTAAAAAGAAAAGATTCTTTTAAGGCATATTCTTTACATCTAACTCAAGTTATTTCTTTGTTTATTATTAAATATTATATTACGTAAAAAATGAAGTGGATTTATAAACAATGGTGATATGTTTTTATTGATTTAAATATTTGTAGTATTTTCTTTATAGCTAAAATAGATAATAAAAATCACGTAAAGAATAAATTCGATAAGTTTCCTATGACCGTAGCCGAACTTATGTTGTTTTTCAATTTATACTTTTATCAACGGAACACCTGTTATGTTTTTATGAAATTATTTATAGATTTAAACCTAGTTGTTATTGCTTGAAGTTCGTCTGTGATTTGAACTTGATTAGCATTTAGATTAATAATTGTTTTGTAAAATTATTATTTATCTTAAAGCAAATTTAAATAATAATTACGATTTTTAATAAATTATTTCTAGGATGATTATTATTTATAAAAACTAATATTATTAATTTGAAAATTGGCATAATTTATTTTCCTATCTTCGATTTATATTTATGATGAAACATTTCAATTAGAGAAAAATTTTTAAAATAAATATTTTTTTTTAATAATTAAATGTCATTAAGTAAAGAAATTTACATATTTGAAAGTACAAAGATTCTTCAATTTTGGTAGGAAGATTATGAAACATTCTTCAATGTTTTGTAGGACGATTATGAAAAATTCTTCAGTTTTTGGTAGGATGTTTATGATTTATAAATACTAATCTTATTATTTTAAGGACTGACATAATTTATTTTTATATCTTCAATTTTTATTTATGATGAAACATTTCAAAAAGAGGTGAAATTTTTTTAAAATATTTTTTTTTATTAACCGAATGTCATTAAAAGTAACAAAATCTACTTATTTGAAGATACAAAAGTTCTTCACATTTTTAAATGAGAAATCTTTTTTTGCAATTTCTCATTAAGAATTCAACATTAATTGTCTCAATTACTTATTGAAAATCTTACTGTAATCATCCTGTATTGTGAAAATCAAAGTATTTATTGTTTGATGTTAAATAAAACTAATCGGAAATATTTGTGTGGTATATATAAATATATATATATTTCTATCATAATGAATAATACTTATTAATGAAAGTGTTCCATTTTGTTCAGTATAGTCTCTTTAGGTTTCATTTGCCAATTAATGTTGTTATTCGGTTTAACATTCATTTCCCAATGTCTCTATAAACATTAACTTCATTTCTTCAATGCCCTTTTTGATTTGTTCCAGTATTGTATGAAAATAGTTTTTTTTTTTTGTCAAGGACATATTATGAAACCAACTTTCGCTATTAATATGGTAGTCATTAGTATTTTATTTTTTGAGTATTGCTTTAAATAACTGATTATTATATATTATTACGGAGAAGTAAAATATTATTTTTAAGTCATTTATATTATTATTATAGTTCGGATGTATAAGTTATTATTGTAACGCCATTTCTAGATCAATTTTAAACAATAAAACTAAACATTTTTCGATATATATATATTAACAATTATTGGTCTTCGGTTAAAGATGTACGATGTTTCTAAATAATCTTTTCTGATTTTCCTTGTAAACTTTTTTTTTCTACATTATTTAATGTTAATTTGAATTTGAAACATATATATATATATATATATATATATATATATATATATAGTATTTAATGTGCACTTGTATATTTTGTATTTTTCTAATACATTTGATGAATTTGTTTTTCTAAAACTATTCATCAAATTTGTCTTGTATTTTTGTATAAAAAATTATTTGATGCCTGTTGTTTTCATAAATTAGTATAATTTAAGAGTAACATTTTAAAAAAATTTGATTTCAATTTAATTTTAATAAAAATCGTAAACAAGTATTATTTTTAAATTGTACTTAAAGCAAGTATTATTTTTAAATTGTTCTTAAAATATTATTTTTAAAGCGCGTATTATTTTTAACATAAAAATCATTTTGAAATCAGAAATTTTGAATGAAATAAATAGGAAAAAATATAAAATTATTATTGAAAATAAATAAATGATTTTAAAAGATAATCATTTGCAAAAAATAATTCATAAAATGAAAATTTTTTTATCTCTCAGTAAGCATCTTATTAATGCATTAAGCAAAAAATAGACTGTTTAAAATGGATTTTTTTAATGCGCGTTCATCAAATAAACCTGGTAAGTAATTTGAATGATCAATGAAAACTTTTAAAAAGAAATAAATGCATATGCTGACGAAATTTTTTAAAAGATTTTGGCAAAATTATAAAGAATTCTATGATCTAGCTACGGTATCACGAACAATAATATGTATGAATAATTTAAGAAGCAGCTGGTTTAAAAGATGAGTTCGAAAGCTCGTTTTCTAAAATATTGTCTCTATTCGTTTCCCTGAAAATATTGGAATCATTAGTGAAGGGGGTATAAAAAGTTTCACTTAGTCATCAGGGAGAGTAAAGAAGGGTATACTGTTGCTTCGTAAAACTAAAGTACTTTCAACCACAAGGCACGTACATATTACTAAACCGTAATTTTATGGATTTTTTAGTTTATATGAATTTTTTTTATTCAGGGAACGAATATTTTATGTTGGCGAAATAAAATTGTTTTCTTGAGAGATAATAAAACCTTCTTTTCAAATGATATGAGTTTTTAGAAATGAAAATAATAATAATAATAATTATAATTTTTAAGTACTGTGTGTAGAATTATAGATTTTTGCGTTAAATTATGCATTTTGGATGGATTTAGAATAACCAAAGATTGATTCATATTTGGGCCAGATGGCCGAGAGACTGGCGCTCGGTGCTACAGGCTTCAGGCTCGTGTCAAAGCGGCGTCCATGGATGTTTGTAGTGGTTCGGGATTGTCTTTAAACCATAGGTCCCTGTCTAATATTACTACTTGACGTAAGGCTAATAATCCTACCCCATAAAAAGAAACATCTCCTGTCTCGTAATCTGCCAGTAGGCAAATGACTTTGCCCACTATGAGGCTGTTGCGCCATTGAAGAAGAATGTACAATGTAGGGGCCTGATGGCCGAGTGTCTGGCGCCTAGTGCCACAGATATCGGGTTCGAGTGCTCGAGGTGTCATTGATATTTGTAGTGGTTCGGAATCTACTTTAAATCGTAGGTTCCTGTCAAATATCACTGTAGAGCGTTAGGCGGACAATCCTACCCTGTAAAAAGAAAACATCTCTTATCTCGAAATCTGCCAGAAGGCCGACGGCCTTGGCCCAGCATGGGTCTGTTACGCCAATAAAGAAGAATGATTCATATTAAGATTAAAACAATAATCTAATAATCGAGTAAAAAAAAATTCTAAGTTGTTGTCACCATCGTAAGCTGACGATTTTTTAGTAGTCGAATTTTTAATAACGATTTTTTAACAGATTTAGTAATAATCGAAATCTCTTTACTAATAAGACTCCACCAACTGCAAGGCGGCCAGTTAGCTACCGCTCTGGCCATTCGTATCACAGGCTTCAGATTGGTATCCTGGCGGTGACATAAGATGGTTGGATGTTGGTTAGTGGTTCGTAATTCAAGTTAAACTGTAGGTCCCGGTCTAACTAGCCTAAAGTGTGCACAGAATGAGTGCAAAGCGACAAACCAAACGACCAATTGAAAGAAGAGAATCCTGTGTATAAGCCTGACTGTGTATGTGAGATATTTACAAATGCTGTCACAATCACAGAGATGCCAACAGATACGAATTCGTCGTAACCGTTACGGAAGAAAACAAAAAATTTGGTTTAAATAAGAATGAGAAAACTAATTCAACTGTGGAAACTTAAAAAATAGAGATATAGCGAGAAAAATAGCTCAGACTTTCGTGAAAACAGAAAATATTATGCACTATTGTAATGATTTATAAAGTTACATTCAGTCTTACCCATCTTCTTCAATTTACATTTCCAGATAAATAATCTATCTCTGTTACAATTTATTTTGCTATCAGAAAGGAATTTTTTATATTAAGTTAGAGTTTATTAGATTAGTATTTGAATTTAATTGAAAAAAAACTTTCAATGACAGAATTACAGGAGTATAATGAAATTTAACGCAGAAAAAAATATCTAGAATAAATAATTTATTTTACTGATCTTCTTCACTTAACATTCCCAGCTAAATATTTTATATCTTTTACGATTTCCTTCGCTATCAAAAAGAACTATTTATATTAGGTTAGAGTTTATTAAATTAGTATTTGTATGTAAAAGCTCCTTTTATAAATTTTGATTAAATATTCTTGCTCTTATCTCTCTCTCTTTCTCTCTCTCTCTCTCTCTCTCTCTCTCTATATATATATATATATATATATATATATATATATATATATATATATATCCTTTCTTCTTTCCAGTTGGGAATTTTGTGACAATGCTCACGATAATTTTGATTAGAAGATAGGAGTGTATATAACTTAATTTTTTTTTAATACCACTTAAATTTTCATCACCGCACTTCAATCGCATAGTTAGGGCTATGTATCCCTAAGTTATCCCTAACAGATGAAGATAAAAAATAGTTAAAAAAATTTAATTAAAAAAAATTTCAATGCAGAATTACAGTAGTACAATGAATTTTAACACAGAAAAAAATAGCGTGTGACATTATATAATTGGCATAAGCATGATTGAAACGAAAAATATGCAATATAGAAAAAATAAACGATGTTTATTAAAATTATATTAGAATATAGTATAACTTGGCATATAAAGTATTACCACAGCACTTAATCTACGGAGTATAAACTTTTGCACTGAAATATTATTTGACCAATATTAAATATTACTCTGTACCCATTCTTTAACTTTAAATAATAAGATTTTGTAATTTCCCGCTATTAGTAAGCATAAAATATTATTGGAAATTATCTGAAAATCTACTGAAAACTTATCTTTTAAAAACGCAAAGAAAATAATTAGGTTTAACACATTAGATTTGCAACGAAATTAGGTCAGATTGTTTAAATTTATTATTAAGTTGTTGCAAGCGAAGACGAAATCATAAAATAAAATGGCGGCTTCTTTTTCAAACCATTTTTGAAAAATAATAAAATGAAATAGTACCAATGACAGAAATTAATTTGATGTAGAATTGTAGAAAAATAAACAGCCCCATTTCATTACAGAGCTCTTTATGCTTCCGCAATCATAAACAAGTCTTGGTTGATAGGATAAATGAATGTAATTGGAAAACACTAGTTTTGGGTATCACATTCACTTATTAAAGAAATAACAACAATAAAATAACACATAAATAATGTCTTTCGTGTTACATGAGTCACCTTTCTTCTTAATTTATATGTATGACATAATTTGTTTCGCATTCCTAAATAAAAAATTGAAATTTCAGAAGATGGTATGGATTTTCTTTATTTGGTAATGATTTTGTGAACAGAATCTTGTGGAAATAATTTTTCGCTTTTGTAAAACAATATGAATTTAAATATTTCATGGGTGGATTTATAATAAAAATGGAATTTTGATTACGGAAAACTAGCCTGTGGATCTTTATGGGCATTAGAATTAATATGAATATATTTACAGATTACGAGCTGTGTAATTAATACTTGACTGATGACTTAGTACTAATGCGACCTGATGGCCAAATGGCTAGCGTCCTGGCCTTTGGTACCATAGGCTTTTTATTCAAATCCTGGCAGTGGCATGGATGTTTGTTAGTGGTTCGGAAAAACGTCACATTAAGTTATAGGTCCCGGTGTAATTAGCCCAAATTGTGTACAAAATGACCGTAGACGTCAAACCAAACCGAACCCAGTAGTAATATGTGCAGTAAAGCTAAAGGTCGAATAGCTGATGGCATAAATTGCAGTCACTGCTTTCAGTAGACTTGATGATGATTGTGACAACATATATTACGCCTCTGGCATCGATAGTCAGGCTGTCTGTTGAAATTCTTAAAATATTACTGACATTGAATGTGAAAATGTATGTATTTTATTGTTGATTAATACATAACATTGTAGAAAAAGATCAATAAGAAATTAATATATTAATATTTATTTAAATTTAAAATGATAAATTAATAAATCATAAATAATCTTTGAGCTAAAATTAATCTAATTTTGGTATTTATTTTCCTGCCGTTATTATGTTTATGATGATAACGCATTAAAAATACAAAACGCGTCAATTATTTATCATAATATTGAAATATTTTTTAATTTACTGTGTATGGTATAAACCAAAAATAAAATATTCTAAAGTATGGAATTTTATTTAAGTAGAAATACTATATTGCTCAATCTACAGTAATCAATCAATCCAGTATTGTACAATCTACAGTAATCAATCAATCCAGTATTGCTTAATCCTATTTATTTCTAAATATCAATACCATTCATTTAATTTATCTTTAAATGTTATTTTATTAAATTTCAGCATAAGTTAGTGTATAAAAATTTTATCTTATAAACTAATATTTCTATTTTAGTTTTTAAAATATTTCCTTTAAAAAATTACGATTTATTTACAATAATATACAAATACAATTTATAATATTAAAATATTATTTAAAATGTTGTTAGCTTCAAGTTAAATTATATTATTTCATCAGTTTTCGTACTAAATTTGTACGGTAACTACATCACATAATTTCATTCCAAAACTTGTTATTCTTAGTTTAGTGTGTATTGTTAGAAAAGTTTTTAGTTTTTTTTATTCATAAAACACAAAGAAGTTTGTATGCTAATAATTAAAAAACAAAAACAGGAAAGCAGTAATAAAATAATATTTTCCCCCTCTTGACTCAAATCATTGTCAACTACTACGACAGATTTTAAATTTCTATTGTTTATGTTTAATTTATTTTATTATATGTTTTTTTATTTATTCAATAATTCTTTTTAGTTGTTTTTCTTTCCTGTTATAACAAACAAATCTACCGACACGCGTTCTACAGAAATAACGAAGTCAATAAATAAGTTATTTCTCAATGAATAAATATAATCCTTAAAAATTTAAATATTCTACTAAGTTTGAGTTTATTTACTTTTTACTCTGTCTAAAGTAAAATCGTTTACTTTTTAGTCTGTCTAATGCAAAATTCTTTACTTTTTACTTTTCCTAAAGCTAAATTGTTTGTTTTTTACTTTGTCTAATGCAAAATCGTTTACTTTTCACTCTGGCTAAAGCAAAATCGTTTACTTTTGATTTTGTCCGAAACTAAATCGCTTATTTTTTGCTGTTGCTTAAACAAAATCGTTTACTTTTTACTCTGTCTAAAGCAAAATCGCTTACTTTTTACTTTATCTAAAGCAAAATTGTTTACTTTTTAACTCTGTCTAAAACAAAACCACATTTCTATGAAAGGAGGCATCATTTTCGTAAATTTCTTCGTGTTAACTTTCATTTAACATTTCTAAATAATAATAAAAAAATTATAGATCTAATTTATGTAATATTTCTTTTACTGTATTTCATATAATTCCTTTAGAATGTTCACTCTTTGTTTGTCTATATATATTTCTGTAACTCATTCTTTATAATTAAATGGGGTAAATAAATAAGATTTAAAAATGTAAAATGTTCTCTCCTTAATTGTAAAGGAGATGAAGGATAATTTTAATGGAAGCATTTAGAATGTTCAAATGGATTAAAACTTTTTTCCCCCGCCTTTTCCTGTTTAATCGTACAAAGAACATTCGTTTGTGAAATGATTGTTATCTCGAAAACGAAATTTCCTTTTTGAAGGTTATACTATTTAAAAATGGCTAAAAATCTAAATATGAAGAACAACAATTGAGACATTGTTTATTTTTTTTTTTTATTTATTAACGATCATCGTCTGAATTGAATAAATTGCAAAATATATGGATGTTTTAATAAGACTTTTGATGTTCTTTGTTTCCTTGTAATTTCAAAACTCTTGTACTGTGCTTAAAAAAAATTCTTTTGTGAAGATTATTTTATTTACGGGAAAATAACTGAAATTGCTGCTGTTGCTGGAAAAATTACATCAAACTTCACAGGAGCCATTCATGTGCTTGCCATTCAAAAGGTACTTGAGGCCTACCTGAGTCACCTCCATCACAACAAATGAATGGAATTACTATCTTCACTGACTCAAAGTCTGTCTTACAGGCTCTTAATAAAGGTTTTTTCAAGTATGATCTGGAACACTATATCTCATTTAGAACAAATACACTGCTTTCACAGAATGTGCATCCTGCAACGGATCCCTGCTCGTGTGGATTTGGAATTTATTGAAATTGCAGATTCTTTGGTGAAGAATGCCAGAAGTCTGGATCCTACTTCCCTTTGCAGATAAAAATTCATTGGCAAAATCTAAACTTGTAATTCCTTCGAAGATCAAAACTAAATGTCGATAGAAAAAAGTTAAGTTATTACTCTCACAAAATTAAGGATGAAGCACCATAAAAATTTGAAAATTTCTGCTGATGGCACTAAAAAATACCAAAAATGTGGCAGATGCTCTGATGTCCTCATCCTGTCCTACTGCTCATCTTATCGTTGATTGCCTAGCTGTTGCAGTCGCCATGCATTGTCTGGACCAGTCGCCATGCATTGTCTGGACCAGCCGCCATGCATTTTCCTGTACTCTTCTGGTGAGGTGACAATAACAATCGAAAATAATAATCGATTTTTTATGTAATAATCACTTCAAAAATCGATTAATACTACTCAAAAGTGAATCATTTACAATAAGTGGTTTTGTAAGGATAAAATAAAGTTAGGGTAAAATGAAGATTAAAGGTTTAATTTAGTTGACATTTAGGTCTGTAATTTAAAAATCGTGTTAGGGTAAAATAAAGACTAATAGTTTAATCCTTTTTTTTACCCTAACACGATTCCAATTTTTGAATTCACTAACATGCTCACAGAAACAATATATATACTCGAAACAGAACTGTCGCATATTAAACTATTTATTTACTCATTTCCTACGCATAGTATTTCATAAATAATGTAAATTCATATATTAAAATTTTTTTCCCTATTTTAAAACATTCGCGGGAAAAGATCGCAGCGCTTCTTGCTTATATTCCTTTTTAATGGATACTGTGGTCGGAATGATAAATTGCTTTAAAATGTGGTTCTGACTGCCTTCTTAAAGTATATAATGTGTCATCTACGGTTTTTGAGAATTTGTTAGAATTTTCAGCAAAATAAAACAAATTCAATAGAAAAAAACAAATTCTCTCTCTTTAAGTGTACCCTTCTAAAATATTTCTGACTTTATGTGTTTATTCATGGTGCATATTGAATATTAGGCAATCTATTTTTGTTATATTACTTATCCAATAACTGAGATGTTTCAGAAATAAGTCGTAAAACTGAAATAAAATATTACTTTTTATTTTTGATATGCTTTAGGCAATTAGTTATGAAGTGACTTTATAAACCTATCATCATATGAAAAGGTTACAGTTAACGGAACGAAAATGATGTCTATTCGTCTCGCGGCTTTTAAATTCCCTGCTACATTTTATTGCGCTAAATTAATGTTTAGTATTTTATGTACAAATAATTTTTAATCAATAACTATGTAAATTTTTATTAACATATTATCAGAAAATACCTTTTATTTGGACTCGATGAATATTAAGTCTTTAAACCGTAGGTCTCAGTCTAATATGATAGAAGAATGTTAATCGCAGGGCTGACAACCCTGACCCGTAAAAAGTAAACAACTCCTGTTTCGGCATCTGCTAATAGCCAGCCCACTAAGGGGCTGTTGCGCCAATGAAGAAGACAAAGAAGAAATATTTAATATGCTTTTTCGCTCGGTGTCATAGGTTTCGGATTTGAGTCACGACAGTGCTATGAATGTTTGTAGTAGTTCGGAATACACTTTAAATCGTAGGTCCCGGTCTAATATGACTGTTGATTCTAGGACCTAGATCTGACAACCCTGTCCCGTAAAAAGAAAACATATCCTGTCTCGAAATCTGCCAGTAGGCAGACGGCCTTGACCCACCATGGGGATGTTGTTCCAATGAAGACGAAAAAGAAATATTAACTATAGTACACAAATCTTGTCATTCATGTGCAATTATTATACAATTTTTAGTTCAATCTAATAACACTGAATTATGACAAATGTAGGCAAATTTAAAGTATGATTTCGTTGAATGATTAAGAAAAAATATAATTTGCGTATATTACAGCTATCCGGGAAATGTACATATTTTTTTCCCATGATGCTTCAAAACACCTAATCCTCTTTAGAATTACAAATACAAAAAGAAAAATTGATACTCTTTTCCGAACAAAGCTAGAATAGGAAACATCTGACTTGACGAAACCGAAAGGGCATTCGTGCCATTTGCATTCCAAACTAGTTTCCGATATGGACTTGCATGCGGACGTGTGCATTCGGCAGTGGGTCAAACCTGCTCACTGGGTGAAGGCCACGAACGTTGACCTCTGTGAATGTCGTGGCCTTGTCTGCAGCTCGCATGCCTCCATTTGTTATTTTCCCTGAGACAGCACACACGCGCAATGCTAGATTTGGAAGCAAGTAGCAGGCACAACGCCCACTTTCTCTATGCACGGAAGTGAGTTCATTAAAAGGATAATTAGTTTAATATGGTTCCAGCCTATCATAATAGGTCCATTTATAGGAATAAAATATACACCATTATAAAAGACTCTTTTTGCTGCATAATAAGTCTAACAATGGTAATTATAGGACTAGTGGTTATTTATTATCCTATTCTGGGCAATTTAACGTGATGTCATTGGACACTACACCGCAAGATATGTAGGATTTATATCATTACCCAGAGTAAATCATGAAAGATTCCACAAATTATGATTTGGTTAATAATGTCTAATGCAAATTATTTTTTAAAGCAGTTACTGCATTGATGTTTTTTTTTTTTTTTTCTTATCCCACTTGTTAGACAGCAATATCTAGACCACGTCCAAGAACCCGTCTGGTCTCATGGAAAGGCAACTTCTGTTGTGATGGAACACTCGTAGGTAGAAGTCAAGTCAGACGTCTACCTACGAGTGCTCCATGTAGCTGAAGAGGGAGGGCAGTGCCTTCTGGGAGGAACTACTCATTAGTTTGAGTATCGTATGGGAGAAAATCTAGAGAACTCCCACCAGATCATCAACTCCGATCAAGATGCTGAACATCACAAACGCCATCGAGTCTCCTCGTGTTTTTGAAACACTGTCTACAGTCAAGACGCCAACGGATTGAATCTCACCCCTAAAGGCTCGTTCCCACCGAGGCGAGAGACGTGAAGATTCAAGAGGCAAGCGACAAAATTTTTTCGACCCCTTCACAGCGAAACGTCAGAAATAGCATTACGCCTAGTGAAAAACCGCTTCGAGTTGAAAGTTGGGCAACTCCAAGCGGCGGACTGCAAACCGGTTTCAGGCGACCGGTGAGGCTAGTGATTGGTCAAATTTTTTCGCTTGCATCTTCTCGCCTTGGTGAGCACGAGCCTTAATGCTCACCAGCGACGCACGTTGCTATTGAGCCACAATTTAAGTATTAAAGAATTAACTCATTCATTTTAATTAAAGTACGACGTTCCGAAATTCTGTACTTTCCCGTTGGTTTGATACATTTGAAATGGTAATGCAGAATAAATTAAAGTTGTTAATTGAGCTGCATACTATATTTATAACAAAACTTATAATTGGTTATTACTTTCAACCCCAATCAATGATGGAACATTGCATTTATTTCGTTAGCTATAATCAATTTTTCGCTTGAATGTGAACACGAAACGACTGCCGCATGAAAATGAAACAACTTGTATTTAATTACTTCCCATTATACTCAGCGGAAGAATCTTTAATAATTTCTACGAATTTATTAATATAATTGAATTTACTGATATTAATATAACATTTAATGATATTAATGAATGTATTGTTATAACCGAAGATGAATGGCAAGATTTTCTTTTGATTGATAAACAGTTCTTCTGATTAAATGAAAATAATGGTTTTATGGATAGCGCAAAATGTTGCCATGGTTACGGCTGAATAGTTGTTTATAAAATACTGAATATTAATTTTAGCTCAATGACTGGAAACCTAATAAGTAAAAGCTAATCTAACGGCTTCAATCAGCTCTTTGAATTATTTCTGTTTTGTTACTTGCGCATTGGTTTCTTCGTATGTATGAAATTTTACAAGCGTGCCAAAGCCTTATATTTTCTTGAAAATAGCGTTTTCAATATGATCCATTTAATTTAGTTGTATTTCTAAATTTTATATTCGTATTTGCTTTTATGTTTTATATATTTTTTTTTGTGTGGATAAAAAGCTGTGATTGTTGTTATGTTTTAACTTTTACTTATACGAACAAAAGAAGCCTTATTTAAGTTTCTTGAGTAATAATGCAATGGTTTATTAATAATTATTTAGTTCAGTTGTCAATCAGTTTAGTTCAATCAGCTGTTTTAGGATGATCAAGCGATCATATATTTAATATTTAATACAATGGTTTATTAATACTGACTTAGTTCAGTTGTCAATGAGTTGCGTCAGCATGATCGAGTGGTCATATATGTAAAATTTAATACAATGGTTTATTAATGATCGCTTAGTTCAATTGTCAATCAGTTGCGTCAGCATTATCGAGTGGTCATATATGTAAAATTTAATATAGTTTATTAATGATCACTCAGTTAAGGTGTCAATCAGTTGCGTCAAGATGATGGAGTGGTCATATATTTAATATTTAATACAATGGTTTATTTATGATCACTTAGTTTATTTGTCAATCAGTTTCGTCAGGAGGATCGAGAGATCATATATTTAATATTTTTATGTAGAAAAGACAAAAAATTTTACTTGTTGAATGTTTTAAGTTTAACTCATAGGGAAAGGGAAAAAAAAATTAAAAAACAAAACAAAAAACATACTGAAATTTAGTTTAAAAGGTTTCTTCATGATGATGGAGTGGTCATATATTATTTTACTTCCTGGAAAAAGGTTTTATTTCACTTAAGTTTTCATTTTGATTCATATCACCAAAATAAAAGTTGCCTAAATTTATTGAGCAATAATAAAATGGTTTTTAATGATAATTTATTTCAATCAGCTATCAGTTAGTTTAGTTCAGACAATTGAATGGTCATATATATTTTATGCATTTGAAAAACATCTTTTTTATTAAATGTTTTATCTTGGACTCAAATGAGAAAAAGAAATGTTACCTAAATTTCTTGTGTAATAATAAAACTTAAGAAATTATTTACTTAATAATCATTTATTCCAATCAATTGTTTGTCTGTTAATTGCTTTTCTGGAAATATTAAGAGACAAGAACCATTTTAATTTACCAGAAACATATATACGTTCCCAAGATCATTAAAATAAATTGACGAAATTCGATTCCTTTAATTAAATCCATTCCGGATTTGGCGAAACTCCTTTTTGAAATATTGCTAATGAGTTTTTGGTGGATATTTTCCAAATTCCTTCAAACTGATATTTCCTGGAAAATGTTTAATTATTTTCAAAGCGAATACTCTCTCTGAAAGCACTTAACTTTTCCATTTCTGAATGATAAATGTAATCTAATTTGCATTTTTTTCCCTCAGAAGTTTATTTAAATCCACATATCCCAAATTTTGTTTTGTCGTGTACCGAAAGATAACTTGAAATATTTTTGCGAGGTTACCGGAAGATTGAATTTTAAAAATTTGTGGTTTCATAAAAGCTAATTTATTAATCGAGTGTATTGCAAAATGTTATTCTTGTAAGATGCTTTTAATTTGATTACCTAGTAAAATATATCGGATATTTACTGGTATCTGAAATGTTTTTTTGATAAATTATTTTGTGTATAATTTTAAATATTTCAAAAGATTGTATTTAAAAATTAATAATATTTTTTCCATAATCAAAAATAAATTGTTTTATAAGAATATAATTTTTTTTAATTAACCTAAATCAACATTTTTTCTTAAGTTTTAAAATATAAATACAATTTCAAATTGATTGAATAATATTAATACATTGAGAATTTTAATAAATTCAATGTTCTGTACTTAAAGTTTTATTTTACTTTAAAATTACGAAAATGATATTTTGAATCAAAAATGTTCATAAATTTTAATAAATGCAATGTTTATTTAATACAATGGTATATTAATGATCACTTAATTTAATTGTGAATCAGTTTGCTTCTGAATGATACTGTGGTTATGGTATTTAATATTTAATACAATGTTTTATTGATGATCATTTAGTTCAGTTGTCAATCAGGATGATTGAATGGCCATATATTTAATATTTTTATGTAGAAAATAAATATTTTTACTTATTGAATGTTTTAATTTTGACTCATACGAACAAAAAAAAAAAAATATTACCTAAATTTCTGTAGTAATAATAGAATGGTTTACAATCATGTCGTTTAAAAGTCGCTTATAAAATGGTTTTTAATAATCATTTATTTCAATCAAATATCAATCAGTTCAGTTCAATCAATTGAATGGCCATATATTATATATTTTATGCATGAAAAGCATTTTTTTATTGAATGCTTTATCTTGGATTCAAATGAGCAAAAGAAAAATTACTTAAATTTCTTGAGTAATAATAAAATCAAGGAAATCATTTGTTTAATAATCATTTATTCCAATCAATTGTTTGTCTGTTAATTGCTTTTCCGGAAATATTAAGAGAAAACAACCATTTTAATTTACCAGAAACATATATACGTTCCCAAGATCATTAAAATAAATTGACGAAATTCGATTCCTTTAATTAAATCCATTCCCGGATTTGGCGAAACTCCTTTTGAAATATTGCTAATGAGTTTTTGGTGGATATTTTCCAAATTCCTTCAAACTGATATTTCCCGGAAAATGTTTAATTATTTTCAAAGCGAATACTCTCTCTGAAAGCACTTAACTTTTCCATTTCCGAATGATAAATGTAATCTAATTTGCATTTTTTTTCCCTCAGAAGTTTATTTAAATCCACATTTCCAAATTTTGTTTTGTCGTGTTACGAAAGATAACTTGAAATATTTTCGCAACGTTACCATAAGATAGAATTTTAAAAACTTCTTTTCATTTTTGTGGTTTCATAAAAGCTAATTTATTGATCAAGTGTATTGCAAAATGTCATTCATGCAAGATGCTTTCAGTTTGATTACCCAGCATGATGTATCGGAAATGTACTGGTATCTGAAGTGGTTTTGATAAATTAGTTTGTGTATACTGTTACAAATTTGAAAAGATTTTTTTTTTTAAATTTAATATAATTGCTTTTTCCATAACCAAAAATAAATTGTTTTGTAAGAATATAAAATTTTTTAATTAACCTAATTCAACATTTTTATTTTCAATATCAAATGTTTTAAAATGTAAATACTTGACAGACTTTAAATTGATTGAAAGATATTAAGATATTGCGAATTTTAATAAATGTAATGCGAAAATAATATTTTGAATTAAAAATGTTCATAAATTTCGGAAGTAACTGAAAATTTTAGAGATTGTAAATAAGGTGATTTTAGAATCATAAAAATAAAAATAAAAGTATGGAATTTAAAAATGTGCATTTTGTATACTAAATTAAAACAAGATACTTAAATTTTGAGAATATAAAAAGAAACTGATTTTAATTTTCTCTATAAAATAAATAAAATAAAGATATTTATTGAATCATAAAAGTGTAGTTATCATCATCTTTTAATAAACTTACATTATCAGTAAAATTTACTAATTGTGATCAAAATTATTGTTTCTTCTATTAAAAGTAATATTAAATTAGATGCGAATATCAATTGTATTGCCAAATGTAAATCTTCAAACTATTTGAAATCGATTCTCTATATTTCAAAATATCGTTTCAATATATAATATTAATTCTAATATCTATTAATTTTCCAATTCCTAAATAGAAATGAAGTTTATGTGAACAAATAGAAGATAATATACAATATTCATAACAACGTCAACTGTGTAAATAATAAGCAGTTATTAATAACTAGCTCTCTGGCACTACAGCCCATGGTAGGCCAAGGCCATCTGCCTACTGGCAGATTTCGATATCTGTAAGCAGTAAATAAGCATTTACTGCAGCGAATGACAACAATGGATTTGATCCCGCACTAAGAAAATTCGAAAAACTCGCGTTAAACAATTAGGAGAAAACACGTTTAGACATGATCTCATCATCACTATCGAATTTTCTTACTTATGTAAGCAGTCACTGCATCGGTGGATTCTTTGTTGACCTTTATTCTGTTTCAATCAGTGAATCATGTCGTATATTACTTACTGGTTCTTGGATAGTTCTCGAAGAGTTGGAGGAACATTTTGGAACAGGTATTTCGGACAAAACCTCGTGAAAAAGTTGTGGAATTTTGACTTGCGTTAGACCATGACTGTTTGTCGAGCCATCGCATTGGTATTTTTGATAGCCTAAATGATTGATTTGATAGCCGTATAGCAGGATGACCGGCCTTACATGGGACTCCGAGGTGAAAAGATGTTTTAGCACTAAAACTTTGCTGATGAGACATTGACTATTTTCTCGTATTGCTTTCTTTTTCTTGTGTGTGTTTTACGCTGTTTTGATTTCGCAAGAGTTCGTCATTTTCTCTTGTCATTGTAAATAAATAATAATAGCTTCTCAGATATTTTTTTTTGTTATATTCTTAACTCGTATATTTGGTGCACTGTCTCCGTGAAAGTTTTCTTTTTTCGCAGCAAAATGTGAATAAGTTAATCAGAAAGATAATACTGATATATTTCTTTTTTTATTTGTTGTTTCTTATTACTTACTTTATAAGGAATGCCAAACCGTTAAACATTAGTTCTAGTGCAGTGTCAAAAGTAGTTGATGACTGCGGAGAATTACGAGTTAATGGACCAGAGGAAGAGACCATGAAATGGACTGCTGAAGATGGTCCATAAAATCTACCATTTCAAGTAGTTCTGGATATGGTGACGTCTTACTGTTTTTGTATCGATCATTGACCGTAACTTCCCCCATAGACTATTTGTTATAGGACATAAAATAACCATGGTAATAAAATTCCAATGAAATGATCAACACAAACCTTGAAAAAGAATCATGGGTTTTTCTACACCAAAGCTGTAATATTAGGATCGGTCGGTACAAAGGCCAACAAACAACTTGTTAACTAGATTTCAGTTGAAATATTGTCTTTCAAATTTTTAGTAGATTAAGTTGAAATATTGTCTTTAAATTTTGTCAAGCATTTAATTTTTATTTAAATAATTAAAATTTTTGATTTATTTTACAACAATTATCGAATTAAACTATTTTTAAGACTAGTTTCTTAATTGTTAGATTCTACAAAAAAAAAATGACAAAAATTTTCGAAAAATAAAATGAGTATAGTTGCACAATGGTGTCTTGAGAATAATAACTGGTTCATTGTGAAGTAGTTCTAAAGTTCTTTTCATCCTATGCAAGGAACTTGTTTTGAAAAGTAGGCTCTTGTAGAATCTACTGGTTACAAAGTATTTTTCAAGAGGCCAATAAGGGACCATCTTGCCCTACTTTTAAGAGAAACATAATGGCACATTCAGAATGTATGTAATAGATATTTTTGAAATGCTTATCAATGAAAGTATTTAAAGAAGTGAATTATTTTTAAGTTTGTGCACGATTATGTATTATTTTTAAAACAAACTTGTTTCTCTTTTCGTAATCTTAGTGAATATCACAGTTTTCATTATTTTTATTATATTTAATTTGCATGCATTCTTTTCTAAAGTCTAAACTTGAAAGAAAATACCTAATTAATCATAATCATATACAATCATAATCAATACATATTTAATCATAATACTAAATTTTCTTAATTTCTTATAATTAAACATTAATTAAAAACTTTGTGGCATGCAATAAATGATTTTTTTTTATGTAGAGCTGATCTAAATGTCACGTTTTTACACTCATGTTCATAAATTAAGGATAATTCAGAATCACACAGAAATTGAACTCTAAAATAAAAATTTCACCTGTAGAATTATCACACACATCTTGAAGAAGAATATGCAAATTACAGGAAACCACCAGATGGCGCGCATAGTACGTCACAATGACGAGAGTGTAAGAGAGAGGTATATAATGAATGGTCGCAAAGAAATAAAATTGTTCACAAGCGCTTTAAAAGCCTTTCAGTGCAATAACCGCATAGTTATGGTACAAAGGAAGCATTTGGATGATTTTTTATGTGGTAGAATTATCGGACGACTGCTTTGGCAACGATTCTAAGATGATGGTAATGGGAGTAGATGTTACAGCACAGGTCGCCCCCGACTTACAATGCCGAATGAGGACCGGTATTTAGCAGTTACTGCCAAAAGAAACAGACGCAGCACAGCATCAGACCTGTCTCGACAGCTCTCTTCAGCTACCGGTACGACAGTTTCAAGGCAGACCGTGTACAGACGCTTAGGGCACATTGGTCTATATGCTCGTAGGCCTGTCAGATGTGTTCCACTTACCGCAACTCACTGTCACCTGCGATTAACCTGGAGTACAGAGTGTGGACACCGCAACAGTGGTCTGGTGGAATGTTTTCCGACGAGTCCAGGTTTAATTTGCAGTCTGATTCTCGCCGGACTTTCATATGGAGAGCGCCAGGTACCCGTTACCACCAAGAGAACACCATTGAACGACACCGTTACGGTGGCGCAGGATGACTCGTTTGGGGAGGAATTATTCTTTGTTCCAGAACTGACCTGCATGTACAGAGTGTAACGATGACAGGCCATATCTATCGGGATGTCATTCTGGAACATCATGTACGTTTGTTTCGGGGCGCCATGGGTGCTGAATTTCTGTTTATGGATGACAACGCCCGTCCTCACCGTGCAAACATTGTAGACGAACGCCTTCAATTGGAGGATATCACCGCCAGCACACTCACCGGACTTGAATGCAATAGAGCATGTGTGGGATATGCTTGGCCGACGAATTGCAGCCCGCCACCCACCCCCCACCTGTCAACCGGAACTTCGGAGGGCATTGCTTGATGAGTGGTGATCCCCAAGATCAGATTGATAATTTGATACTCAGCATGCCTAGGCGTTGTAAGACCTGTATTGCATCGTCCGGGAGACATACTCCATATTAACCATCATACTAACCATGTTATACTGTTTTTTATAAATAGGTTCTTTTTTGAAATTTGCTACAGGGAGTAAAAATCGCAATTTTTATTAATTATGTCAAACATATAGCATCTTTTTTGCTCTTTATCTTTTGTTTAAAAAAATAGACTTTACAAATAAGTCAAATTTGTTTTGCTTCTGTCTCTTTCTTTACCTGAACTTCATTATCCTTAATTTATGGACATGAGTGTATATTAAATTATATGAAAATGTACTCTAGAAATTGAGATGCATAATAATATAAGTAATTTTAAATTTAAAATCAATAGAAATAAATGCTCTTTTTACCATTTTTTTTTTATTTTGCAAAAAAGAAAACCATATCTGTAATTATTAAAAATCTTTGACTTTATTTGAAATTAGGTGACTTTCCTAAATTGGTTGATATAAACTGACAAAAGTATGCAAAATAAATATCTTGAGGGTTATTTATTAGTTTAATATCGTTTCAATTTCATTTAAAGCACTTTTGATTGTTTAAATGTAAATTAATAAAAATAATAAAAAAAATAATAATTAAAATCATTAATATTATTTTTCAAATATAATAATTAAAATCTTTTTTTATTAATACTAGTATTTTGACAAATGAAATTTTAAAATTAAATATTAATTTAAATTCTACAAAAATTAAAACAACTATAAAAACAATTGTTAAATCTTTATAATGTCACTGAACAAATTAAATTCCTTTTTTATTTTTATTTACCTTTATAATGTTGTCTTACCTATATATCTGAATTAAGAAATGCACTATAAATAATTTAAATTTTATGTTGAGTATTATTATATAATTCAACGAATTTATGTGACCTTCAGTTTAACCAAATCTGCAGATGTCAGGCTTAGGAGAGTGTTCATCTTTGATAATTTTCTGCCTTGGATAAATTTATCAAAAAACCTTTTTCAAACTTGTAAAAAAAAAAACTAAAATTTTTTTCCATCCAGTAACTTATTTGCAGATACCGCAATTAAAATCGCGACCATCTTTTGCCACCACCAGAACTCCAATCCGCAATCATCACTTACTACATATCAGCGAGTTGTTTGACTTTTGCCAATCCAGTGTTTGTTTTGCTTGCGATCAACTTTCGCTTATGCAAATAATCGATTGCATGTGTGTAAAAGTGAGCTTCCTTTCATTTAGCGTCTAGGAATTAAATTGAGAACTTCCGGGTTTCGTAACGTGAGGGTTGCTGACGTCATTTCACAGTAGGACATAATTGTTTCTTCTTATCTTTCGGTTTCTAAATAAGAAGGGATTTTTCTCAGTAATTCTGTTCCTTTTTTGTGTGCATGTGTTCTTGCATTTAGAAAGATAAAGTTATAGCCATAAAATGTTGTGTGTATATTAAGACTATCTGGTAGTTTGACATTAGGGATTATAATACCGGTATACTGGGATATCTGAATACCGGTATTTTGAGCCATTTGTACAATTTTGTAATACCGGTATTCACAAGTTTAAACACCGTTTTTTCGGTATTTACTAGAAATTTAGAATTTTTATTTGTGAAAGAATTCTTATCTGAAAACTAGAAATTCTTATCTTCGAAAACAAGGTTGTAGTTGTGAAGAAAGTGTGTAATATTTCGATAGTTTTTAAATTGGTGAGTTTGTTATTAAAACATTGTATTTGAATATCATTAGAGTTCAAAATATTTTTCAGATTTATTATATATATACTCACAAATAAATTAGAAATGGCGGTAACTAAAAAATGTTCAACAAATCAAAATACAATACAGAAATCAGCTAAATCCAAAACAATCCGACGAGAAATAGATTTATTTGAAGATGAGGGATTTAGAAGTAAATACTTGAAAAAAGTTTATAGCACATTGCTAACATTTCCACCAACTAGCGTAGATGCTGAAAGAGCGTTTTTGGCAGCTGGCAATTTTTGCGCAAAATTACGTTGCAGGCTTAATGATAGTACAATTGATGCATTACGTTTTTTAAGATCACATTTCAAAAATTTGTAATAGTACCACAGACTGAATAGTTATATTTACACTCTTTTGTGATTTAAATAAATAAGATGTTCCTTTACTTTTTTACGATTCTTTATATACTGTCATAGTTTATAAATTACAAATTTTTTTTGTGATGTTTACGTTCTCTAATAAAATTGGCAAATAAAACAAAGAAACACGTGTGTTTTCTTTCTTTTCTAAAATTTCTAATACAGGTATTAAAACCCGTATCCCGGTATTAAAATCTAAAAAATACCGAATACCGGTATTGAACTTTTGGTCCGATATTGCAATCCCTATTTGACATTGAACAGAATTTCGTAATTAAGAAAAAATTTATTTTTTGAAAAATTAAAAATAAATTAGAAGACTGTTTTTAATGTAGTATAAAACAACAACATTATTTGCTTAAGGTAAAAAACATTTTCAGTACAACGAAAATTATGAACACAAAATATTATGCATACTGCATGTTAAGACTATCTGGTAGGTTGACATTGAATAGGAATTTGTAATTATAAAAATGTAAAATTATATTTTTGAATATATTTTGAATGTGAAAATAATATTTTTTGAAAAATTTAAAATAAATTAGAAAATTATTTTAAGTGTAGTATAAAACAGCAACTGAATTTGTTTAAAGTAAGAAACATTTTCAGTACAAAGAAAAATATAATTTAATAAATAATTTAACGTAAATATTAAACATTAATTTGAACTAAAAGTTAATAGTAAAAAAATGTTTATTTATTTATTTACTAGCTTCTGAAAAACGAATTTGAATCACAGCTAATTTGATAATTTTTATTTGATTGTATTCATGTTTTATTTTATTATTTTTTTTTCTTCATATTTAATCATTTTAAAATTAAAAATAAAAAACATTTTGAAATTTAAAAAAAAATTAAATAAATTTGAAGACTTTTTTAAGTCTAGTAGAAAACAGCAATATTTATTGAAGGTAAAAAACATTTTCAGTACAAAGAAAATTATAATTTAATAAATATACTTGGTATATTTATTAAATATATTTGGTATACAATATACTACAGTTGAATAGAACTTAAAAAGTGGTTTTCGGTCTTATTGACATTATCCTTTTCATTCGAAAAGTTAAATTCTGGAATTTTAAATGTAAGAACTATTTCATGTAGTACAATATATTATAAGTATCATTTAAAATTCCTTGCATTGTCTGGAAATTTCCCTTTGAATTTATAACACACGGATTTATTTCCATTAATATGCATTTTTAAAAATATATTATTCTGCTTAATACTTATACTCCCGTATTTTCTAAATGTTTCTCCTTTATCACTGAAAATAGAATGGAAAAAGAAATTGCCGTCTTCAAATGAAACATCTAAGTGTCCTCATAAATTTATAATATGCATACATATGAATAAATTTCTTGGAAAACCTTTACCAAAAACACTTATAACGAGCTGTATATAGAGTATACATCTTTTACGAAATACTTCTATTGAAGTTTTTAAGTATAGTTATTATAGTTTTCTGTCATAACCAGAAAGTACAATTTTTTCAAGAAGAAACTTTTCAGCCCTTACAACAGTGGAAACCTAAGTACTACATAGTAGAGCAAAAAAAAAAAAAAAAAAATCACATTTTGTACTCTTCATATCTTATTTGTCCCGCAAATAAAAAGCAGTTTTTTTTTTCGTACGAAGAAATATATAGAGTGTACATTTGTACTCGTCTGTGAGATTTCAGATATATAACGTCTTATTCTTTTGATAGGAATTCACATTATTTTCTTCCTATATTTTTTTGTTACTTGAAGAACGAGAACTAGTAACTATTGTACGATTCAAGGATTAATGTTTTTTATCGGTAATGGTCATTCTAAAGTAGAAGAAAATCTTTTCTGTCTCATTAAACTCAAGAAAAAAGGAAGAAAACATTTCTAAATTGTTAAAAGGAGATGTAATAAAACTGTTCACAAAATTAAAGATAATTTTTTTCTTAATATTTTAACTCTGTGGTAGGTATTGGAAAATGGAATAAATATAATATAAACAAAATAAATATATGGAAATTTCCAATCCTTGGTTGATTTATAATAAATATACGTGGGCAGTAAAAATAAATAAATAAAAGTAAAAAAAAATTCGCAGTGTCAATGTATCAATCTGTTCTAACTAATTGCAATATGTACTAGTCTAATTTAGTACTAATACTAATACTTCTAGTACTAATCTAGTCAATGTGTTCTAATTAATTTCAATGTGTACTAGTCTAGTCTGATATTATTACTAATAAGTATAGTACTAATCTGGCCAATGTGTTCTAATTAATTTCAATGCTTTTTAATCTAATCTAATACTATTGCCAATAAGTCTAGTACTAATCCAGTCAATATGTACTGGTCTAGACTAATACTATTACTAATAAGTCTAGTACTAATACTAATACTAATAAGTCTAATACTAATCTAATCAATGTGTTCTAATTAATTTTATTATCTGGAAATAATAATGCATATTTTCTTTTTTTCCATATGATCTTTTTTATTACCATGAGTAATTAAGTAAAAAATAGTTCTATAGTTTAATTTGTAGTAAATTATTATTTTGTAAGAAAATCGATTAGAAATCAGAATGAAATTTAATCCAAGTCAAAATATTTTCTGTAACAAAAAAATCAATTTGAACTATGCATAAGAGAAAAAAAGAATACAAAACTTTAATTTCTTTAAAATAAAATTATAATCTTAGAAATAATTTTCCTGTATAGGAACGCTTCCTTTTAGCAAATATAATTTTCCAATCCTCTGAATACCGGGTTTAAAATCGATGCCTTGAAGGTTACGGAATACGGTTCAAGTTACTTGATTATCAGTCACCTAGGATTGCCAATAATCAATATTTTAAGCAATTTGCAATGCCAAGGTCGAGAGCTGTTGAAATGATTTCCGTCTATTGTTTTCAGCAGTACTGCATTCTTCTCCTAATTTCTTTTCTTTCATTTAATTTGCTTATTATTCAACAAAACGCATGTTTAATGATTTCATTCAATGACTTGAAACGATTTACAGAATTAATGTATGTTAAGGATGTCAAAAGTGAATTATGTGTTTACGACCATTGCTTATTTTAGATCGTGAAATGAGTTATGAAATGTTTGTCTCATGCAATTCGTCTAATAAGGAAAAAATAAAGAAGATTTATGTTGATAAAAAAATGAAGGAAATCTTTTAATGCTATTTATTTCAGGTAATGATTTTCCTTTATTACTTTTTTTTCAATGCAAATTTTTGAATGGAAACTTATGGAACACACAACTTTTTATGTTGTTGATGTTGTCGTATCTCCTGAAGAGTACAAGAAAATCGAATATCATGGTGCTCTCGAATAATATATATAGGCAATAATATTTTTATAATTCATTCTTAATAATAATATATATAGCCAATAGTATTCTAAGAACTATATAAAGAATATTCTAAGAACTATATAAGATTCTATATAAAGAATATTTAAAAATGCGCTGTAGCCAATATTATTCGGGAGCACCACGATATTTGATTTTCCTGTACTCTCCAGAGGATACGACAACAACAACAACATAGAAAAAGCTGTGTGTTCCGTAATTTCGTTCCTGAGTTCAGTTTTCAATTTATTTTAAAGTTTAAAATTTAATATCATAAAAATGAAAGTTGTAAAAGGAGTTCAGCTGTAAAAAAGTGATTATGGAGAACTGTCTCTAGATTGCTATTACTGCACTATCATAGAGTTCACAGAGCCGTGATATCTCTTTACTGTTTTAAGATTGATGAAAGTGTAGTTGTTTCTCCACCATAATTTTGCGTGAATACCGTCCCCCACCCTCCAAAGGTTGACATATGAGAGTTCGAACCTAAGAGAGTTCAGTTTGGAACCCGTTGTAACGTCTCGGCTAATAGGGAGTTTTTGCATACCGTAAGTTAGTTACCGTAGGACGTCCGTTAGCATTTTTCTCCCTAGCGCGCATGCTCATAGGAAACTGACCATGCGCGCTAGGGAGAAAAATGCTAACGGACGTCCTACGGTAACTAACTTACGGTATGCAAAAACTCCCTAATATTAGATTTATAACGGCTTCAAGAAGAGGGCCTCTTTCAGTATCATGGAAACACTTTAGTTTTTATTTACAAGCACTATATATATATATATATATATATATGTATGTATGTATATATATATATAGAGAGAGAGAACTCTGGATTATTATAATTTATTATTTACAAAAACATAAAATTAAAAATTTAAATTTGATTCACAAATGCACGATTAAACCACAAGTGCAGTTCACTTCAAGGTCAGAGATTTCCAGAATTATCGAGTCTACGTCGAATATAATTGCCTAGTTTGCGGCAGACCTTAATTATCACACGGCGTGATTCACGAAACCACAAGGGTGGTATCACTTTGAAAACGGACGGAAACTCTGGTATATTCAGATACACCAGAGAAAATAAAGAAAAACAACACTTCTTGTCGATTCGTCGCAGAACTCTCTTTCTTCTTCATCAAAAATCTCCTTTTAAGACAATCCATCAAGGGGGAGGGTAAGCTTCCCTCACTTCCCATTGAAGTAGACATTTCTTAGCTCGTGGTTAATCACCAATCACGATGGAACAACTCATATTATAGTTCATATTCAATCTGTAGTCATTTCGACCTATGAAAATCGCACATATATTCGCTAGTTGTCTGAGTCTCGTTATACATAACACCGAATATCTGCTATCAGATTTGAGTGGCAGGTTGTTCTCATTAGTACAAAACATTAATTGCAGGTAATATAACTACCCACAATATTGTTTGTCTGCTGTTAACTTGAGTGATAAGTTGTTATACTTATCAAATAACATACATTCCTCTCTAATGGGAATGAAATGCCAAAATTTTTTCCGTGAGAAAAAAAAAAAAAAAAAAAAAAAAACGCTACACAATAAACCAGCCTATCCGAAATTTCTGTGTTTAGTCTGATAAAAGACGTAGATGAGTAAAAAACCCTTCTGTTGAATTTTAGACAGAGGAGGAAGAGTGAGAACACCTCATCCTCAAAATTACGCCCTTGTTAATGTTCGTTCTAAATTGATGTGAAATCCTTGACCCACTGGGTGTGGTTGTGTTTTTGTAAAATATTCAGCAATATTGGTAAATTCATGTCCCGGAAATGTAAAAATGTTTTGGGTAAAATATTTATATTTTTTAATTTGTTAAATTTTATAAAAGCTGATTTTGATTTAATGCAAAGTAACTTTATCTATAAACTAAAATATTTTTTTTTACAAAATTACCTGTATTTGTTATAAGTAAATGATAGTATTACATTTGTTTAAAAATTTCATAAAAATGCATATTCATTACTGTTACTTACGATTTGTAACAATTTATGAATCTGACAGTGAAGTAATAAAATGGACATTTATAATAGATTTGCAACTAAATCGATTAATATTTTTTTTCAATAAACATGAATTATTCTAAATAGTGAAACTTATCTCAACGCTTATCATTATTTTGTTAAGATACGTTTCATTGATTGATTGATATCAATTTTTGCTTACTTACTACTATTTTTCATTTAGCATAATATATGATTTCTCAAAATCCACAACTGCTTTGGTATAAGAATACAAAATGTTTCTGTTGCTGATATTGAATTAAATGCTGTGTTTGAATCTCAATGTTCTTTGGTGTTTCAATTAGGCTGAATGATTTTTCGAAATCTAACAATTGCTTTGATGTAAGGATGCAATATAATGTTGTTGTTAATATTGAATTTAATTTGCTGCTTCTTTGATAAAGACAATAGGAGTATACAGATGATTTCTTTGTATCTTTTGCATATTAAATATATGACTTTCTTCCAAAAACAGTTGTTAAAAATTCACAAATTTCAAACAACAAAAGCAACTGAATATTAACGAAATCGTACACGAATTTTATTTCTTTACTAAACTTGTTCTATTACTTCCTTAAATTATCTCAAAAGACACCAAGGAACCAAAGGTGTACGAAAGATATACCCACGTTCATTCCGAATTGTAACGACACAAAGGACAACGTGCATTGGGTACGAATTGTGATGACACCAAAAACACATTTCATTTACTGATGAAATTGTGTGACCATTTAGATCTAAATTTATATTTCACTACATTGAAAGACAAAGGCATACGAAGTTTACATTTTGTGTAAAACGTAAATTCTTTCTAACCAGCTGATTTAATATAAAATTTATTTCGACATACTTTCGTTGTTTGATTGGTATTAATTTTATTTACTTATTACTGCTTTTCATTTCTGAGTATTATACATGATTTTTCACAATCCATAACTGTCTTGATGTGATAATACAAAATATTGCTGTTGTTGATATTGAATTCAATTCAATTCAATGCTTCTTTGATAAAGACAATATGAGTATATAGATGACTTCTTTATATCTTTTACACAATACAAAATAATCATCTGTAATAATAATGGTAATAATCTTTTTTATCTTTTACTTTCTTCCAAAAATAGTTGTTAAATATTTTCAAATTTTAAACAACAAAAAGCTCTGAATATTAACGAAATCCTACTCGAATTGTATTTTTTTACTAAACCTGCTCTATTACTTCACTAAATTATATCAAAAGACACCAATGAACCAAGACGCACAGAGGATAAATCCGTGATCATCCCGAATTGTAATGCCACAAAGAACAAACGTGCATTCGTTCACAATTGTGATGGAATCAAAGACACATATCACTTACTGATGAAATTTTGAGGCTATTTAGATTTAAAGTCGTTTATCGCTACACTAAAAGACAAAGGTGTACGACCTTTACATTTTGTGTAAAATGTAAATTCTTTCTAGCGAGCTGATTTAAAATAAATTTTTTTTGTAATCTTTAATGCCGAAAATCTGCTTTGTTTCTGTTCTTTGTCAACACTGAAAACAAAGCACTGCCTTTGTCGCTCCATCATATTGACATATTTTGCCTGTGATTTAAATTAAGTGCACACTTGGGAGCTGCAGTTCTAATGAAGCAATCAGTAGAGAGCCACTTGTTAGTATCTTGACACGCACGTTGTTTTAGTCCTTTTGTAAAAAGGCTTCGACAAGCAAACAACGAGTGTTTGTTTTGGTGGAAATCTCTTGTGAAAGGAAAAGATAAAGTAATTGAATTTTTTAAAAGAGTCACTTGGGTATTTAAGATTTTTTTTTTTGTTGGGTATTTCCAATTATCTTTAGTGTAAACAGTTTATAAATTTTTTATTAGTCAGCTTACGTATGCAAAGTATGTGTATAAACCGTTCCAATTTTTAACGATCTTTATCAGTTGTCATCAAAAGCTTATCATAGATAAATAGGCTTGATTTAAATGTTGAAGTATTTCCACGATGACAACTGATGTATGTCAACCATTTTTTTTATCTTTGTTTTCATAACGGCTGAAATGTAAAAATTTATAAATCTTCAATTGTACAACTATTTAACCCCCTGGCACTACAGTCCATGGTGGACCAAGGCCGTCTGCCTACTGACAGATTCCGAAACAGGACATGTTTTCTTTTTACGGGGTGTCGCTTAATGGCCAAGTGGTTACCGCTTTGTTTTCGGGTTCGAGTCCCACCGGTGGCATGGATGTTTGTAGTGGTTTGAAATCTACTTTAAGTCGTTGGTACCGATCTAAATTAACTGTTGGGCGTAGGGTTGACAACAATTCTACCCCGTAAAAAGTCAGCATCACAAAGCCAAGTCAGACGTCTACCTACGGATGCTCCATCACAACAGACGTTGCACCCCCCTCTTTCCTTCCTTCATTCTATGAGACCACACGAGTTCTTGGACTTAGTCTAGATGTTGCTGTCTACCAAGTAGGATAAAAAACAATAGCAGCAAATGTGTTTATACTAGCTGATATGAGAGGGTGTCGGTTATCTAGAAAAAGATAAACAGACATATACATTTTATCTTTCTAGTTTCGAAAAAAATTATCAAATGCAGATTCCAAAACTAGAATTTAAATAATAAACTTGGGAAAAGATTTAATATATTTTTTTAAATCTCGCAGCGTCTGATCATATCTTTACGCAGTTACAGTAATCCCCAAAAAGTTAAATTTAATATCCATTTCAAGTCGAAACATAACAAAATAAAACTAAAATTATTAAAATAAGAGATAAAATCCGAAATAATAAAGAAACACACATTAAAACCCAACTAAAATGAGTAAACACAAGACATAAACTAAAATTAGTAAAACAAGAAACTAACTAACTAACTAACTAAAATTAGTAAAACAAGACATTAAATCCTAAATAATAAAGAAATACACTTTAAAACCCAAATATAAGGAAAAGAATGTAAAAATGATGATGGTTAAAAGAATTAATCATCCATTTCGCAGCATTAATAAGTCTCATAAAAATACCCCATGCTAAAAAACAAATTTCAATCTCTTCGTATTCTTTTAAATAGAGCAAATTATGAACCGGATAAAAGCCTACACATTCGTTGCCTAACAACTCGAATTGACTGCTTGTCGTCTTACTTTATTTGGCACGTCTTAAAGAGAAAGAAAATTCAATTAATTTTATACTATAAATGTTGCCCTTGTCACAAACACATGTAGTTAATCCTCTTACGCTGGATTAGTGTGATAGTTTGACAGAAATAATCCTCCGCGTTTTATAAAGAACCTGTTTGCTCTCAGCCACCTTTTTCGCCCTACAATGACAACTCTTTAAAAAAAGAGTTACATCCAAGGAAAAATATTAAAACTTAGTTTACTTTACTGCTTGTTAACTAAGTAATCAAATTGTCCTCTAAGCAGTATATGGTTTGTTTCCTTATTGAAAATCGCAGTAAATGGTAAATATTTAATAATGCATCAAAGAAACATTATTTCACATGAACCACTTATTCTATTTGCTGAAAATAAGATAAATGATTAAATAATGATGTTATTGATAATGATTAGTAAATGATTGATAGTGATGTCTAGGAATTAAAAAAAACATACGCATGTAAAAATAAAAAAATAAAATATTTACCTTAAGTGATTTTATATTATTTATTTTCGTTGTTTTTTCTTATCACACTTGGTCGACAGCAACATCTAGACCAAATCCAAGAACCCGTGTGGTCTCATGGAAGGGGCAGCTTCTGTTGTGATGGATCACCCGTATATGGAAATCTGACTTGGCTCCGTGATGCTGAAGAAGGAGAGCAGTGCTTTCCGGGAGGATCTTTAGGGGGGACTACCCCGCATTTGCATATCGTATGGGAGAAAACCTAGAAAACTCCCATCAAATAGTCCGACTTACGAGCGGTGTCATGGATGTTTGTAGTGGTTCGGAATCCACTTTAAGTATGATATTAAGTATAATATTAAGCATAAGTTCCGGTCTCATATGACTGCAGAGCGTCACAGAGCCCAGTCAGACTTCTCACCTACATCATTGCCAAACTGTATAGGGGTAACTCAACTCTAGGACAGAGATGTGGTATGATGTAGTAGTAGTCATCCGACTAACGAGGCAAGATGCTGAACATCTTGAGCACCATCGAGTCTCCTCGTTTTTGAAGCAGTGACTACAACAAAGCAGTCACTGAATTAAATATCCGCCCTAATGCTCACCAGCGACGCGCGTTGCAAATGAGTCACGAATCGGGGAGATTACTTTTTTAAAATCACCTGCCAAAAATTTATATGACGAAAGAAAATTGAATTTCTTTTGTATAAAAATTAGTTTTCATTTTTTAAAAATTATTTTATTTAATTTCATTTTAAAATGTTTACTATATTGTAACAGGAAAAGGAACAATTACTTTAAAAAATCAAATGTTTTAAGTAATGTTATTTAATGTAAAATGTTTTTACAAAAATATAATTCTTCATAATGTCCGCCAATTTAATCCCTTTTCAGAAATGGGAAAAAAATATTTGTCTAATTCGAATTACTCATTTCAAAAAGAAAAAAAATTCTTTTTTATGTGAAACAGATGTCGGCACATTTATTTTCTTACAGGAATAAAAAAAAATCGTCAAAAGTAAATGTTGAATTTACTATTTAGTGGAAAACCTAGAAAAGAAAAGAAATTCCTTTAACCTTCTTAAAAAAATAATAATTTTTTTTTCAAACAGTTCAATATCAACCGGTATAGCAAAAGGAAGAATCATAATTCAAATAAAAACATCAAATTAAGATTCAAGAAAAATAAAAAAGGTGAAAAAAAAATGTCCATCCTTCCAAAAAAGAAATATTTTCTTAAAAACCTTTATGGACATTCGAAGAAACTTTGAAATGATTACACAAGACAAACTGAATTAATTTTTTATACAATTTATTATATATTTACTAAACACACAGCATAAGATGTGAGCCTCTTTAAACAATTTTCTGCAAACTGTTTTTCAGTAGAAAACCACAAATCTAAAAGAATTTTGATGAAACTGAAATTTTTTCCGAAAAGTAGTAAATTCTATTTATTTTCAGTAAACATTCAATCCAGGGAACAAATGTTTCCTTAACATTGACAAAATAAATAGTTTCCTTTTATATCTATTTATATATATAAAGACTTATCAGAAAAATCAGCAACCATGATTTAGTGTTTCAACCAATAAATTTCACAAATCCACATGTACCTCATTCTGAGGCAAGAAACGAATAGAAAACTAACTGCGCGACTTAAAAAATAGTTTTTGAAATCCTTTCCTTGAGTCAATATCTTCGAAACCTCCTTCCATGAAGATTTTGGCAAAGCAAACTTGATCTTTAAGGCAACTCAAAAGAAATATATTTTGGGATTTCCGCCACTGAGGCAAGATCTGTGAGAACTTGGGTAGTTCTTTATTCAAAACACTTTTTAGTCTATAAATATAACGTAGGACGTACCACATTGTTCAATATTTCAAGGCTAAAAATTGATTCTGATTGAACAATAGATTTAAAATTGATAATTTAAAAAAAAAATTATAAAAATCTTAATATTATTCCTAAATAATGATAATCAATACTTTTTTCTCATACTTATGTGAATTTGAGTTCACCTTATTGAAATTCATAATTTTTTTAAATGCCGGGGTCTTTGGCAGAATCTTTCGCTACTTGAACAGTAGATGTGCAGCAGATTCAGTGTTATCTAAGGTGTGTCACAAAAGACTTGCTCCACTACATCTTCAGTTTCCCACCAATCATATATGGACTCCCCTAAGCATCTGGATCTTCATATCCTTCTAACTTCCATTTAATGCTCTAAATTCATTATTTCTTCTTCATTTTTGTAACAGCCCCATGGTGGGCCAAGGCCGCCTGCCCAATGGCAGATTCCGTCGCAGGAGATGTTTCCTTCTTGCTGGGTAGGGTTGTCAGCTCTACACCTAACGCTCTATAGTCATATTAGACCCGGAAACGCTCTATAGTCATATTAGATCGGGACCTAAGATTTTAAGTCGATTCCGAACCATTGAAAACATTCATGGTACCGCCGGAACTAGAACCTGAAACTTGTGGCACCAGGCGCCTGTCTCTCTGCCATCAGACCCCCATTATATTATATTACTGTTTCATAACATTTTACCTGGGTATTAATTATGTTTTGTAACATGAAAAGGAACAACTACTTAAAAAAAATGCAAATGTTTTTATGTAATGTTATTTAATATGTAATCTAACGTTAAATTGTTTTTACAAAAGATAATTCCTCATAATGCCCGCCAATTTAATCTCTTTTCAGGAATGAAAAAAAAAATATTTGTCTAATTCAAATGACTCATTTTTTCCAAAAGAAAAAATATTATTTTTTATGTAAATAGATGTCGGTTCAGTTATTTTTCAAAGAACTAAAAAAAAAAAAAAAAAAAAATAAAAAAAGAGTTAAAAGTAAATGTTGAGTTTACTATTTAGTGGAAAACCCAGAAAAGAAAAGAAATTCCTTTTATAGTCTTAAAAAATAATTAGTTTTTTTTCCTAACAGTTCAATATCCATCACTATGGCAAAAGGAAGATTCAAAATTCAAATAAAGATATCAAATTAAGATTCAAGAAAAATGACAAAAGAAGGAAAAAACGAAGGGTGGGGGAAAAAAAAAAAACCCATCCTAACGGGAAAAAAAAATTATCTTAAAAACCTTTATGGACATTCAAAGAAACTTTGAAATGATTATATAAGACAAACTGGATTAAATCTTTTGTACAACTTATTATATTTTTACTAAAAATACAATATAAGACATGTTTCTCTTTAAACAGTTTTCTGTAAACTGTTTTTCAGTAGAAAACCACAAATCTAAAAGAATTTTGATGAAACTGAAATTTTTTCCGAAAAGTAGTAAATTCTATTTATTTTTAGTAGACATTCAATCCAGGGAACAAATGTTTCCTTAACATAGACAAAATAAATAGTTTCCTTTTATATCTATTTATATATATAAAGACTTATCGGAAAAATCAGCAACCATGATTTAGGGTTTCAACCAATACATTTCACAAACCCACATGTACCTCATTCTGATGCAAGAAACGAATAGAAATCTAACTGCTCGACTTAAAAAATAGTTTTTGAAATCCTTTCCTTGAGTCAATATCTTCGAAACCTCCTTCCATGAAGATTTTGCAAAGCAAACTTGATCTTTAGGCAACTTAAAAGAAATATATTTTGGGATTTCCGCCACTGAGGCAAGATCTGTGAGAAGTTGGGGGTCGTACTTTATTCAAAACAACTTCTAGGTCTATAAATATTTCGAAACGTAGGAAGTACCTCATTGTTCAATATTTCAAGGCTAAACATTACTCAAGATTTCTGATTGAGCAGTAGATTTGAAAAATTGATAGTTGAAAAAAATAATAATAGCTTATATTTTTCATAAAATAATGTTGCTCAATACTTTTGCCTGAAACATATGTTAATTTGAGTTCAATTTATTGAAAATCATTATTTTTATTTTTTATTTTAAATGCCGGGCTCTTTGCCACAATTATTCGTTACTTTAACAATATATGTGCAGCCAATTCAGTGTTAACTAAGGTGTGTCACAGGAGGCGTTCTCCACTTACATTTTCCCATCACAATCATGGACGAACTCACCCAAGGATTGCATCTAGATGTTCGTATCCTTCTATCTTCCTCTTACAGCCCTAAATTCATTATTTCTTCTTCTTCATTGGTGCAACAGCCCCATGGTTGCCTAAGGTCGTTTGCCTACTGGCAGATTTCGAGACAGGAGGACCCCTGCTTGAGCAGATAACTTATAAGTACAGGGAGGGCCAGATATTTATTATTATGTGAGGCATTGATAAAAACCTATTTAAGAAATTATGCGGGACAAGACAGATTATACAATTTGGCTATTCTACCCATCGAACATTCCATGGCTCGAAACTACAACTTTCATGCTGTCATTGACACTTTTTCTCATCAGAAACCCCGGAAAAAGAAATTTTAACAAATAAAATGTTTACTAAAAAAAATACCAATAATTTTATTTCAACATCTTTTTTAAATTAGAATTTCATATATCAACCAAAAATAATACGTATTTTAGGCAGTACTTTATTAAAAAGAAAGTACAATGATGATACTTTGCATTAAGGGGACACCATTCGAAAAATTTGCCGCGGGCCTCAGATGGTATAGTTATGCCACGGTGCCATACGCCACAATATAATAATAATGATACTAAACGCACAGTGTGAAGAAATATATAACACTAAAAATGAAAAATAAAAAATATATAAATATAAACAAAATGAAAAAAGATGAAATCATCTTTGAAATCACCTCAAAATGAATCAGTTGTTGGCCACCCTTGGTATACGCCACTGGGGCCACCACTATAACAGCTAAAGAATCAAAATTCGCTTTCTTCTTATTCCCTATTTTTCCTTAAATGGCGTGAAAGTAAACAAGTAATATAACAAAAAAAATTAAGTCCTACCTTTTTTTCCACCTTATTGCAGAAAGTCCTTTATAAATAATGTTCATTCATTTTTTGTAAAATTTATCTGGCGCCATCTATTAGTAGATATATGCAACTTAAATCTAAAAAAACACTAAAATTAATTAATTAAATTTAATGAATTAATTAATATTTGAAAAAACTGTATTAACATCAAGTGTCATCCACTTCAAGTTCAAAAAAAATTTATTTGAACTTGAGTGGATGAATAAAAAGTATTTTATGAACAATTGAAAATTTGAACAAGATATATATAGGGAGAGTGTGAGCTAATAGAAGGAATTAAAAAAAAATTAATAATAACGAAATAGTGCTTAAAAGTAGGTAGTTTCAGAATGTAACACTCTTTTATGAATGTTACTTACGCTTCCTAAAACTAGGTTAGTTTAACGAAATGATTACTTTAATATTCTTTTTGTTAACAAAGTGATGCTCTTGATTTTCCGCTGCTAAGAAACGCGTTTCATAGATATATAGATATATTTTCTTTTCATGTCACCGTAAAGATCTCTTCATTATACACTCATCAGCCATTTTTCCTGTGTCTGTCCTCATAATTTGTAGAAATGGATGGAAATCAGTTGTAGATTCCTTCGAGGTGCAATTTAAAATAATGAGACAAGAATGCAAATTGGGAAAAGTTTCCTCCTTTTTGCGAAAGTTGACTTTTGCATGGGACTTGGGTAGTTTTTTTTTTATTATTTTGGTATGTCATTATGGTAGTGTAATTGGGATAGGAAAGGTAGAAAGTAGGAAAAACGTAAAATCCTCTTTTCTGTAAATTTTCTTTTTTCTTTTTGACTTTAACCGTAGCTGTACATTGTAAAAGTAAAATCATAAGAAAGCATTTTTGTGTTTTCTTTTCTGCGAAATGAGCAATGAAGTATAATTAGGAAGATAACCGCTATAGTTGAATAAATTGCTTTTTTTTTTCCTTTCTTTCTTTTGCAAAAAGAAAAGGTGTTTTAAAAGTTTCGATTCTTTTCTTTTTTGCAGAGAAAAGTTTGAAAACGTTTGTGAAAAAGGGAATTCTTAATTAAAGGATAAAATATAATGTTTTTTTAAAAATTCAGTTATGCAGCTGATATGTAAAACGAAACAAGCGTTAGATTTATTTTTTATAAACACATTTTATGTGAAAATAATAAAATTCTAATCACTTTATTCTTCTTCATGTAGTTTAATTGACACCGACAAATATTCTTTTATCAATCCAACGGCGAGGATATTTAAAATAAAATAGTAAAAAATAACATTAAATGAAGGGGGAAATATTAATTACAGCCGATAAAACTTTTTTTTTACATTTTAATTGTAAATTTATTTTTATCAATCTTCTTTTTAATTCATTCAACCCACATTAATATTTAAACATTATTGTCTTAATTTTTAAAACATCTTTTTTTTAGTTAATCTTTTTTGTTGTTTAATCTTTTTCACAGTTTTTAAAAAAAATATCTGATCTATTTTTACTTTATTTATTCAAATAAACAAACAAACAAAATACAATTTTCTTTCAGTATTTGATTTTTTTCTGATAATAAATGCGAATAATTTCTTTTCCGAAAAATGTATGATTTAAGATTTTTACCTCAAAACAATTAAGATAATATTTTTAGAATGTAAAATCTCTGAAAGGTTTTTTTTTTTTTTAAATTTTATTTTTTATGTATTTTATTTTTATGTAATAAAGTTAGCGATTTATAATATCATAATTTTCTATAAATAAATAACTCGTTAAAAAATGAACTGTTATGTTAATATTACGAATAAGTTTTGAAAAAATGATCAAATATAATATTTAAGGGATAAAACCATTATACTGTTTTAAAATATATTGATACCATAAATATAAGATTAAAGAAATGATAAATTCACTTTTCTTTGCAAAGAAATATTTTCATTTTCTTATTTCTAATAAATAAAAATTTCAATTTAATCGAATAATTCCAATTCAAGCAAATTTTTTATTTTTATTTGTATTCTTAAGTATGATATTTAAAAAAAAATCAGAAAATTAATTATTCAAAGTACTTTTATATCTTCATTCTTGTTTTTTGCAATGAGCGAATAAAGCGAATAATAAAAATGAAAATAATAATATATTAATAATATAAATAATAATAATAATAATAATAATAATAATAATGATAATATAATAATATAAATATTTTAATCGAATAATAAATATCTAAGTACAATTATTTTAAAAGTTTACGATACATATTGGGTAAACATATTCCAATAATTCATTCCTGGCAACTGGCATACCGATTACGAAGTATCAATGGGGATAGATCCCTTAACCTCCTCATCTTAATTCATAGATAAAATTTACGATTATTGATAGTTTGCTTTATGTTAGTTACTATATGGTAAAAAATAAAGTTTTTTAAAATTTAAAAAATAGTACTCTAAAAAATTTTTAAAAAGTGCTACAAATAAATAAAAGTACGATAAAAAATAAAAAATAAAAAATAAAAGAATTTAAATTAAATATTCGGTACAATTAGGGACCAGTTGTAGATGCCAAAAATATTAGTTTGTGATTAAAAATTTTGATTTCTGAACGTGTGGGTTGAAATGATAAATCTGAAAGGTAAAGAATTATTTTCCCCCATGTGTACAAATTTCAAGCCTAGCCCTCGCCTAGTTAAACCAGACGAGAACCTCCTTCTTGCCCAAAATAATACATTCCCTGTTGGAATAACCTAACTTGAAATAATAAATATTTAAAACATAATTTAGTTAAAATGTATTAAAGTCTTTAAAAAATACATTAAATTAAAAATATCTAAATCTTGAGATTTAAATAGAATTTACTTGTAGTCGATGAACAATATTTACAGCACTACACGTTATAAATCGAATCGTCAATACGGAAAAATAAATTTATCCACTTGGTAAGTGAAGATGTTATTGGAAAACAAGGCCACACGCAACATCTCCATCAAGTAGTACTGAATAATTGAACAAACAAACATCATGAAGAAGAAATATCAATGTAACGAACCTATTTTATTTCAATATCTGTTACTCATTCAGTACCAAACATCCACACAGGATCGAATAAGCACCCGTCATGACAACTCCCATGACAAGGGGAACACGCATCCAACGAGACATTGCGCAATCGTCGATATTGAATCCTGATGAAATTCGATATTCAGAGGGCGCGCCCCGTTTCCCCTCTGTCTTTGTGATGTTTGACAAATGGGTTGTACCCATCGATGATGGATGAGCGTTATGATAAATGGGTTGACAAATCTTCTTAACCACAATGATGTGCATCTTTTGTAATCGCACGATGGGGTTTGTCTTTTGTAACAGAAATAAGATTTTGTTTCAGTTTATGGACTACTTTATGTCCTGCCACACGCAAATGGATATGTTTTGAGCAGTTCACCAGAATCGTATGGTGTGTCATGAAGGATAAGGGGAACTAATGGATTTCCTTGTTGTTGAGGATGTTGTCTAGATAATTGTGTGGCAGAAATATCGCTGATTTAATTGGAATTTTTTTTTTTAAAAATCATTGTCTTGTTTTGATTAAATTCTTGTGCCAGTAATATTTAAATTGCTTACTGAATTATAACTACTTTATGTCTGTGATACATGCAGATAGATAAATTTTGAGCAGTTATTTATTGAAGAATCGTATTTTGTGTCCTGAAGGACAAGAGGAACAAATTGTCTTTTTTAATTTTTAGCTTGTCGAGCTAATTGTCTAAAAGAAAAATTACTGATATAATCACTGACACCACTGACTAATATTCATTTTCTTATTTTTGATGAATAAAAATTATTCAAATTTCAATTTCAATTTCAATTTTTATCTTTGTATTCTTAAATGTGGTATTTAAAAAAAAATCAGAAAAATAAATATCCAAAGTACTTTTATATCTTTCATTCTTGTTTTTTGTAATGCAATAATGAATGCATTTAACATTTTAATCGAATAATAAATAACTAAGTAAGATTATTTCAAAACTTTACGATATCTAATTGGGTAAACAAAGTTCAATAATTCATTCCCTGTTGAAATAGAACTTGAAATAGCAAATCTTTGAAACATAATTTATTTCAAACGTATTAAAATCTTAAACATAATATATTAAATTAAAAACAGTATCTAAATCTTGAGATTCAAATAGAATTTAAGCGCAATTGATTGACAGAATTTACGACACTACATGTTGTAAATAGAATCGTAAATAATGAAAAATACAGTTGTGCACATCTCAAATGAAGATGTTATTGGGAAACAAAGCCACACGCAACATCTCCATCAAGTAGTACTGAATAATTGAACAAACAAACATCATGAAGAAGAAATATCAATGTAACGAGCCTATTTTATTTCAATATCTGTTACTCATTCAGTACCAAACATCCACACAGGATCGAATAAGCACCCGTCATGACAACTCCCATGACAAGAGGAACACGCATCCAACGAGACATTGCGCAATCGTCGATATTGAATCCTGATGAAATTCGATATTCAGAGGGCGCGCCCCGTTTCTCGTCTGTCTTTGTAATGTTTGACAAATGGGTTGTACCCATCGATGATGAATGAGCGTTATGATAAATGGGTTGACAAATCTTCTTAACCTCACTACTGTGCATCCTTTGTAATCGCACGATGGGGTTTGTCTTTTGTAACAGAAATAAGACTTTGTTTCAGTTTATGGACTACTTTATGTCCTGGTACATGCAGATGGATGTGTTTTGAGTAGTTTGATAGAATCGTATTGTGTGTCATCAAGGGCAATGGGAAACAAATTGTCTTTCTTATTGTTGAGCCTGTTGTCTAGATAATTATTTTGAAATAAAATCGCTGAATTAATTAGAAATTTTTTTTAAAACATTGCCTTGTCCTGTTTAAAATAGTGTGTCAGTACGATTTATAGTATAATTTGCTAACTAAATTATATAACTTTATGTCCTTGCTTTATTGCTTACTTGGTTCATACAGATGGATATGTTTTGAGCAATTAGTTAGAATCTTATTGTGCGTCATCAAAGACAAGAGAACTAATTGTCTTTCTTGCTGTCGGGCTTGTTGTCTAGCTAATTGTTTGAAAAGAAATATTGTCTTGTTTTGATTAAATTATTGTATCATTAAGATTTCTGGTTTAAATTGCTTACTGAAATATTACTTTATGCCCTTGGTACATGCAGATGGATATGTGTTGAGCATTTAGCTAGAATCGTTTTTTATCCCATTTTTGTGATTTCTTATTTTTGAAGATTAAAAACTATTCAAATTAAAATCAAAATTTCAATTTTTATCTTTTGTATTCTTAAGTGTGGTTTTTAAAAAAAATCAGCAAAATTAACATCATCAGGAACTTTTACATCTTTCATTCTTGTTTGTTTTAATCCAATAATGAATGCATTTAACATTTTAATCGAATAATAAATATCTATGTAACGTAATTTCAAAAGTTTATGATATCTAATTGGATAAACAAAGTTCAATAATTCGTTACCTGTTGAAATAGAACTTGAAATAACAAATCCTTGAAACATAATTTATTTAAAATGTGTTAAAATCTTTAAAAAAATACATTAAATAAAAAACATCTAAATCTTGAGCTTTATATAGAATTTAAGTGCAATTGATTGACAGAATTTACAACACTACATGTTGCAATTCGAATCGTCAATACTGAAAAATAAATTTTTCCACTTGGCAAGTGATGATGTTATTGGAAAACAAGGCCACACACAACATCTCCATCAAGTAGTACTGAATAATTGAACAAACAAACATCATGAAGAAGAAATATCAATGTAACGAGCCTATTTTATTTCAATATCTGTTACTCATTAAGTACCAAACATCCACACAGGATCGAATAAGCACCCGTCATGACAACTCCCATGACAAGGGGAACACGCATCCGACGAGACATTGCGCAATTGTCGATATTGAATCCTGATGAAATTCGATATTCAGAGGGCGCGCCCCGTTTCCCCTCTGTCTTTGTGATGTTTGACAAATGGGTTGTACCCATCGGTGATGGATGAGCGTTATGATAAATGGGTTGACAAATCTTCTTAACCACAATGATGTGCATCTTTTGTAATCGCACGATGGGGTTTGTCTTTTGTAACAGAAATAAGACTTTGTTTCAGTTTATGGACTACTTTATGTCCTGGTACATGCAGATGGATGTGTTTTGAGTAGTTTGATAGAATCGTATTGTGTGTCATCAAGGGCAATGGGAAACAAATTGTCTTTCTTATTGTTGAGCCTGTTGTCTAGATAATTATTTTGAAATAAAATCGCTGAATTAATTAGAAATTTTTTTTTAAAACATTGCCTTGTCCTGTTTAAAATAGTGTGTCAGTACGATTTATAGTATAATTTGCTAACTAAATTATATAACTTTATGTCCTTGCTTTATTGCTTACTTGGTTCATACAGATGGATATGTTTTGAGCAATTAGTTAGAATCTTATTGTGCGTCATCAAAGACAAGAGAACTAATTGTCTTTCTTGCTGTCGGGCTTGTTGTCTAGCTAATTGTTTGAAAAGAAATATTGTCTTGTTTTGATTAAATTATTGTATCATTAAGATTTCTGGTTTAAATTGCTTACTGAAATATTACTTTATGCCCTTGGTACATGCAGATGGATATGTGTTGAGCATTTAGCTAGAATCGTTTTTTATCCCATTTTTGTGATTTCTTATTTTTGAAGATTAAAAACTATTCAAATTAAAATCAAAATTTCAATTTTTATCTTTTGTATTCTTAAGTGTGGTTTTAAAAAAAAATCAGCAAAATTAACATCATCAGGAACTTTTACATCTTTCATTCTTGTTTGTTTTAATCCAATAATGAATGCATTTAACATTTTAATCGAATAATAAATATCTATGTAACGTAATTTCAAAAGTTTATGATATCTAATTGGATAAACAAAGTTCAATAATTCGTTACCTGTTGAAATAGAACTTGAAATAACAAATCCTTGAAACATAATTTATTTAAAATGTGTTAAAATCTTTAAAAAAATACATTAAATAAAAAACATCTAAATCTTGAGCTTTATATAGAATTTAAGTGCAATTGATTGACAGAATTTACAACACTACATGTTGCAATTCGAATCGTCAATACTGAAAAATAAATTTTTCCACTTGGCAAGTGATGATGTTATTGGAAAACAAGGCCACACACAACATCTCCATCAAGTAGTACTGAATAATTGAACAAACAAACATCATGAAGAAGAAATATCAATGTAACGAGCCTATTTTATTTCAATATCTGTTACTCATTAAGTACCAAACATCCACACAGGATCGAATAAGCACCCGTCATGACAACTCCCATGACAAGGGGAACACGCATCCGACGAGACATTGCGCAATTGTCGATATTGAATCCTGATGAAATTCGATATTCAGAGGGCGCGCCCCGTTTCCCCTCTGTCTTTGTGATGTTTGACAAATGGGTTGTACCCATCGGTGATGGATGAGCGTTATGATAAATGGGTTGACAAATCTTCTTAACCACAATGATGTGCATCTTTTGTAATCGCACGATGGGGTTTGTCTTTTGTAACAGAAATAAGACTTTGTTTCAGTTTATGGACTACTTTATGTCCTGGTACATGCAGATGGATGTGTTTTGAGTAGTTTGATAGAATCGTATTGTGTGTCATCAAGGGCAATGGGAAACAAATTGTCTTTCTTATTGTTGAGCCTGTTGTCTAGATAATTATTTTGAAATAAAATCGCTGAATTAATTAGAAATTTTTTTAAAACATTGCCTTGTCCTGTTTAAAATAGTGTGTCAGTACGATTTATAGTATAATTTGCTAACTAAATTATATAACTTTATGTCCTTGCTTTATTGCTTACTTGGTTCATACAGATGGATATGTTTTGAGCAATTAGTTAGAATCTTATTGTGCGTCATCAAAGACAAGAGAACTAATTGTCTTTCTTGCTGTCGGGCTTGTTGTCTAGCTAATTGTTTGAAAAGAAATATTGTCTTGTTTTGATTAAATTATTGTATCATTAAGATTTCTGGTTTAAATTGCTTACTGAAATATTACTTTATGCCCTTGGTACATGCAGATGGATATGTGTTGAGCATTTAGCTAGAATCGTTTTTTATCCCATTTTTGTGATTTCTTATTTTTGAAGATTAAAAACTATTCAAATTAAAATCAAAATTTCAATTTTTATCTTTTGTATTCTTAAGTGTGGTTTTTAAAAAAAAATCAGCAAAATTAACATCATCAGGAACTTTTACATCTTTCATTCTTGTTTGTTTTAATCCAATAATGAATGCATTTAACATTTTAATCGAATAATAAATATCTATGTAACGTAATTTCAAAAGTTTATGATATCTAATTGGATAAACAAAGTTCAATAATTCGTTACCTGTTGAAATAGAACTTGAAATAACAAATCCTTGAAACATAATTTATTTAAAATGTGTTAAAATCTTTAAAAAAATACATTAAATAAAAAACATCTAAATCTTGAGCTTTATATAGAATTTAAGTGCAATTGATTGACAGAATTTACAACACTACATGTTGCAATTCGAATCGTCAATACTGAAAAATAAATTTTTCCACTTGGCAAGTGATGATGTTATTGGAAAACAAGGCCACACACAACATCTCCATCAAGTAGTACTGAATAATTGAACAAACAAACATCATGAAGAAGAAATATCAATGTAACGAGCCTATTTTATTTCAATATCTGTTACTCATTAAGTACCAAACATCCACACAGGATCGAATAAGCACCCGTCATGACAACTCCCATGACAAGGGGAACACGCATCCGACGAGACATTGCGCAATCGTCGATATTGAATCCTGATGAAATTCGATATTCAGAGGGCGCGCCCCGTTTCCCCTCTGTCTTTGTGATGTTTGACAAATGGGTTGTACCCATCGGTGATGGATGAGCGTTATGATAAATGGGTTGACAAATCTTCTTAGCCACACTGCTGTGCATCTTTTGTGATAGCACGATGGGGGGTTTTCTTTTGTAACTGAAATAAGACTTTGTTTCAGTTTATGGCATATACTAGTTTATGTTATGGCACATGCAGATGGATATGTTTTGAACAGTTAACTAGTTAGAATCATGTAGTGTGTCATCAAGGACAAGGAGGGAACTAATTGTTTTTGTTGCTGTTGAGCTTGTTGTATAGCTAATTGTCTTGAAGAAGAATCACTAAACTAATTGGAAAAAATTAAAAAAAAAAATTATGTTGCTTTGATCAAATTATTGTGTCGTTAAGATTTGTAGTTTAAATTGCTTACTGAATTACAACTACTTTACGACTTGGTACACGCATATGGATATGTTTTGAGGAGTTAGTTAGCTAGAAACGTATTTTGTGTCATCAAGAACAAGAGGAGCTAATTGTATATCTTGTTGTTGAGCGTATTGTCTAACTTATTGTCTTAAAAGAAAAACCATTTAAATTATTGCAGAAAATTAAAAAAACAACATCGTCGTGTTATGATTAAATTATTCTGCCAGTAAGATTTGTAATTTAAATTGCAAACAGAATTATAACTATTTTATGTTCTTGGTACATGCAGATAAATAGATATGTTTGGTATGTTTGGTATTCTAGATATGTTAGCTAGAATCGTATTTATGTCATCACCGACAAGGAAAATGTATTGTCCTTTTTGCTGTTGAGTTTTTGGTCTAGCTAAATGTCTTGAAGAAAAAACACTGAGTTAATTGGAAAAACTTTTGAAAAATTGTCTTGTTTTGATTAAATTATCGTATCAGTAAGATTTAGAGTTCATATTGCTACCTGAATTATAACTTCTTAATGCTCATTACTTATGCTAATTGATACATGCAGATGAATATATTTTGAGCAGTTAGCTAGAATGGTATTTTGCGTCATCAAGGAAAAGAGGAGGAATCAATTGTCTTTCTTGCTGTTGAGCTTGTTGTCTAGCTAATCGTCTTGGAGAAAATTCCCTGAAATAATTGGAAAAAAAAAAACACTGCCATGTTTTGATTATATTATTGTGTCAATAAGATTTCTAGCTTAAATTGCTTACTGAATTAAATTTGTTAACGAAAATTATGCTGTTGTTTATAAATGCAAATTATTTTCATAGCCATTGCTAAACGGACAAAAAGTTGGCAAATTATAAAATACACAGTCCAGTCACATTAATGTGATCACCTGTCAAAATCCATAAGCTTTTAATACTCCATAAGTATATAAATGATTTAGGATTAGTAAGGATTTAGCATAAGTATATAAAGGATGCCGTAGGACATCCTTTATATACACTCCACTGCAATGTGCTGCCACCTGCCTTTTGTGATTGGTTATTTCACGTTGACGTCGAAAGTAGGTGGTGGTCACATTAATGTGACTGGACTGTGTAATTAAAATACGTCTGTTTGAGCAGTAGTCAATATATTGAATTTATTATTATAAGAAGTAGTGTACAGATTGGGCAACCAGATTGCAACTGAATGTGGTTGGGTTGAGGCGCATGTTTGAGAACTCGTAGCTTTATTTACACACCCACAAACACCGCACACATTCAATTAGAGACATACAATATTTAACACATTTAAAGACATACAATTATAGATTCATGGAAGGATTCTACTTTTAAGCCGAAAATCCGATATTCAGGTACGAACAGGGTGCGGGAGATACTAATAATTTTTCCTGAACCCCACCGGGGTCGCTCCTGCCAGTGCTTAGGAGGAAGCATGGTTACAAAAATTAATTGATTGAATGTAGTTTCCATTATTCCATACAAAATGTTTATACGTATGGATTATATTAATGCACTAATTTCTTTCCTTTTAAAACTTCAGGCAATACGATTAATTCTTTCGGTGTATGAATTTATTCAGAACATAAAGTAATAAATAACTAATATGGATACAATTTGTGATATTTTTATTGGTCGAAATTAATTAATTTTTGAAGTTTTATAAAAATTGTCTTAAATTACTTTGTAAATAATTCTCTAAAATGCATATGTTTATTAAATTTAATCTCTTCGTATTTCACAGTGTCGATTTTTAAAGGTTTATGTTAAAAATGTAAGAGATAAAATGATAATAAAGCCAGTCACGCAAATAATTTATGTCGTGTTCTGTGCATAAATCGTTTAGAATACAGAGCCTTTTACATAATTATTTAAAAACCTCGCTTATAAATATTTTCATTTACGAGGTATGGTTTCATAAATCAGAATATACGCAATAAATTGTGCATAAAGTTACTCTTTCGTAATTTAATAAATATATGGTGTATAATAACTTTTATGAAAAGTGGAACTTAAAGTGCCATGTTTGTTACGAAGTAAATGATTATTTTAAGAGAAACTCTTTTTTTTTTATCATTGGGCACTGTTTAGATTCAATAGAAATATTTAAAATATGCAAGTGTTCTATTTACTTTAAAATATAGAGGTTTTCATGATTTGAAAGAATCACAGTATTTATCTATTAAAAAACGTTGGAAATATTAACATGGTATGGAACTGTAAGAATAGTCTTATACAGTATGTTTAAATAAATGCGCTTAGAAGATGCAGTTTATTAGTAATTTCGCTATAATATTTTCTAAAATAATACAGATGCGGTTATAAAGGAGGGTTTTTAGACGGGTTTTTTTCACATCTGTGATTGTCATCTGATATAAAAAAGATCTGATTTTTAATACGAATAAAGAAACGTATTTTAATTAAGTGCATGCTTTTAGTAATAATTTTTTTTTTACTTTTTCAAATAAGTGTGAGAAATTTAAGTATTAAATTAGTACATTCAGGTATGTTGTATTAATGTAGTATTGCGTTCAATACAGCATTATTATACATTACTTTATTCTATGTTGAATTCAAATCACTTACAGTACTGTATTTTCAATTATATTATAAGGGCAAGTGTGTAATAGAATGTATAACTATTGTAACGTCTCGGCCTGTACTATACTAGACTTATAACGGCTTCAAGAAGAGGATCATGGAAAACTTTAAATTTTATTTACAAAGTTTATTTATATATACAGAACTCTATTTACAATGAAATAAAAATTAAAAATATAAATTAGATACACAAGAGCAATTCACTCAAAGGATGGAGATTTCCAGAATTGTCGAGTCTACGGCGAATCTAAAACACATAGTCGGCGGCACACGGCGTGTTACACAAAACTTCAAGGGATTCACTTGAAACCAGGCGGTTCCTCAGCCCATGGTCTATCACCAATCACGATGCAACAACTCATGGCGTATTCCATATTCCATCTGTAATTGTTTCGACTCTGTAATTGTCTCATTTCATGAGGTTTCATTATCCATGGCACTGATTATCTGCTATCAGATTTAAGTGACAGGTTGTTCTCATTAGTACAAAACGCTAATTTGCATGTAGTATAAATATCCACGCCACTACTTATCTGCTGTCAAATTTAAGTGATGGGTTGTTCTTATGCATTGTTAAAAATATATATTCCTCTCTTTTGGAAACGTAATACTACATCTTTTGTCGTTGGAAAAATGCTATACTACCATACTATATTATATAGACAACTGAGAAAATGAAATCTACTAACAAAAATATAAATATAATATAAAATGAATACTTTATTTTTATTTTCTAAATTTCATTTTATCCTTTTTAAACTAATTTTTAAAATTCGCAATATTTTATAGTATTAAAACATTTGTTTTGTTTATCTCTTTGATATAACTTGCATTAAAGTTCTATAACGCCGGAATATTAATTATTTAAAAATAAAAACGTCATAACAACGTTTGACATGTATTGAGCAACGTTGAAATTACATTAATTTTTTTATCAGATAGTTTATCAGAGATATTGTGTGTGTGCGGCCTGATGGCCAATTGGCTAGCGCTCTGGCCTATAGTACCACAGGCTTCAGGCGTGAATTCTGGCGGTGTCTTGGACGGAATCCACGTTAAACTGTAGATCCCGGTCTAAATAACAGACCAGAGATATTGTATAATAAATAATTCAGTTTGCTTTACCAGAGCTTGTACAACTATTGACAAAGTGAAAGATACCATTACAACAAATACTAACCACCAAAAAAAAAAAAAAAAAAGAAAAAAAAACTTAATATAAACCATATCATGACTAACAGGCGTCTAAACCTTAGATGATCAAGAAAATAATTTTGGAAAAAAAGAGAACTCTGCCAAAAAAAGTTGCAATGTATCAGTTTGCTTTTCTAGAATTTGAACAGCTATTGACAAAATGGAGGATACAATTACAGCAAATTCTAATCACTAAAAAAATAAATAAAATCCAATATAAACTCTTTCACGACTAACAGGCGTCTAAACCTTATATGATCAAGAAAATCACTTTGGAAGAAAAAGAAACTTTGCCAAAAAAGTTGCAATATTTCAGTTAACTTTTCCAGAACTTGAACAACTATTGACAAAATTAAGGATGCAATGACAGAAAATACTAATCACTAAAAAAAAAAAAAAAAAAAAAAAAAAAAAAAAAAAAAACCACACCTCAATACAATTTAAACCCTTTCACGACTAACAGGCGTCTAAACCTTAGATGACCAAGAAAATCATTTTGAGAGGAGAAAGGAACTCTGCCAAGAAAGGTTGCCTGATTTTTAAAAATAAGTTTCCTGTTACGCATAATTTTAATTTATAAATGGATATAATGACATGGCGTGAAACAGAGACACACGATATTCAAATGTATTCTTTTCGGAAAATTCGTACCTTACATCCTCTAAGCATATTAATGGGTGCTATTAGTATTAAAGTTATATTTAGTATTCTGAAAATTCTTTCGTAAGCTTGATTCATTTTAAGATGTAAATGATGTAAGAGAAATTATATTTCATGTCTCATTATTATAATTGCTAAGATGTTAACATCTTGCAATATTTTATACTAATATACTTCTATATTTAATCAATTGAGGCATATAATGTAGAATTTTAAAATTTTATATTGCTCTTTTAATTATTTGATAGCTTTTAAATGCATTAATGAGTTGTAGAAAGTATCATGTTTAGTTTAAATAAAATTTATTTTCTTCTTAAAGTTAGAAATATAAATAACAATTTATCCTTGAAAAATTACAAAATCCAGGCATTTGGTAAGCTATTTTATATCACAGTATTTCTAAAATGAGTAAAATATTTTATAAAATATTTAAGTAAGTGTTACATACGAGTATAATAATTATTAATTAAATGTTCAAGTATATGAACTGTATGTTTAATTAAATATTTAAATATTCAAAGATTTGCAAAATTATGCCTGCAACTATTCAACAAATTCCATTGAACAAAATAATTACTGAATCAAGAATTCGAAGTGATATATTTTTTTACAAAATGTTGTATAATTGTTAAATATTGTATTGTATTAAATAATTGTAAGAATTATACATCTCTGGCGCTCGGTGCCACTGGTTTCGGTTTCGAGTCTCGGCGGCATCATGAATGTTTATAGTGGTTCAGAATCCCCTTTACCGTAGGTTCCGGTCTTATATGGCTGTAGAGCGTTGGGCCTATGGTTGAGAATCCCTCCCCGTAAAAAGAAACCATATCCTGTCTCGAAATCTGCCAGTAAACAGACGACCAATCGACAAGACAATTCTAATTTTCTCACAACTGTTGAAAATTATTTTCTCAGAAATAGAATAGTACATGTCTTTTGATATAATTTTATGAAGAATGTATATAAAGTCTATACAAAATGGGTATTGTTATGTAGAAGATAAATTTTTTATAATTTATTTTTTTAACCATAAAAAATTATCTTTTGTTTGTTTTTGTAACATAATTACTGACAGCACAAACTATCACTGTTGGCATTGTTATTTAGAAGCTAAATTTTTCACCTTATAATTTTTTTTTTTGTTGTTACAAAATTATCTTTTGTTTGTTTTTGTAACATAATTACTGGCAACACACACTATCACGGTTTGCACTGTTTCCATGACAACGTATCGAAAGAAATTGCTTTTCATCACAAATAATAACAATTTAAAAACGAAATTTGAAGAAAATGTTTCGATGTTTTCTGTTAGATAGCTAAAAAAAATTGGAAAAAAACACTACTTTTGAAATGAAAGTTTCTTAAAACACGTAATGATAGCATTTTTTTCTTGTTACTCTATATATATGTCTAGGTAGATAATGTTTTTTCCTACTTTAGCCTAGAGTAATTTAAAATTGTCTCAATTACTTATCTATTATGTTCATAAAAAGTACTTTTTTTCCAACAGAGTTAAATTGATAATTTTACAAATAAACAAAGGTTAAAGGATATTGACCTAGATTTTTAAAAAATTTTTTAAAAATCATTTTGACACTTTTTCTCCCCTACATTTGTTTCCCTAAGTAAGTCTTGGGGAAACACATTTATTTACTCCGGAGAATTATGTAAAACAGCACTTAAAGACCGAGATTGCTATTCAAAATTACCATAATAACGTAAAATTCAAATGAAAATATTACCATTTTCAGACTATAAAATCTGGTGGAATAAGAAATGTTTACAGATTTTATAGCAATTTTGCGTTTTTTTATACAAAAACATGAAGAAACATTTGCCATTAAATAATGTCTTCACCTGTCAAAGCATAATCGAATATTTTTTTTGCAAATCTATTTTTTATAAATCCCATATGCCAGAAAAATGTCTGTCACAAACTGTTCATTACAGTTTTTGACATTTTGTTTAACATTATTCGGAATTCAGAGAACAGAAATTTTATTATAAATTGCTTTTATGTGTAATAAATTTATTCAACACGTATTTTATATTATTAAGGCCATTAATTTACACATTTAAATACATGATTTAAGTTGAAATATAACCTAATTTATTAGGTTGTTAAATTTGAATTAGTCCATATCATTCGCAGCAATTACTATTCAAAATTTTGTTTCATATTAAAAGTCAAATTTGCATTTTGTAAAGGCATGGTATTTTGTATTTTTAAAATTTCCCCTCTTATTTTTTTAAAAATATATATAAATATGTGGTTTATTAAAATTTTACAAAAAAAGGAAATGAACTGTTTAAAAAGGTATCTTTAGTGACATTGTTATTGATTCCTAAATATTTAATTCAAATTTTCTTTAAAGATAGGTTATTTTTTGAATTAGATATGAATTGGATATAAAATATTTTACTAATTAAATGAAATAATATATATAAAAAATAAAATTTTATAAAATACAAAAAATTTTGAATTTAAACATCAATGATTATTATAGATTTAGTAAATAGGAAATCTAATTTATTAGTTATTATCTATTAAGTTTTTATTAGGTTTTTATATTAGCTTTTGGGTTTACTATTTATTAGGTTTACTATTAGTTAAGTTTTTTATTTTATAAAATTAAAAAAAAAAACCTAATAATTTTATAAATTTTTTGTTATTTATTTAAAATTAAAATTTTTTTTGTTGTTTATATAAAATTAACTAATTTTCGTTATTTAAATAAATTAATAAAAGGAAATATTACGATTTGTGAAAAAAAGTAAAGTACTTCTAGGTTTAGAATTTTTATTATGTTTTATTTTTGAATGTTTTTTTATTTGAATTTTTATTATTTAAAGGTTTTTTCCTTTATTGGAAAGAGGTGCTTATTATGCTATAGTCTATTGACAGCTTTATACTGTAAACTCCACTTTGATCTTTTCTAAGTTATTTTTATTAAGACTCTGAGGGGGGGGAGGGGTGCTTTACTAAAAATGAATCACAAAACCACCCACCAGGCAATCCGATTTAGTGATGTAATCGGATTGTATGGTACATTTAAAATATCCATCCAGTATATTTTTTTCACGGTGACTTATATAGCGCTTGTATTCGTTGGGAATCTGAATGTTATACACTAACTTAACACTCAACTCCTAGATCCCGGATAAGGCATACTTATAAAAATAAATTTTAAAATGTATCCACAGCCCCTCGTGTGTATAAAAATAAACTTAGAATTGTTATAAAGACAGCCCAACGTGAAATCGTAAATTTCCCTAAAACATTAGAATTTTCATGTATTTGTAAAATTCATGTTTTAAAATTCATTATTAAATTATATAAAATTAGGGACCTGAATGGCCGATTGGCTAGCGCTCAGGCGCTCGGTACCACAGGTTTCGGGTTCGAGTCCCGGCGGTGCCATGGATGTTTGTAGTGGTTCGGAATCCACTTTGAACCGTAGGTCCCGGTCTAATAGGATCGTAGAGCGTTGCGGGGGCATTGTGACTCCGCGTCCGTGGTTTATTTTCAAGTTACACGCGCCCCCTGGGTAATGCAAAGTGAGTACATCTGTGTAGCGCTTGCCTTAAGGCATCCAAGATCAAGCTGTCTAAGTGTTTGCCAGCTGCAATTAGAAAAAAAAAAAAATTATATAAAATTATATTCATTAATAAATTATATAAAATTATATTAAATAATATTGATTATAAAATTAAATAAAAATTATATTCATTAAATAATTTTCAATAATAAATTATATAAAAATTATATTCATTATTAAATAAAAATGATATTCATTAAATCACATTAATTATTTAATTATATAAATTTATATTCAGTAAATGTTATTCATTATTAAATTATATAAAAATGATATTCAAAAGTTATTTAAATTATAAAAAAAATAATGAAATTGATAAAATTGTTTTATTTAAATACTGTTTTATACCTATTTTTATTTTCTAATGTTTTTTTTATTGAATAAAAGGAATCTTTGTGAATAAAACTGTTGCCTAAATCTTTTTCATTAACTTAATAATATAAAAAAATAATCTGCTTTAAAAGAGTTTTTTTGTACAGTTTAGTTTTCAATTTGTAGTATTTTTGTTATTTGTCATGGCAGATATTTTATGTTGGATATTTTTAGTATTGTTTTTTCAAACAAATTAATTAAATTAATGAATAATGTGAAATGGCATATTTCAAAACTCCATTAAAATACATTTTATAAGATATTTGCATTTTTTTCTATATAGACGCTAGTAAATATAACCCTGTATTGCTTGGTTTGTTTAATTACAAACAAATTTTCGATAATTTTTAAAGAAATTATATATTAATTCCCATCTTAAAATTAAAATAAAAATTTTACATAAAAATTTCTATTTTAAGATTTTTATTTCTCTATTGAAAAAAATAGAAATCTTAAAACCCTTTTCTTTTCATATTCATTTAAATACTACTTAATCATTTTTGGAAGTGAAGTATTTATAAATAAGTCCTTTAAGCCTATTTATTTAGCATTTTATTTTGTCTTTTCCATATCAATTTTGTTAACACTTAATACATTATTCCTTAATCCTTTTATAACACAGTCTTTTTTTAAATATTAGAATTAAAAAAATAATAATGTAAATTTTATAGTACATAAAAAATGTACATAGATTTGTGTCAAGCAATTAAGTACTGAAACTACTATAAAATAAGTACAAATTGTTATAAAAAAATTCTTATGAAGGATTTACATTATTTACTTTATTTTATTAAAACTTTATAATGTATTGTTATAGCAATGTATTGAATTGTTATGATACTTTAAAATTACAGTTTTTTTTTAAATTAAAAACAAACTAAATTGAATTTGTTCGTAAGTATTTTGAATAAAAAAATTACACAAAAACAATTTAACTTCTAAGTGTTATATTTTTAGTAAATAATAGCAATTTAATGAATTGTTATGAATCCTTAAAATTGCAGTTTTTATTTAGTTAAAAACGAATTAAATTGAATTTGCTCGTAAATTTTTCGAATAAAAAAAAATCATAGATAAACAAATTAACTTCTAACTGCTATATTTTTTAGTAAATAACAACTATTTAATGAATAGTTATAATACGGTAAAATTACAGTTTTTATTTAGTTAAAAACGAATTAAATTGAATTTGCTCGTAAATTTTTCAAGTAAAAAAAATCACAGAAAAACATTTTAACTTGTAAGTGTTATATTTTTTAGTTGTTGTTGTTTTAATGCAGCTGGCAATACAGAGGCAGTTAACCTTTATTCCATAAGCATTAATATATATCATTAGTAAATAATAACAATTTAATGAATTATTTTGATTCGTTAAAATTACTGTTTTTATTTAGTTAAAAACGAACTAAATTGAATTTATTCGTAAATTTGATAAAAAATTCTCAGAAAAACGATTTAACTTCTAAGTTTTATATTTCTTAGTAAATAATAACAATTTAACGAATTGTTATGATACGTTGAAATTACGATTTTTATTTAGTTAAAAACGAACTAAATTGAAATTGTTCGTAAATTTTTCCGAATAAAAAATTCACAGAAAATCATTTTAACTTCAAAGCGTTATATGTTTTAGTGAATAATAACAGTTTAAAGAATTGTTATGATACGTTAAAATTACAGTTTTTATTTAGTTAAAAGCAAACTAAATTGAATTTCTTCGTAAATTATTTTGAATAAAAAAATACACAAAAACACTTTAACTTCCAAGTGTTATATATATATTTTTTTAGTTTAAGCTTAAAAATACACGTATACTTACATTTATTTTATACAGATACACAGATACATACATTTATTTTATATAGATACACATATATTCATACATTCGTTTCTTATATATATAGATTGATTTAAATTTTAAGAAACCTTTTGTCACTTTAAAGATACGTATAATAGAAATCAGAAGCCAGCTACTGCGTTAAGTTCAAACACAGAGTGCTTTAAGAGAGAATTCATGTTATATTTAACATCAGAACAACATTCATCCATTAACAACGGGGATTACAGAGGGGAATCATCAGAAATGAAGGAAGGCCGGTGACACACTCCAAAAGCCAACGCCTTAATTACAAGATGGACTATTTGATGTAGATGTCTCGACAACAAACACACGCCGACGCACCAAGGCTTCCTAATGTGACATTAAGGAGTCGGTATCATTATGAGAAACAGTATTATTCTGTTTTAGATGGAGTACTCAAGGTTACTTGATAACATTAGCCTGTTCCAATATTTGCCGTGCATTTTGTGGGTAGCAGATACCACTTGATGGCGCATCTGCCGCTTCGGACAACAGATGATAAAATAGAATTCGGTGACGCTTTGAAGATATTCTGTTTGATTAGAGTATTTGCACACAAAAGGGAGATAGAAGTAAAACTTGAGTGAGATGCTTCAAAAATGTATAACGGTATGGGCGAGAAATATTTGTCGACTTTACTCTATAAGAGTGATTTAATTGATTTGGTGAAAAATACAACGTAGGTTTTCAGTCAAACTTAATATAAGGTAAAAAAGGAAATACTTTGTTGTAATTCTAACGGATGTAATTACAATTTGTGCACTTTTATATTTTTTTCTATTCGATAATTTTCAGCGGTCATGTAATATTTCTGTGCCTGATGGCCGAGTGACCAGCGCTCGATGCCAGAGGTTTCGGGATGCCTTGGATGTTTGTAGTATAGGATGGATAGTGGTTCGGAATCCATTCTAAGCTGTAGATTCTAGTCTAATATAACTGTAAAGCGTTGGGCGTACTGCTGACAACTTTACCCCGTAAAAAGAAATCTCTTGTCAGTAAATGCAATTAAACAAACGGCTTTGGCCACCATGGGGTTGTTGCGTCACTGATGATGATGATGATATAATATTCCTAAAATACGTTATAAAATGACAAGTATTTTACTTCTTATTTGACTGTGTAATTCATAAATAAAATTAAAAAATACTAAACTAACTTGTTATTTCTTATCCCACTTGGTAGCTAGCAACATCTATACCAAGTTCAAACACTCATGTGGTCTCATGGAAGGAGAGGCAGCTTCTGTTGTAATGGAGCACACGTAAGTAGAAGGCTGACGTACACGTGACTAGAAGTTTCATGACGATGACTTTTTACGGGGTAGGGTTGTCATCCCTACGCCCAACAATCATATTATACCGTGCACTACGGCTTAAAGTGGATTCCGAACCACTACAAACATTCATGGCACGCCAGCACTCGAGCTCGGGATCTATGCCACCAAGAGCCTGAGCGCTAGTCACTCGGTCATCAGGCTCGCCTAAATAAATTTAAAAACCATTTGTGAATTTAAATTTATCACATGTAAACACATATTATTCCTTCTTTCATCTGATGAGTTGGAATATATAATGTTTTGTGATGGTTAAATTAACTTTTATAAATATTAACTGATCATTAGTCGATGTTTTGAAAAAAATTGAAGCAATAATCTGTTTACATTCTGAAAACCAAGCGCTTTTAAATGAAATATAGAACACTTGACTTGATATCAACAGATTGCGAATCTTAGCATAATTTACCTAAATTAAAAAAAAAAAAACACCATTAAAATCACTTGAAAATGTGTGTTTAATTTAAATAGAAATTTATGAAATGAAAGTTTCTAGTAGTTCACGAGGAAATTAATCTTTTTTAAATAAAATCTCTTAATTTCTTCCTATGTCATTTTTGTGGCCGCTGCGGAACTTACATCAGTACAAAATCGTGTTTATATGAGATAATAATGCAGTTAACATATAAAATCAGCTTTTATGTTGTATTATAATGCAAACGTTTTCATTTTTTTAATATAGAAACAATAAATCTATAAATCAATCATCTAAACAAACATTTTAAAAATTATGTCAACTTATCCATTTGCAAGTATTAAAAACAGGCCATTTAATCAATAATAATATATTGCATTGTTTGATGTTTATTGTCAATAAAAAATTGTATCGGTATAATTATATTGGTTTCCATTTCTCGTCAGTAAATGGAAATCGATCTTTTAAACATTTTTACTGTTGTCACTTTTTCTGTTGTAAAATTTCAGTAGTTTTACTGTGTTTTTTACCAATTTATAACACAAATAATCAAATTTAATGTGCATCTAAAGATTTTTCTGACACTGTTAACTTTTCCAATAACGCCTGTAGCTGCCTCAATATTATTGTTTCTAACGATCTCATCATTATGATATTATTAAATTATGAAAACACGTAAACCAATACTTTGCAAAATTTGTAGTAACATTTTTTTGATAAATCTTTTTTTCTGGTACTCAATTATAAGATGGCTCCAACTTTGAAAATTATCATCACAAATAACTGAATGCTTCGTAATTTAATACTAACACGAAATGATGATCAACAAATCGTTTCATACATTTTGTGTAAGACAAACGTCTGACTTGTTTTGATATTTCCAAATTTTAATTCTAATGATTTTGTTCTAATGTGTTCTTAATATTTTGGTAGGGTATAATTTAAAATTAATTGTTGTATTATTCTTTGGCGAGTGACCTGATCTAAATGGATTGAGTTTCAGTTTTGCAATATGGAACAACAACTTCTGATTTGGAACAAAATAGTTGGAGTTAATTTTAACCAGAAAATCTATAAGTTGAATATTTTTCAGCATTTAATGATTATTCTAAAATAAGACTTTCGACATTGATTTCAGCAACATTTATTATAGTTATTAAGCAACTTCAAATAGTAAAATTTGGATAAAATAGAACGTAAAATATTTCTCAACAGATTAATTAGCTTTGTTATTGAAGTTTGCGCTGAAGATTAAATTGTATTTTATTGGTTTTGTTTCATCGAAAACTAATTTGCTCTAATTACTTTTATTTATATTCTCATTAGAAAACTAAGAAATATATATATTACGTAACGCGTTGAACTTTCGACCTTTACAACCGTTGTAAATTGAGAATAGAAAGGAAAATAAAATTTCTATAAATGACAAACACAGTTAATAAAGTGTGATAAATTTAAACGACTAGCGTTTTATTTATTTATAATTTGATTAATATGAAAAATAAAAATATTCATCATATTTAGAATTTTACAGATAATTTTTCATAGTCAATATATCAATCTAATGTAAAATATTTTTTCCAATTTCTTGTAAATACAATTTCTTCCTCAAAACATGTTGCGATATAATTATATGTAAATGCTGTCGTAATTTCCTTTTTATTTTTAATTTTTTTGCCATTTATGTTTTTTTTTAAATTTTTTATGAGGACTTTCCTTTAAGCTACATACGATGAAGATAGTCTGTAAAATTTAAAAGAATTAAAACTTGATATTTTAAAGTGTTCACTCATTATATTCAAGTACCACAGTACATTTCACAGTTATTTTCAAGTACCTCAGTACATTTCATAATTATTTTCAAGTGCTACAGTACTCTTCACAGTAATTTTCAAGTGTCACAGTACATTTCACAGTTATTTTAAGTACCACAGTACATTTCACGGTTATTTTCAAGTACCATAGTACATTTCATAGTAATTTTCAAGTGCCACAACACATTTCAGAGTTCGTTTCAAGTACCACAGTGCATTTCATAGTAATTTACAAGAACCACAGTACATTTCACAGTAATTTTCAACTACCACAGAACATTTCACAATTATTTTCAAGCCACAACACATTTCATAGTAATTTTCAAGTACCACAGTACATTTCACAGTAATTTTCAAGTACTACTGTAAATTTTACAGTTTTTTCAAGTACCTCAGTATAATTTCAATTTACCACAAGATAAACTATCATCTTAATTACTTTTGCATTAAAAATTTGTACTTAAAAGTTTTTATACGAAATAAGTATTATAATAAATCAAATCTGAATTTAATTTCAGTGCCTGTGTTCCAAAATTATTTCCCCTATAAATATATTTTAATATTTTAAAATGTGTTTCGTTTTATTTTTTTCTACATTTATAGATAATAATAAGTGAGTTCTTCTAAGTTATATTTCGGCAGAATATTAAATTACCTGTAAACTATTTAAGTAATCCAAAATATTTAGAAAATGGTTGAAATTAAGTTATTCATATAAAATGTACTCAGAGATAAATCATGAAAACATTTTCCGTTTCACTCGTAAAAATTATAAATACTGCTCTGAAATTTATTTTTATATTCATTGCTTAAGAATTTCTTGATAAATTTTTTTTTAAATTTAAGAATTTTCTATTTTTTATCTAGTTTATAAATAATATTCACAAAGAACATTTTTGTATTATTCTATGAAAGAATATTTTAATTTCAAATGAAATTAAAAGCTTCTTTTAACTTGTTTTATTTTCAAAATGTGAAACGTTTAATTAAGTTATTCCAACAGAATGAGTGCATCAAATGGATTTTTTTATTTCCCTTATATTTTGCCTAAATATCTGGTTATTCTGAAATCATTGCAAAGTAAATAACTATTTAAGACAATGAATATATATTTTATGAATTTTTCTATAGCATGAATAGCTTGTATTAAGCAGCATGACTGTAAAAAAATTATTATTTTGTTTTTAGTTTTATAAGTTATACCAAATACTCTGTTTTTGGAGCATTTTTAAAGTGTTTTTTCAACCACATTCATTTTTTTTTTGCTGTAGAATATTTACAGGGAATTTTATTCTTAAATAATAAATTGTACTAATTCACCATAAAAAATATTATTTGACGATGTTTCAACATCAATGGTTTTTGAAAAAGTAAAAAAGTAAATTTATGTTCTTCTACCAAAGTAAACATTATTTATATTAAAAGTTTGTTGACACGTTAAAGTATATCCGAAAGTTTCATTTTTTCTGCAGAAACAAATTGAAAGTAGTTTCTAAGTAAACATTTCCATGAAAAATGTTACCTCTTAGAAATTTAAACATTAAGAAAGAAAAGGAACCTGTGTACTGTATATTAATTACGAAATTACGGTACCTAGAACTTTTTATTGCACGTTCGTACCAAACGTAAACAAACTGAAAGCTTTAACAGACTGAAAACACAAACAAACCTTTTTTTTAAAACGTGTTCAGCAAATATTGATTAGAAAATTAATTTTTTTAATGAATTTCCTTTGACTTGTATACAGAAACTAGAAAAAGAAAAACTGAAAGAAAAAAAACCCCAGAAATCTGTTGCCAAGTGAAAAAAGCAAAACATAATGCATGCTTCTAATATCGAAAAATATATATTTAATACTTTTTTCTTTTTTCAATAGATGATGTGTTTTTTATTGCTCTATGCGGGTAATCTCTGGTGCTAGGAGACACTATTAATATTAGAAGATTTTTCAGTTGTATATGAGAACAATTAACATTTTATTTTTTAACCAATCTGAAAACTTTCATTGTATAACTGAGATTTCAAACTAAAAATTGGCAACGTCATGTAGCTAGATAGGAAATATCATCAAATAATTTCTTTATTATTTGGTAGTATTGTCACGATTGCAAAGTCTCATTTTCAGAAGTATCCCACACCGTGGAGTTGTTGAAACATTGTAGTATGATGACTTATATAAAACAATATAAGATGTTGGTTTTTACAATGTAAGATTTTTTAAAAATTGAAGCTAGGTAGTTGTGACAGAAACTTCTATGGTTAAAAGATTGCTTAGTAAACTCTGATAGCCATTACATTACTTTTTTCTCGCCATTTTTGTTACTTTTTCCATCAACTGATTGCTTAACAAAGTAAATGATCTGAAAAATCTCTAAAATAGAATAATAATATATGCCTAAATATCCGAATATTTATTCAAATATTTCTTTGTAAAAATTTTCTCAATTAGAATAAGTTCGATACAGTAAATCAACATACCTTGAAGCCGTCGTTTAATACCTGTTTACGATGTGAGACTATTTGCACAATAAATAATGTTCTAATGGATACATACTTTCTAATTTGATTAAAAAAAACAAATAGTGCACGGAATCAGATAAAAACAGTAGATAGTTTTAACATAAACTTCTATGGTTGAAAAAAATGATTGAAAAGAAAGAAGATTGCTAAGTAATCTCTGAAAGACAACTAGCAAGACTGAAGCCGTCATTATTGCATTACATTACATTCAGTAATGGCTAAAAAAATAATGCAATTTTATCAGTTTTTCTATTTTTAAAGTGCATTTTTATTTTTTTATATAATGCATTGCATTTTTCCTGAATCAGTTCACCAAGTAAATAAATAATGGCTTGCATTTGTTCCATCAACTAATTTTTCAAAAGTGAATGATCTGAAAAATTTCTAAAATAAATAATATATATCTGTCTAAATATCCGAATATTTATTCGAATGTATCTTTGTAAAAAATATTTTTATTTAGAATAAGTTCGATACATTAAATCAACTTACCATGAAGCCATCGTTTAATACCTGTTTACGATGTGAGACTATTTGCATATTAAATAATGTTCTGATGGATAGATACTTTCTAACTCTTTTTAAGAAAAAGTTGGTGCACGGAAATCAAATAAAAACAGAATAGACCTTGCCAAAGCAATAACGACATTATGTGTTCGCTATCCTTTTCAACGACGAGCCTTAATAACTCGACTTAATGGAACCTCGTAATCGATAACTGTATTAGTTTTCTTACTACCATAATCCAAGTTTTGTCCTGCTATTTATTAATGTGACGATATTAAAACACGTTCGCTGTGACGGCACATAGAATTTTAATACCGTGTAAAGGAACTGTGCCGAAACATAGCAGTGTTTATTTGTTTCATTGAATGGCTTTCTCACTATATTAAAAAGAAACAGGCTATTTTAGATTAATTTGCTGTTAGTCCAATTTTATTAAAACGACTCTTTGTATTGATATTAGCTATTCTTTGTGTATTAAAATTTAAAATAAATTCTTTTCAATACAATTAATTATTTAAAACCTTATTTTAAATATTGAACCGAGATATTAAGCAAGGTTTATTAAAAATTCTTGACTTGGTGGTTGGCGAACTGAGAAGATTGAGAGACGGGAATTAATTATAAAGATAATGAGGGAACTAAAGAGGGTTGAGGATATTCTTTCCAAATTTTGTTAGTAGAAAATGATTATCGGTTGTAGTAGGGTTGGTCTATTTGTAAAAGGATTGATAAGCTTTGGATACGTCGAACTCAAAAACCACAGAGTAAAATGCATGCAAATTATAAGCATCGTCATGCAAAAATTAATATAATGTGCAAATCTTTAACCAATACATTTATTCTGATGATGTCCTGAGAAGATACAAGAAATATTGGGATTCGCTTGCTTCTTGGGTTTGGGAGTGAATGTGCCTGTTTAAAATTTCAACTCACCTTTACAATTTCCTATCACTGTGAAGGTAAGATTTCTAGAAACTGCATAGTAAAGATAGATAGGCCGTTGAACACCGGAAAATTCGTTGCTCTGCAGTGTATTCCATGCCATTGTGGGTTATATGGAAAAGAGGAGGCTGATATTTGGCAAGAATGGATCCCAAATGATGCAATCTGATCCTCTTTTGCCTGTGCATCATATAAGGCAATATCTATCTTACTTTATTAAATCCAACCGTTTCAACCTGTATAGACAGAAGGCTTCTGAGAAAAGTGGAATTTCCTATTAAATAAGTCAACAAGAGCTCTCAATTCCTTGCCTAGAGCGGTCGGCGTGGTCTGCTTTGCACTTGTCACGGGCCATGACTATTTACAGCATAACCTGCATAGAATTAGACTCACTGCTACAGGCGTGCCCATGACTGCAGGACACTTCATCATATTCTCTACTTTCTTAATTGTATCCCTTTTTGTGTTACTGTCAATGCCTTTAGTAATTGTTTTTGTCGTTTTTTTATTGTATTGGGTTGCTCGTCGATTAATGTCCGAGAGATCGGAGACTGACATGGGATAAAAAAAATTTCAACTCTCTTACCATCAAACCTGTTAGACATTTGTTTTACTTGCTTGTTTATTGCAAATTTCGAAAACATTTCATTATTAAAAATCTTTAAGAAGCTAAGTATATCATAGATTTTTTTATTGCTAACAATAAGGCAAAAACAAAAAAGAAATAATAATCATTGTATCTTGATTAACTTTATATTTCTTTATTTGCTTGGAGCTATACATTGTGAAGCATTACGAAATCTCTTAAAGAAATTATACAAAAAAAAAGATTTATTTATAAAAAAAATTATGTGTAGTTGATGCATGTTTCTATTTCCTCGAAAGTTAATTAAGTTACAGAAGAGCCTAATTATTCCATTCACTTCAATAATTATTTAGTTAATAATATGTAGGAACATTATGTACTCTGTATTGGATCCTATTATCCCTTAGGCAAAGAATGCAATGTTTTAATTATGTTACAATTTTTTAAATATTGCACAAAAAAATGTTGGTATCATTAAGTGTTTTCGTTAATTGAAATCCAAGTTATTATCTATAGTTAATTATTTTATTTATTATTGTTATTATTTTTATGATATTTTCTACTCATAATTGTATACATGAAGAAGTAACACAATTTTTGTAACTGCTTAATTGTACAGTTTCTTATGTTTTAGTAAAATATTGTGAAAAATATTTTTTGTCTTAAAACTAGATTAATAGCAAACAATTTTTTTAGAACTAAAAATATTCAGACCAGTAGAAATTTAATTTCCCCTCTATATTTATGAAAAATTGGAAGTTTTCTTTCATTTAGATACAAACTATAGTCTACGAATGATAAGAATTTTGGTCTGGTATTAGCCACTAGAATAGCAGATATGTAACATTTTTAATTCTTTCCAGAAAGCACCTGCCTCATGAGAAAGCATCTGCCATGTTGTATCACTTCTATTTACAAAAAAAATATTTTTTTATTACTTAATTTGTACTTAATTACTTAATTTGTATGATTTATAATATATATTTAACCTTCATTTAATTAATGCGATTTTTATCTTAATATATAAATTGTAGGTAATAATCTAATTCAATATATGAGAACAGCACAAAAAATATTTTAAACAAATGTTTATAAAAGAACTCTTAAGGCAAAGGGGTGATAAATTTGTATTTATTTTTAAATCTAACAAAAATTTTTTAAATATAAAATATAATTAAATAAAAAGTGCAGAATTTTTATCAAATTAGTGTTCTAAAATTGTGTGCCTGCGAGTTAGATTAAATATATGATATATGATTTGATTATTGAATCATCTTTACAATGAAAAAATTGATATAGTTAACATATGTATTTGAGATTTACGAAAAATATACAGAGAATGCATTTCTATTATACATATATTCATAAATCTTCATTTTTTTTACCTTTCATAAATCTTTAATTTTTTTATTTTTTCAGCCATGTTTTACATTCCATTTTTTACCGTTTTTATTATTTCAAAAAAAAAGATTGAAAAGGATGAATATACATATTTTAAAAATATATGTGAAATATGTAGGTTTTAAAATATTGAACACAAACATGATTAGAGATACTTATGTTCGAAATATGCATGCATCTTATTTTATTTGAGAAAAAGAAAAAAAAATTATATCTCTAGCAATAATCATAAAATCTGAAATATTTTCATCATATATTTAAAAAAAAGCTCTTTTCAAAAGCTTATTATAATAAAATCTATGTGAAAGATGTATATGCATCTGATCTGTACGCATCTTCTTTTTATAAAATTTGTATTACTGTATTGCTGTAAGATTTAGATATGTCAGAGGTAGTATATATTTATTTATTTTTCCAGTACTTTCATTCGTAGCCTTTTTTAATCATTCTATTATTATAATCTGAATACAGAAAGTATATAATGTTTAATTTTAATAAAAAAACACATCAAGAATTGTAATATAAACAGTCTCGATAATTTATGCGTTATGAAAACATGTCTTTTATCTTTTACATATTAAAATGTAGGTTATATGAAATTATAATATTTTATTTTCAGTATTTTCATAATGATAGTCAGGTAAAAATCTTTGTTTCACATTATGAAAATTAATATGCTATATAATTATTTTTAAGTGCATCTTATATTCATTTTTTTACGAAATGCTTAAAATATGTTCAAACTTTTTTTTATAAATATTTTACTACAAATGATATTTATATAAGAAGTTAATTTTGAAGTAACGGAGCTGCTGATTTAAAGCATTTTTAAAGTACTTAATTTTTATATGATGCTATATTTAAAATTGTATTTTAATGTAAATTTACCAATTTATTGTTGTTACCTATGACTTTATCGAAACTCAATCCATACAAATTGGGCACCATTTACCGTAGAAACAAAAAGAACATATAAACAAAACAAACAACAAAACTTTACAACTGAACAACTCAAAATTACTAAGGTAAGAGACCAGATATTCTTAACAAAAACGACCAAAAGACCTAAGATATACAGCTGAAAACGAGTTAAATGCTCTAAGAATAAAAATTTAAAAAGCTAGAAGCACCATCATAAAATTCCGCGTAATCAGGACATGTTTTCTCTGGCCCTGCAATAAAGAGTACACAAATCACCATTCTGTTGTAATTTAGAGTCCAATTCCGAGCAAACAAGTAGATGGGCCTTATTCACTTTCTCTGTCTTACATAAAACACATTTATCAGAGTTTGCAATCTCTATTTTGGTCAGATGTTCGTACAGGCAATCATGTCCAGTTCTTAGTCTAAAATTGGCAAAAGCCTCTTTGAGAGGTTTTCATTCAATTTTTTCCAGTCGTCCCCTACTGTCTCCCAGACTTTCCTTTTGTGTTAGATAAGTATATTCACTGATATACGATGGCTAAATTTTGTCCCATATAGTTCTCCAAAAAGAGTCAAGAGGGATAGGGCACTGCCCAGAACTTCTGTTCCGATTTCCTATCGTTGCATTAATTAAAACATGTGATGGAATCCATTAGAAAACGACATATTTACAATTTTCATGAAGAAACTTGATATCTTGTTTTATTGTGGTTATAATTGCAGACTCAGTCTGTCTTTACAGAGCGATTGCTCCAATGGCGAATATAGAATCCCCCAGAATAACGGCTTTTGTAAAAGAATATATATTTATGTTTATGCAAAGTTATATTATTTACAATTATGTATATTGTAAATCATATGTCTGATGAAAAATTTATTTTTTAATTACTAATTATTAAAAATTATTTATTGATGTATAGTAGGTATGCATTTCCTAGTACAATTTTCTTATTTTTATACAAAAACATGTATAACCGTATCCAGTATTACTTAATTTTAACGTGGGAATGAAACAATATTTCATTACTGCTTCCTAATAATAATTATTGTTTCATTTGCTTATTAATAATGCTTGATTAATAATTTATGTTTCATTATTTCTCTTATCATTGAAATTTTCGTATCTAGCCAACTTAAATAGCCGTAAAATGCTACAAACCTACTATTGATAATAATGGGCCAACCTCATGCTAAATATTTAAGAACTTTAATTATATGCTAATTTTTAATTATGTTTGTACTTAATATAATGTGCTTATAATATAAAAATACAGCTTTTCATAAAAATTTTAATTTCTTTTAAAAACTCTTTATTAGGGGAAAAGCATTTTAAAAATTTATGTTTTTAAAAGTTATTAATTTTATTTTATTACAATTTAAAAACATTTTTTGTGTTATGAATATTTAAAATACAAATTAAATGGATATATTTTAAACTTGCTAAATTGCGTAATATGTTCTAGAAATAATTGTTATATTTTTAAAAAGTGACATCGTTCTTTTAAATTTAATTTTATTTTGTGATATATTGTAATCATTTCATGATATCCAATTATTTTGAACTTAATAAAGAGCATTATCTTCATCTTTAATGAAATTATAATGAAAATTTATATTAAATTATCTTTTCCTAACTTTGTTTCTAGAGAAAAAAAACCCTAGACAACCCAAAACTACAGAAATAATTTTTCATTATTTCTGATTTACCATTTTTTTTTTATCAAATCTCTAATAGAAAAACGGATAATTGCCTTTTTTCGAAATTCCTTCTATTTCTAAATTATATATCTTTTCCAATAGGTTTCTACTTTTCTTGATTTCTAATAACTATTTTCTCAATTAAAAAAAAAATCACGAAGAAAATTGTTTCATTTTGTTTTCTACTAAAAATAAAGGTGATAGAAAGTTAATGCCTAAGACTATTTTCGGAAATTGATGAACTAATGTATATTACAGATTTTGTTTTATGTAAAATAATAAAATATCCTTAATTTAATAAAAATTTAAAATATACAAGTAATAATTAATAAGAAAAAATGCTATTATTTTATTATATATCTTTAAATATTTACAAACTGAATGCAACCAAAATAAATATTCAAATCCCAATGAGTTTGTTATTATTTATTTTTTTAGATTATTTTGATTGCGAAAAAACATATTCTTTAATTTTAGCAGCAAGTTGTGACAAATACTGAAGATAAAATTTTTTATGTCTGAAGAATAGAATAGTTTTAACTTCAGTATTTGTCGTCGATAAATACTTTATTACCAGAAATATTGCACAACGTGACAAGAAACCTGTAACAGTGTATAAATGTATATAAAGAACATGATGACGATTATTTAGAACATAAGCTTTAAGCAATAGTAATTAAATAAAGTTAATTTAAAAACTTTTCTGTATTATTTTTGATTGCATGATAAAGTTACCTAATGCATCTTTCATTCAATTTGACATCTAAAAAATGTTGGATTTGGTTATGAAATCTGCCTACATCCATCAAGATATGAATGGCTACATTTCTGCGACAGTTGCCACGACTGTCAGAACAAAAAATTTTACTTTAAAAAAACTAAAAAACCCGCTTTTAGAGTTAATCAATCTAAAAAGTAAAAAGTAATTGTTAACATAAGAATAAAATGACTGACGAGAAAATGAATGTCACTGTTCTAAAAACGTGGGGTGCTTTGTATGACATTTTTTAACTAACTCTGCATTTAGCGATTATTTTTTACTTTTTAGTTTGATTAACTCTAAATGCGTGTTTTTTAAAACTATAATTTTTTTTTTACTTTTTAGTTTGATTAATTCTAAAAGCGTGTTTTAAACTGTAATATTTAAATAAGGTCCCGCGGTACGGAAGACTGGAACTAGAGTTCTTACAATAATTTAATTGTGAGTAAAACAAAGGCTAAATGCGAATATGTCGTGCCAGCCAGGATTCGAACAGAGAATCCGTAGTCAGGCGCGTTATCCGTTGTGCCACTGTCCCAGGTAGGTAGGTTTGAATGTCTTAAGTACTTTCATTCTACATTGGTTAAATTGCTCTTCATAAGTTAAAATAAAATCACTAATCCTATCGATCCTAATCATGATGAGATCAAAAACTTATCAAAATATTTTATTGTCGTTGGTCCTTGATAAGTCTACAACGTTTAAATTAAATCGGATCGCTTAAAGTAGGGCAAAATCAAGTCCAAAGAGCCAGTTACAAACAAACAAGCATACAAGCAAGCATACAGGTGAAACTAATAAAAGCGTATTAAAAAGGAATTGTGATTACGAAAAGCACTCTTTAAATATAATTGCCATATATAAACGAAATTATTGAAAAGCCTTTACAATATGCAAGATGTAACATGACGCATGCGAATGGTATTAAAATATTTTCTATCTTCAAATTTACTTTGAACATCAGAATTGTCCTATACTTAACTTTATCAATCATACAAAAGAAATTGCTACTAAAATTATTTTAAGCGGGAAATTTTTTTTCTTATACCTTTTTAAGTGTTTTTAGAAGTTAACTACTTTCCACATAAGTCGTACGAAACTGGATCGATGTCGGAAAATCCCTGTCTATAACAGTAAACACATATGAATACTTAAAAAAAATCGGCAGAAAAAGATATCCCGCCATACTTCTTTTTCAGCCATATTCAGCAACATAAATTTCCAGAAATGCCATTCGACCAGCCGCTCTATTTACTTCAACATCCTGGTATAAATCATCGTTCAGGCAGCTGAAAAAGCAGCTGGTTGCTTGCGAAAGCAATTTAAGCGATGAAGTCGTCGTCTTTATTTTCGAAAGCCAAAAGAATTTTGATTCTTTCTTTCTTTGCATATTGTCAGATTACATTCCATATGAAACGATTTGAAACGCCTATCTTAACGTTTTAGTAAGTCTTTACTTTATTTATTCTTCGGCTCATGAAAAAGATAGTTTTTGGAATTTCTGTTCCGACTAAAAGAAATTCGGTTTGAATCGTTGGATTATTTTAGACTAGGCAAACGTTACTTGAATTCCAGAGTAACGCCTGGAGGTTTAGATGTGAGCAAATTTTCAAATGCTTTCAGAGCAAATAGGCTGTGTAAGTTTGAATGAAAATCATTTTGTATTTTTTTGCAGTCTTATAGAAATGAATTTTTTAACACAATACACATTATTTATTAAATGCTTATAAACTATTCTTATATTTTTTTTCACACTGATATACATTAATATAATATAGGTATAATATAGGTAGGCGTTTTCTTTTAAATAACAGAATGAGGATTTCACGAATTTCAATATTTCCCAATTTGTGAAAATAGCTCTTTTTTCTACAGATTTTTTAATATTTCATTAGTTTTTCAGTATTATTCCTCTTTACTCTAAATAAGAGAAATAATACTGAAAAATATATATTTTTATTTTATGAATATATTTTATCCTTTTAAATGAGATTATATTTCTTACACTTATTTTAAAAGTATATGTTTTAAAATATTTATTTAGAATTACTTCTTATTTATTAAAGCTTTAAAAATTATTTCGAAATTCATTTATAAAATAATACAACCTGATAATATTTTCTAACGTGTAGTAAAAAAATAAATTTGTAAAATTTTAAATTTAATAATTTGTGATTATATAAATTAATCGTTGTTATGTAATTAATAATTTGTAATTATAATCACGTAAAAACTAATAATTATATAATTAATATTAATTGTAATTATATAATTAATAAATTGTAATTATATAAATATTTAACCACAAAAATTAGTATGAAATGTATTTTAAGTTCGAGATTACTTAATATTAAGATTTATTCGGAGTAATTTTAAACATCTATTACTATTTATCAAAAATCAGAAATTATATTATATTAAGATACAGATTACCTTGCAATTTTGCTAATAATTTCAATAATTTATATATATACATTATTTGATTGAAAGACATTTAATTCAATTTTCTTAAAATAAATAATTATTTATAATTTGGTAATAAAATAAAAGTGGTTGGAACAAAAGTTATCTTAAATTTATTATAATCGTACAAGAAAGAAATAAAAAATAATTTAATTTTATAAAAATATTTTAAATAATTTTATTATTAATGACCACAATACTTATTTGTAATAATTAATAACAAATACAATCTTTTCAGATTTTCTTAGTCATTTTTATCTTTAAATTTATTCAGGTCTTTGCTATGAGTGTTTATTTAAACAAACATCGCAGTCAATAAACATTGTCATTAATGAACAGAATAAATGATCTTGCACTGAATTTGTGTCAGAATTTCATGACCGAAGGAAATTTACTTTTGTCATGAGAGAAGAAAACCTCCCACGTAGCTAATTAAAGATTGGGATGGCACACATTTACTGTGAATTATCTAATAAAACGAACAAATAATCTGGCGACTTGCCATCACCTCCTTAAGGCACGGCGTATTTATATTGAATTTCCTTTTCAACAATGATAGAAATTCCAAAATCAGTTCATCGACGGCTTTATGTACGTTAGACAATTAATAAGTAAAGTAAAATGCAAAGTTTCATTTCTGAGATAGAAAAGGGGCGAGTTTATTTATATATTTTTGTGGAAATTTTTATGGTAATAAATAACTATTTATAAAGAAAACATTATCAAATAGACTTTTTGAATAGTTTAAAAATATTCGTATCTTAAGGGTCCTTAGAAACTTTGATTTTGCTGTAATTAAAACATGAAATTTGCAATAAAAATATTTTTATGAGGTATTAACAAGTACAATAACAGTTTGTCTACAGTGTGGGATGTTAAGCGATGCATAGGGTTCTTAAAGTTTACTCATAACTTTTATAATGGGAACGCTATTACAGTGAGTCGGTTTTCAAAAATTTACCAAGTACAACATGTATTTGTCTTCAATGTGAGACGTTAAGCGATGCATGTGGTTCTTAATGTTTACTGATCACTTTTATAACGGAAACACCATTACAGTGAGTCGTTTTTCAATAATTTACCTAGTACAACAAGTATTTGTCTTCAGCGTGGGACGCTAAGCGATGCATGTGGTTCTTAATGTTTACTGATTACTTTTATAACGGAAACACAATTACAGTGTGTCGTTTTTCAATAATTTACCTAGTACAACAAGTATTTGTCTTCAGTGTGGGACGTTAAGCGATGCATGGGGCTCTTAATGTTTACTAATTACTTTTACAATGGAGACATCATTACAGTGAGCCATTAGTTAGTTGTTTTTCAATAATTTACCAAGTACCACAAGTATTTGTCTCCAATGGGGACAGTAATCGATGCAAGGGGTTCTCAATGTTTACTGATCACTTTTATAATGGTAATATCATTATAGGGAGCCATCAGTGAGTCGTTTTTCAATAATTTACCTAGTACAACAAGTATTTGTCTTCAGTGCTAGACGTTAAGCGATGCATGGGGTTCTTAATGTTTACTGATCACTTTTATAACGGAAACACCATTACATTGAGCCATCAATGAGTCGGATTTCAACAAATTACCCATATTTAGTATGGAGTATAGAGGAAATATTTGGGTTGGATCTGTCTCATTCTATAGATAATGTTATCCAGCCTTTGCTTTCTCAGTGCTCCCTTTCATAGAGCACTGAGAGAGATTGAGTTCAATCCGAGCTCCTTCAATAGAATCTCGATTATCATATCATTCAAGAGTGGTTCAAGTGTTCATAGTTAAGATGATTTAAATTCAGTTTTCTGTTGTATCATGTGTTTAATTTTTTAATTATGAATTCACTGTAAAAAGTAATTTGTATAAAATGTTTGTTTAGTTTTTGTAATTGAGTTCATAGTATCATAAACTCTTCTTCATTCAAAACTATTATCCATTGTAGCTAAAATAGTTTTTCTTATATACAGAGCTCAATAGTAGTATGCATGGCTAACAGTCCAATCGATCCAGATAATTTCTCCTGATAGCGAGCAATAAGATACTGCATTGGAAAAGGAGTAGATGAAGTGACGAATGTCATAGAATATGATCATCTATTATGACCTGGAGGGAATTTCAGATCTGTTTCCATCAATACGAAGACATTACCAGTTATCGCTTAATATCCTTACAAAAGGCAATATCCTTATCCTAATAGTCTTCAGAACTAAGTCTTTATTCATACGTAGGACTAAAGGCCATTCACATAACAGGACTAAAAGACTCATTGGAAAATATCTCATTCTTAATCAAATACGATTTCCAGTGACAACCAATTTTCCATCTGACTCAGCATAAAGGTCAGATTTTATATTAATAAACGAGACATCCTTTCGTAGTTGAAAGGCAAGAAACTGAATGAAATTTTAGTTGAGTCATTCTTACTACTCCACAATAGCTTTCTGATTGGTTGACGCTCTCTATTAGCTGTTAGTCATTGGTGTTACAGCTTAGCTTTGTGCTCCACTTATGATGTCATAAAATATCCACCAACGGGAGTTGATCGTTAGTAATTGCTTTCCAGTTGAATTTTAGGAATAAATGCTATTCATTTGTATAGAGGAAAATCAGAATCATCTCCTGGAGCATCTTTGTTGATACGAGATTCTTCCATATTAAGTCCCAATCTCCATGGAGTCTCTTCATATACAAACGCTGCACGCCATCCACAATTCAAACATGGGATGTCTTGCATATAACCGTAGCATGTTGCCATTGGGTCACGAAAATTGGGTCATTTAAAGTTATTGAACGCTAAATAAAACTATATACTAAATAAATTTAAGTAATTGTAGACGTTATATAATTTAGAATTATAATCACAATATAATTTATGATTGTTATATATTATATTTTAAATTAGTATTTAAAATACCATGAGCTATTCCCAAAAGATACTTAGTGGTTGTTATTTTATTTTAAAGTTCTGTGTTTCTTTTGTAGCATCCAGTTGCTTGTGTCAAACCTGGAGAGAAGTTGCGAATCACAGGGGCCAGAACCTAACTGGAAGCGAACTTTATAGGTAACTTGTTAATATTCTCTGTCATGTTGTTTAGTTATTTGAAATATTATTATTTTTTCTTTCTAATGCAGCTGGCAAACACTTAGACAGTTTAGTCTTGGATGTCTTAAGGCAAGCTCTGCACAGACGTTACTCACTTTCCATTACCCAGGGGGGCTCGTGTAACTTGAAGATAAGCCACGGACGTGGAGTAACAATGCCCCCGTAACGCTCTACGATCCTATTAGACCGGGACCTACGGTTTAAAGTGGATTCCGAACCACTACAAACCACCATGGCACTGCCGGGACTCGAACCCGAAACCTGTGGTACAGAGCGCTAGCCACTCGGCCATTCAGGCCCGTATTTAAAATATAGAAATTAGGTTTTAACCTAACCCCTCTATCATATACGCGCACATTAATGTTTTGTCATAATTATAAAACAAATAGTTAGCAGATTTTTATTTTCAAATTATTATAGAAAATGTTGTTTCGGGGGGTTTCTGACTTAGTTCAGCGGTTCCCACACTATTTGTCTTTCTAATCCTTTTTTCAGTAGAAAAAATTACCCTGCGATTACCTTGAAATCTATCTTCTTTAAGTGAACTGGAAAGAAGATAGAGCACAAAATTTGTCTTCTTTTATGTGTCTGTATATCTACCAACGTCTTAAAACGTAATAAATAAAGGTGACTTAAAGAAGACACCTTGACGTTATAAATTTATTTATTTGAATCATTACTCGCATTACGCTCAGAAAAATAATATAACAAGGGGTAATATCAAAATAAAAGCTATGAATAATATTAAAAAGTATGAGTTTGGTGAGCTGCTATCAAATAATTAATCCTCGGCTTTATATATGTCGGTATCATTTTTAAATTACCACGATTCGCTATTTGCAGTCACTTTCTTTATTTTTATTATGCTAACAAATTTATGACTGCACTGTAGCCACATTCCACTGAATATAAAGATAAAAAACATTTATAAACCTTTGTATTGCAGCTCATAATCCATGATTAACTGCAGGTATCTGCTTTTGCAGCCAAAATTATTGAATTGGCGATGAACATGTTACTAAATTTCTTTGGGTCCTTTGTGTTTTCTCTGAGGGTATTATTAACACTTTAATCCTTCCATTGCTAGCAAAGAGGTGGGAAACAGCTACCTAATTGAATGTATTAATATAAAAAACTGTCTATCGAGAGATAAAAGTTTTATATTAGAAACAGTTCTGTAAAATTGAGTTCATTTGTTATACAAATGTTTCGTGGCCACAAATAAATATATAGTTATATTAAATGATGGCCAAGGGCCATACCATGCTGAATATACCGGTTCTCGTGTTAGATCACCGAAGTCAAGCATCATTGAGAGCGGTCAGTACTTGGGTGGGTGACCACCTGGGAACACCGCGTGCCGTTGGCATTCACAAATTTGGGACCTTTAGCGCTATGGCGCTCGGTGCCACAGGTTTCGGGTTCGAATCCCTGCGGTGCCATGGATGTTTGTAGTGGTTCGGAATCCACTTTAAGCCGTAGGTCCCGGTCTCCTATCACTGTAAGAGCGTCACGTTGCAGAAGTCAGACTTCTAACTACGGTTTGCTCCATCAGAACAGAAGCTGCATCCCTCCTTCCATGAGGGACACGACAACAACAACAATAAATGATATTATAGCTATTCAACTTGTATTCTACATAGTATATGCATTTATCGCGAAATCTTTTGCTATAAAAATATTAAAATGCTGCAAAATATTGATTAAAATTACAAATTTACAAATATTCATGCAAATTTAACTTTCTAAATCACTCCAAAATATATTTACATTTGCTATTTATGCTAATTTAGACTTGATGGTGTTTGATGGTGCGAAATCTTTTGCTATAAAAATATTAAAATGCTGCAAAATATTGATTAAAATTACAAATTTACAAATATTCATGCAAATTTAACTTTCTAAATCACTCCAAAATATATTTACATTTGCTATTTATGCTAATTTAGACTTGATGGTGTTTAAAAGTGAAAATTATCTTTATTTAGCATATTCACTGGAAGTTTCTTTTTATTTATTAGATTTTTTAGGTTAAATAATCTAATAAAAAACTCGGACAATTTCTATTTAAAAGTTCCTCTATAACTTTTCTCAATTAAATTTTTTTTCTCCAACTTAGTATTTTATTTACATTAAACGTATTCTAGCAAATAACAAAACATTTTTTAATTTTGCTAAGCATCAAATAAAGTAGAGCATTAACATAAAAAGAAACAATTATTGAATCAAGTGTATAGAGAAGAATATACAAATACATTTCTCCTTTTGTACTGCTAATTATTTTCCGTCTGGAGAAGCATACATAAATTTAAACGTTGTAGTTTTGATTCAACATTGTCCAGAACTTCATTTTTGGTTTAAATTGAGATGGTATATTTTCTGAAAAGTCGCGTCGAATAACATGGGGAAAAAGAAGACTTTTTCAGAAATCTGACAATGTTATATTTGACACGTACAAAACTGAATATATTTAGGTAGTGCAAAGAGTTGGGCCGCCCGTCGTATTTCTAAAGAATATATTTCAGCAGCATTGATTTTTTGAAAAATATGCTAATAACGCAATGTTTCAAAACGTTACTTACTTCAAAAAAAGAAGTATGATATCACTGAAATGGATTCACAATTCATGCGCACATCTTTCTCTGCTAAATTCATGGATCAACGGCGGCGCGCGCTGTTGGTAAGCATTAGAGTTGAGGTACAATTCGCTGGCGCTTTGTTGTAGTCACTGTTTCAAAAAAACGAAAAGACTCGATAGCGTTTGTGATGTTCAGCATATATAATGACCTATGCATGTTCAGATAACATTTTTTTCTTTCTAATACAGCTGGCAAACACTTAGACAGCTTGGTTTTGGATGCCTTAAGGCAAGCGCTGCACAGACGTTACTCACTTTACATTACCCAGGAGGCGCGTGTAACTTCAAGATAAGCCACGGACGCGGAGTAACAATGCCCCCGTAATGCTCTACGATCCTATTAGGACCGGGACCTATGGTTTAAAGTGGATTCCGAACCACTACAAACATCCAGGGCACCGCCGGGACTCGAACCCAAAACCTGTGGTACCGAGCGTGAGCCGCTCGGCCATTCAGGCCTTGTTCAGATAATATAATTTATACTATTTTTCATAATTATTGTTAAGCAATAAAGTTTATTTCATAATGTCTCGTATAAGGTATTAACCATCAAAATTATACATACATGCAGTAGCATAATAATATTTTATTCCTTTTAGTGCAGATTTTTAAAAATCATTAATATATTCAAAAGGTTTTAATAATAGAAATAAGGAATATCTTTAAAAAGTTTAAAATATACATGTTTACCCTTATTTATTTTCTTCTTCATTAGAGCACACAGTCCCATGGTGGGCCAAAGCCTTCTGCTTATTAACAGATTTTGTGACAGGAGTCGTTTTTCTTTTTACGGGGTAGTATTGCCAGCCCGACAGTCATATTACACCGGGAAGCTGCGGTTTAAAGGGAATTCCGAACCACCAGTAGGAGCATCCATGGCGTCGCCGGAACTCGAACCCGAAGTCTCTGGGACCGAGAGCCAGAGCGTTACTTACTCGGCCATCAGGCCCATATGTATACACTCACACACACACACATATATACACTGAAGGGACAAAAGTCATGGGATACCTCTTAATATCGTGTCGGCCCTCCTTTCGCCCGGCGAAGTGCAGCAAATCTACGTAGCATGGACTCAACAAGTCGTTGGAAGACTTCTGCAGGAATATTGAGCCATGCTGTCTCGATAGACGTCCATAATTGGAAAAGCGTTGATGGTACAGGATTTTGGGCACGAACAGACCTCTCGATGATGTCCCATAAATGCTCGATGGGATTCATGTCGGGCGATCTAGGTGGCCAGATCATTCATTGGAATTGTCCAGAATGTTCTTCAGTTGTGGCCCGCTGACATAGCGCATTGTCATCCATAAAAATCCCATCGTTGTTTGGGTACATGAAGTCCATGAATGGCTGCAAGTGATCTCCAAGTAGCTGAACATAAGCATTTCCAGTCAATGTTCGGTCCAGTCGCACCAGAGGACCAAGTCCATGCCATCAAAAAACACCATTACGGAGCCACCACCAGCTTGAACAGTGCCTTGCTGACAGTTTGGGTTCATGGCTTCGTGGGGTCTGCGCCACACTCGAACCCTACCATCAGCTCTTACCAACTGAAATCGTGACTCATCGGACCAGGCCACGGTTTTCCATTCATCTAGGGACCAACCGATATGCTCACGTACCCACGAGAGTCGCTGCAAGCGATGTCGTTCTGTCAGTAAAGGCACTCGAGTCGGCCTTCTGCTGGAATAGCCCAAGAAAGCCAAATTTCTCCGCACAGTTCTAACAGACAAGTCCCTTGTACGTCCCACATTGATTTCTGCGGTTATTTGACGCAGTGTTCCTTGTCTGTTAGAATTTACGACTCTTTGCAGACGTCGCCGGTCTCGGTCGTTAAGTGCAGGCGGTCGACCACTGCGCTGTCCATGGTGGGATGTTATGCCTGAAATTTCATACTCTCGGCACACTCTTGACACAGTGGATCTGGGAATGTTGAATTCCCTAACGATTTCCGAAATGGCATGACCCATGCGTCTAGCTCCAACTAACATTCCGCGTTCAAAGTCTGTTAATTCCCGTCGTGCGGTCATCATCACGTCAAAACCTCTTCACATGAATAACTTGAACAGAAATGAAAGCTCTGCGAAAGCACTGCGCATTTATACCTGTTCTACGCGATTCTACTGTCATCTGAAAATTTGCATATTGCTATCCCATGACTTTTGTCACTTCAGTGTATGTAGACTTCTCTACCAGTCTAACAATGGCCGGACTTTTGAAATGTATGTCTAGGGGATTTGACAGACAAACTGAAGTAATGGGATGTTTCTTTGAATAAAGCCATTTAATTACACGCTATTATACAATGATATTTACATTAATTATTAATTAAGTGCGAACATATTCTCTCGTTGCTTGACGCAGCCTGCCCCAGTCTCGCCTCCTCTCTCGTTGTCCGCCAGCGTTCTTCTCCCTTTCTTCATCTACGGGGATCTGTGTCCCTCTTCCTGGGGTCAGAGTTCAAAGTTGAATACTCCCCCACATTGTAAACAGGCTCTGTCAAAGACAAGCAACCGTGATGTGTCGCCGCCTGCTGATTACCACACAAACAAATCCTACATATGATGTATGAAATCACAACGTATAAATACAAAAATCAAACAGAAAGTACTAAGATATGAGCAAAATACTTTCGTTTTACATTATAGAAGCCATAACAATATTTGTTACAGTTACATTATCGTGTGCTTCATAAAAAAACAATCAGATTGTGTAACAAAATCATAATAACATTCGCAATACAAAAACCCATATATTGCCTCACATTCAGTACTCTCAGTAAATGTTTAAGATCAGAAGTGCTCTTAAATTTCTGCAACGAAACAGAAAATCCTTGAACAAACACAAATATCAGCATGATGAACGGCAAGAACAACACTAACTGATCAAAAAAGAACACAATTTATCCATAATATGAAATAACATTACATGAGACAAGTTGACCAGAAAATCAGTGAAACCCAATAGAAAGTAATAAACCCCTAAAAAAATACTTATGAAAATCCAAATCCTAAGAGAAATTAATCATAACATCCAGAGGATAGCTTTATCAAGGAGCACGTACCCTCAGGATATTATAAACCATGTTATTTCTGATATATATATATAGATTATATACATTTTTATTTCAACATGTATGTATACAATATATATATATATTGTATACATACATGCAGACATAAAAATGTCATATTGTATCGCTTTTATAATAAGTCAAGATTGCGTATTGGACATCCATAAAATAAAGCACATTATAACGTTTATTAAAACTAGCGAATGCCAGAACGTGCAACATTAACTTTTTTAAAACTGAATATTCTTTGTTTATTGAATTCAGATTTACATCCATTAAATTTTAAATTTCGATACATGCATTTCTTTATAAATATCACTATTAATATTATTCAAAAGATACAATACTTTATTGGACATAAATCCGCAAGAATACTTCAAGTATTACTTTAAAATAATGACAAATTTTTATAGCACATAAATTACTATTTTTTCAAACACTCTATATCTCTATGTGGCTAAAACTCCTGCATTTATGTTACTGTCTTCTGTCTCGTAATATTACTTAAAACTAATGTATCCATAATACCGAATATTTATCGTAGGAAATACGAATTGCATATTCAATAGACTGTTTCTTTTATGTCTGTTGTTCTGATCGATACGTACTACAATGTCATTGTTGTTGGACATGACAAAGGCAATCTCTTATTTTATTTCTTCTTATGAATAATCTTCTATCCAAGTAGGACACTATATTTCTATTTGGTCATAGTCTAAGAAGGTATTTCTGTGTGACGTTTAGGTATCTGTCGCGTATTCAAAGTTGTATTTTCTTATGTTATTCATTAAAATTATGGTTAGATTATAAATAATTTAACAATTAAATATATATATATATATATATTATAAAATTATTAAAAAAATTATGCATATAATAATTAGATAAAAAATTATGTATATAATAATTAGATAAAAAATTATATTATTAACTTCAACTAGTAAAAAATTAGGTAAAATGTATGCTATGTATAGCGTAGTAAATACATACAGTTATGCATGTAATGTATAACGTAGAAAGAAGTTTTAATTTGTTTGTACTTTTTTATAAGTTATGAGAGTTTTGAAATATGGACTTTTTCTATCATTTATACTTTTTTGTGTACTAATACTTGATGCATTGTATTTGAAATAGTTTATATTAAAATTTATTGTATTTGTAATAATAAATTTAACTATAGGTAAAAACTGAGCAAAATCAATATTTGAAGTTAACCTATTAAATAAAGCTTTTTTAATCAAAACTGAAATTGGCAATAATATTAAAGTTAAAGACATCAAAATATTAATTTTTTCAACTTATTAGTCTAATTACTTTTGCATTGAAAAGTAATTGAGTTTGAAGTATATTAATGTTTTATGTAATTGTTTCTTAAAATTATTTTTAATAAACTTTGTAACCCTACTTCCTCCTACGCACTGCAAGAGTACCCCTGTGGCTTTCAGGTTGGTTATTTGGTTGGTTTGGGTTTTATAGCACATATAGTTTGGGTTTTATGGGCCAGATTTGGGCATGCTGTTTCAAACAAATGTTGTGGCTTTCATAAGAAATGGCCAATAGGACTCGAGACTCTCATACGAGAGGAAGTACAGCGCAACCGGCTGACGTTAGAAACCTTTAGTTTGTAATATCTCACACCGAAAGGAAATACACTGAAGTGACAAAAGTCATGGGATACCTCTTAATATCGTGTCGGCCCTCCTTTCGCCCGGCGAAGTGCAGCAACTCGACGTGGCATGGACTCAACAAGTCGTTGGAAGTCTTCTGCAGGAATATTGAGCCATGCTGTCTCGATAGACGTCCATAATTGTGAAAGTGTTGATGGTGCAGGATTTTGGGCACGAACAGACCTCTCGATGACGTCCCATAAATGCTCGATGGGATTCATGTCGGGGGATCTAGGTGGCCAGATCATTCATTAGAATTGTCCAGAATGTTCTTCAAACCAATCGCGAACAGTTGTGGCCCGGTGACATGGCGCATTGTCATCCATAAAAATCCCATCGTTGTTTGGGTACATGAAGTCCATGAATGGCTGCAAGTGATCTCCAAGTAGCTGAACATAAGCATTTCCAGTCAATGTTCGGTCCACTCACACTGGAGGACCAAGTCCATGCCATGAAAAAACAGCCCACACCATTACGGAGCCACCACCAGCTTGAACAGTGCCTTGCTGACAGTTTGGGTCCATGACTTCGTGTGGTCTGCGCCACACTAGAACCCTACCATCAGCTCTTACCAACTGAAATCGTGACTCATCGGACCAGGCCACGGTTTTCCATTCATCTAGGGACCAACCGATATGCTCACGTGCCCACGAGAGTCGCTGCAAGCGATGTCGTTCTGTCAGTAAAGGCACTCGAGTCGGTCTTCTGCTGGAATAGCCCAAGAAAGCCAAATTTCTCCGCACAGTTCTAACAGACAAGTCCCTTGTACGTCCCACATTGATTTCTGCGGTTATTTGACGCAGTGTTGCTTGTCTGTTAGAATTTACGACTCTTTGCAGACGTCGCCGGTCTCGGTCGTTAAGTGCAGGCGGTCGACCACTGCGCTGTCCATGGTGGGATGTTATGCCTGAAATTTCATACTCTCGGCACACTCTTGACACAGTGGATCTGGGAATGTTGAATTCCCTAACGATTTCCGAAATGGCATGACCCATGCGTCTAGCTCCAACTAACATTCCGCGTTCAAAGTCTGTTAATTCCCGTCGTGCGGTTATCATCACGTCAAAACCTCTTCACATGAATAACTTGAAAAGAAATGAAAGCTCTGCAAAAGCACTGCGCATTTATACCTGTTCTACGCGATGCTACTGCCATCTGAAAATTTGCATATTGCTATCCCATGACTTTTGTCACTTCAGTGTATATTTAACAAAACCCTCTGTAACAATTATCCTACAGACTCTCACCCGGTGAGAAAGCATCTTACGCTCATTCTGCGCATACCTGAATTTCAGGTTTTCGGCTTAGAAGTATAATTCTAACACGAATCTATAATTATATGTCATTAAATGTATTAAATATTGTATGTGTGTGGCGTTTGTGAGTGTGTAAATAAAGCTGTGAATTCTGAAATTATTTCAAGTCTAAACCCTACCATACCCAGTTACAATCCAGCTGCACAACTGACAACATTACAATTTTCAATTATATAGGAAGAAAAAATATAAGCTTAAATAAATAAGATGGCATCAGAAAATACATTACTATATGTTATTGTTGTTCTAATGCAGCTGGCAATACAGAGACAGTTATACTTTATGCCATAAGCAAGGCTGCACCTCTGTTATTCATTTAGTGCTACCTAGGGGGCACGTGTAGCTTGAAGATATGCTACGGATGCGAGTAACACTATCCCTACAACACTCTACGAACATATTAGACCGGGACCTACGGCTTAAAGTGGATTCCGAACCACTACAAACACCCATGACACCGCCGGGATTCGAACGGGAAACCTATGGTACCAAGCACCAACCACTCGGCATCAGTCATCACTAGTATATAATTAATGATATTTATACAATTTATCTCAGAATCTGCTTTTTTCTTAATATTTTAAATTTTTATTACATATACCAAATATAATTTTAGTGTTTAACTGAGGGAACGTAATTTTTACATGAATAATTTAAAGTATCATTCTAGTGAGAACAATTTAACCAGAACATTCTTCAAGGAAACAATTTATTTTTTAATTTAATTCAGTATTTAAAACAATAGGTTGGAAACTGCAGCTGCATTTGGAAGAATTGTTGATTATTTTTTTTTTTACTAACAGAACTTTTAAATATAATTATGTACATTTCATTTATTTGAATGGATATGAGATTGTAATCTTGTAAAGGTTTAATTTAAAGTTTCGTTTTAATTCAAATTAAATTAACGGAGCAACGGACCTTCAAAAACGCTCCACTAGTTTGTAAATTGAGAGCGGATAAATTAGAAACTATTGTATATCTCATTCCAACGACTCTGAGTATAGTGCTGTTTTTATTATTAAATCAGGCGTTTTATTCACATACATTAAATCTTGTATGAAATTCTTATTTTTAAAGGTTAATTTTTCTTTTTCAATTAGAATAAATTAATTATAATTTAAAAAATTTAATCTTTGTTTAAATTTTTGAATCGGATCAAATTTGATGAATTTTTTTTCTTAAACTTAAGATCACATCTTATATGATATCAACTGGAAAATTTTGTTTATGAACAAAAAGCCCTGTACGGAAAAATTCTAGAACTGTAATGCATGTAGAAATCTATCATTAACCAAAAAATAAAGACAAATAACGCATGCATTTTTGTATGGCTGCTTTTACAAATTTTTGATAGCTAAAGAGCACCTTTAAAATTGTATTGATTTATTAATTTTTGAAAAAAGATAATGTTTTAATTACTTTGCAATTGATTACGTATTGCATACAATTTCTATATTTCTATAAATATCATGATTGGCTAAATAATATATATATATATATGACTGGCTCGTGGCTCAGTCGTAATGTGCGCCACTGGTGAATATAAGGGTCTGAGGTTCAATCCGTTGGAGACTTTATTGTAGTCGTTGTTTCAAAAAATGGCTCGTTTGTGTTGTTCAGCATCTCTTTCTCGTTAGTTTGACTACATGGTGGGAGTTTTCCGAGTTTTATCCCATACGATACTCAAATACGGGGTAAATATGCGGAGTTCTCCCCAAACCTCCTCCCGGAAGGCACTGCCGACGTTCTTCAGCGACTGGGAGCCGAGTCAGACTTCTATCTACTGTTGCTTCATCACAACAAAAGCTGCCCCCCCCTCCTTTCCCTCTATCCATGAGTAGATTATTCATAGGGTGTCCTTCCCGCGCTGCAGAACACTGAGGATTAAACACAACAACAATATTTTATTTATTTGTACCAATTGTCTTTCTTGAAATTTATTTATTTAACTTTTTTTAAATTATTTATATTTCTTATAAATTAATTTTTTTATTTATTATTTTTTTTTAAAGTTTAGCTAATATGAAACATTTTTTATAAAGGAATTTTCAAAGGAAAATTTAAAAGGAATTTCAAGTTATAATTTTTTAAATATTTTAATGAAACGAAAGAATAATGTAAGCATAATGAAGTAACACATGTGTTCATAACACATACAATCAAACTTCATTTTGCACATTCTTCGTAGGCGTTCACGCCTTGCTTTACATGGTTTGGAAATGCCATGGTTGTTTAATTTGGAAATAAATGCACACCTTGAAAAGTTTAAATCTGAAATAAAAAAGTTAAATTACATGCTATTATGTATTCATAAATAAAAATGTTTGTATTAGTATATTATATAGGAAAAGATGAAAATTTTATTTAACTATCAGATATTTAATATGTTCAGAATTACTATACATTACCAAATTATGTTTTAAAAATTGTGGTTAGAAAATATTTATTCAGTTTTATAGAGATTTTATTTATTCTGTAGAAATTCTCTGCGGTCGATGTACCGTAAAGTTACAATATTTATATTTCAAATTTTTCCAAGTACGTTAAATTTACTTAAAGTATCTTCTAAATTTTGGAATTTTTTTTACTTTGTGAATATCAAAAAATACTATTTATCAAATTTTCCAATTTTTACATATGATTCTTCTCTTTTTAGCGCATGCTACTAGCATCTTATATTTAAATTATCCAATTTTTTTCCCTTTATATATTATTTAATTTTCTTCAACATCAATTGACAATTAGTCTTACAATTAAATTAATCAGATTAATGCAAATTTTATGTATTATTATAACAGAAATTTCTATTTAAGAGGATAAATGGGAAAAAATGAATGTATAACTCATAAATTTTCCAACTATAGGCCAATTGTGTTGTTGTTGTTTCTTATCCCACTTGGCTGGCCAAGCCCACGAGCCCATACGTACTCATGATTGAAGGGGAAGGAAGCAGCTTCTGTTGTGATGGAGCACCCGTAGGTAGAAGCCTGACTTTTGCTCCGTGACGCTCTTACAGTCATAGGAGACCGGGACCTACGGCTTAAAGTGGATTCCGAACCACTACAAACATCCATGGCACCGCCGGGATTCGAACCCGAAACCTGTGGCACCAAGCGCCAGAGCGCTAGACACTCGGCCATTCAGGTCCCAAATTTGCCAACGGCATGCAGTGTCCCCAGGTGGTCACCCACCCAAGTACTGACCGCGCCCAATGATGCTTGACTTCGGTGATCTAACGAGAACCGGTATATTCAGCATGGTACGGCCGTTGGCATAGGGCAATTGTTATTACAATAACATTTATTTCTGTATAGTTTTATTAGTAAAATACGTAGTTGAATATGTAATGCTTTGCATATTTTATTCATTATTTTTATTTCCATATTTTTCCCATTATCATACTGTACCGCTTCATTTTAAAGGACATAAGGTTAACAAACTACATTTACTTTTATTTCGCTGATATCGCAGCTGGATTAAATAAACACAAAGAGAAAGAAACGTTTCTTCCATTTTTATAAAAGTAATAAATGTTTACTTGCATAAAAATAACAATCTGAGCTCGAAAGATTTTGTGATGACTCACTAAGTTTAAAAAAACAATTCATCGAAAACATTTTAATAAAAGGCAAATGGCATTTTTAGCGTGCATTGTTTTTGTTTGACAATATCAACAAAGGAAAAAGTCAAACATTTATCATATGTTTTAACTTTGAATGCAGAAAATGTATCTAATAGAGAAAATCGTTACTTTTTTTCAATTCCTTCTATTAGCTGACACTCTCCTTATATATATCTTGTTCAAATTTTCAATCGTTCATAAAATACTTCTTATTCATCCACTCAAGTTCAAATACATTTTTTTGAACTTGTAGTGGATGACACTGGATGTTAATACAGTTTTTTTAAATATTAATTCAGTAATTAAATTTAATTAATTAACTTTAGTTTTTTTTTAGATTTAAGTGATTTAAATGAATGAAAATTATTTATAAAAGACTTTCTACAATATAATGAAAAAAAAGTAGGAATTTATTTTTTTTGTTATGTTACTTGTTTTCTACATAACTGGTGTTTGTTTTGACTATGTACATTTAATAATTCTATAGATTAAATCATTTAATTTTTAACAAAAATTTATTTGCAGAAATTAGAAATTTGGGGAAAGATGTATGGGTGTGTAAGAAAAAAAGTGGATTAAATTTATGTATAATTAAAAATAAGATCATTCTATATGGTATATTTTTTATGAATGATTATATTAATACAAATATCACGATAGTTTTACATTGATTCTGATTGCATCTTTGCTACTCTACATAATTACAATCGCAAATTTCTTTATTTTAATTCGTAATCTTCGAAAAGACGTTATCAAATTTATTTGACTTAGTTTGTATTCTAGTATGATTATTTTCAATAAACTTATTTGATGTAGTATATATTTTTGTCTAATTATTTTCAACAAACTTATTTGACGTCGCATATAATCCTTGTCTAATTATTTCCAACAAACTTATTTGATTATAAATTCTTGTATAATTATTTTCAACATACTTATTTGACGTATTCTTGTATAATTATATAATATATATATATGTTGTAGTATATATTCTTGTATCGTAATGAAAAACAACAAACTTATTTGACGTAGTATTTATACTTTGTATAATTATTTTCAATAATATTTGATGTAGTATACACTCTTATATAATTATTTTCAATAACAGTTATTCAACAAACAAAAAACGAATACTTGTTTTAAAATGCATTTTAATTTGTATTGGGTAACTTGATAATAATAATTATATACAAGATAATAATAAATATAATAATAACAAGTGTGATAATGATCACAATAATCACAATTTATTGATTTAAAAAAATATTTTTCATTGCTCTAAATACAAAAACTATAAAAAAGTAAACAAACCAGAAGTGCGCTGTCTACTCGATACAGCAATCGGTGAAGTTTCTCTTTTATTTTGTGATCAACATCATTATCTTTCCATAGAGTACTTCTCTCTCAAGACTCCTCTCTTTGTTATCTGTACCCATTGTGTGTTTGCGAGCCTCTTAACTTGAGGAAAGGGTTTCTTGGATTAAATTTCGAATATATATATTTCTTTTTGGAGAAAAATGTTTTCCCAGTATTATAAGCTTATTGGGAAGGGGAATTGCTCCGTTTGTATTTCATATTATTAGAAATCTTTTGATTTGAAATTTTCCATTTTTTAAAAAAAACAAATCCGTTTTATATTTATGCTGAGAACAGATTGTAGGGTATTTTCTGTAATTTGATTTATTTTCAAACTTAGCATCTAATCTGTATATTTTAGAAATATACGAACCAATTTCGAAATATTTTTTTATTCTAATGTAGCTGGCAAACACTTAGACAGCTTGGTCTTGGATGCCTTAAGGCAAGCGCTGCACAGACGTTACTCACTTTGCATTACCCTGAGGGCGCGTGTAACTTGTAGATAAGCCACGAACACGGAGTAACAATGCCCCTGCAATGCTCTACGATCCTATTAGGATCGGGACCTACGGTTTAAAGTGGATTCCGAACCACTACAAACATCCATGGCACCGCTGGGACTCGAACCCGAAGGTCCGAGTGCCAGAGCGCTAACCACTCGGCCTTTCAGGCCCTAATTTCGAAATATAGTAGATGTATTAAATAAATCAAAGCATTGGAGCTCAAGATTTAAAATTTAAAATTAAACTACTGCAGCGTTTTATCTTTAATGTATTAACAGTTGTTATTTTAGGCTTAGAACATATAACTACAAAAAAAAAATTAAAATTCTTATAAGAAAGAAAATTAGAGTTATTAGCTTTCAATATGCTAAAAGCCGGTGGTTTATGCATAGACGAAATACTATGGAAATACTCGAATTATGAATTATTAGAAGATGTTTAAAACTATTATTCGCGAAAAAGAAACTTTAGAAAAATACCAGTGCTTCTAGATCTTTTTAATATTTTCAAATCCTTTCTTTGTCTTTAATTTCATATTTGCTTAATATTAGAATATAATCATTTTTAGAATATATGTTTATTAGAATATAATCTCTATATTTATATATAGATTATATTAGTATATAATATAATATAATATATAGATTATATTAGAATATAATATATAATATAATATAATATATAGATTATATTAGAATATAATATATAATATAATATAATATATAGATTATATTAGAATATAATCATTTTTCGTAACTGTTAACCTAAATTAAAACGTTATGCACATTTGTTGGTATCTTTCTAATCTTGCCAAATCTTCTTTATAGATTTTGCACTTTATAATATTGATTCGGAATACCAAACATTTTTAAACTACGTCATTTGGTAGTCCAAAAAAAACATATTTTACTTCTAATATTCAACGATTTATCTGACTCTTGATAACGTTAGTTCCTCGTATTTTTTTATAGTTTCCGTTTCATGGATGGTGATTTTGTCCATTATGGTAGTTCTTGATCAGCGTATTTCTGTAATTTTTTGTCTATTTTTAAAACAGAGCTTTTAGCGTTTTGAAACCGTGTCCTTTCTTCCTTTCTTTGAACTGTTTCCTTTTGAACATAAAATTACGAAAATAAACCAAATTTTTAAAATTTGGTTTATTTTTGTAATTTTATCTTCGTATTTAATGATTTATTATTATGAATTATTTATGTTAATATTTAATTATTTATTATTATAAATTATTTATGTTCATATTTAATGATTTATTATTATGAATTATATATTTTTGTAATTTTATGTTCATACATAATGGTTTATGTTTATGCAAATCATAAGCAGCCACTTTTTTGTTATTAGTTTAAATTAAAATGCGTTCACATACTTACCTATAATACTTCCGTTGATATGAATTAAATTTATGTTAAATAAATATATTTAGAATCGAGTTACTAAATAAAAGATACTCCTTTTACAATCGCGCAACAGCCCCATGTTGGGTAAGGCCGCCTGCCTACTGGCAGATTTCGAGACAGGAAACGCTTTATTTTTACGGTTTGATTTGTCTTTCTACTGTCATTTTGTGCACAATTTAGGCTAATTAGACTGGAACCTACAATTTAACGTGGATTTTGAACCACTAACAAACAACCATGTCTGTAGTACCAAAGGCCGGAGCGCTATCCAATTGGCCATCAGACCGCTTCTTTTTACGGAGCAGGGTTATTAGCCCAACTTCCTATAGTTATATTGGATTGAGACCTATGGTTTAAAGTTGATTCCGAACCACTACAAACATGCATGACACCGCTGGGCCTCGTACCCGGAACCTGTGGCAGTAAGTGCCAGAGCTCTAGTCACTTGACCATCCGGCTCTTAAATAAAAGTTTAGCAAATGTAATGTGATGTATACATGTACGTAACTGTCTATCATTTGTAATCATTTAAAAAAATTAAAGCATTAAATATGCATGGACAATATAGCATAATTTAACAAAATATATATAACTTTTTTGTTGCAAATATTTACATATTATTTTGTTTTGCATTCTTATAAAGTGCTTTACACAACAGATTTAATGTATTTTTTATTTTATTTACTATCGTAGAAATTAAGTGATTTTGTCATTATCTGCGTCTTCAGAAAAATTAAAAAAAAATTACATGAAAGTTATAACGATAAACTTTCTATTATGTTATTACTATTATATATTTCATATATTTATATTTTTGAATACTTATCTTTATTTTTTTCTTTGTGGCCTTTGTTTAAATACAAATTAAATTCTTCAGTTTCTTCAAGGCTTTGTGTAAAAAATGTCTAGACGTTGTCAAATCGATATATGTGTAAAACAATTAAATATTTATTTTTTTGCTAAATTTAATTTATTTACATTAATTTAAAAGAGTAATTAAACATTGTTATACATTATTTGACACAGTTAAAACACTAAAAATATACAAAATTTTGAGACAAAGTCATTAGTTCTTCAGACAATATGAAGTGGTTGCAATTATTTAAACTGAAGTCAAGAACTTTATTAGAGCGTTATAAAAAATGTAGGCATTTTTTTAAGAATGTTATTTTTATTGATCAATAGTTAATAGTAGAATACATTAATAGATAGTTAAATATATTAATTAGATAGTTTAATATAAAATATTAATCGCGAATACTTTTTGGAAGTGGTTTGATTTTTGATATGGACAAATTGCAAGTTTTGTAGAAGTTAACGCCACATGGTTAACTCTTGTTTTTCTAAACGATAATTTAAACGATAACAGTTTTTATGAATCACGACATTTATTTTAATAATTCAGTTTAATTTATATGTTATTTTAAGCATTTATTATGTTATGAATAGAATAGTTCTATAGAATTTTGCAAATTTCAGCAGTGTTATAATATTTTATAGAAATCAATGATTAATAATAAAATGTCTTAATTAGATAGTTAAAACATATTAATATATTCTTAAAATATATTAATTAGATAGTTTAATATAAAATATTAATACCCTTTGGATTTTTTTTTTATTTATGATGTGTATAAATTGCAAAATTCTTAGACGTTAACGCCACATGGTTAATTCTTGTTTTTCTAAACTATAATTTTATTAGAAGATTAGATTTATTTTTAATTTTATTATTATTTATTTTATTATGAATCACGAAATTTATTTTAATAATCAGTTTTATTTATATGTTATTTTAAGCATTTATTATATTATAGTTCTATAGAATTGAATCAGTAGTAAAATATATTAATTAGATAGTTAAACTATTTTAAAATATAGTTAAAATTTATTAATTAGAAGGAATACAAAGTATTAATTGCGAATGCTTTTTGGAAATGGTTTGATTTATGATGTGGGTTAATTGTAAAACGCCACTTAGTTAACTCTTGTTTTTCTAAACGATAATTTTAACGATAAGAATAGTTATGAATCATGTCAATGATTTTAATAATTGAGTTTTATTTATGTGTTGTTTTAAGCATTTATTATGTTACAGTTCTATAGAATTGTATTGTAATTGTATTCTTATAGGTTTTGCAAATTTCATCAATGTTGTAATATTTAATAGAAATCAATAATAGATAGTAAAATATATTAATAGATAGTTAAAATATTTTAATTTGTTGTTTATAATAAAATATAATCGTGAATACTTTTTGGAAGTGATTTGATTTATGATGTGGTTTAATTGCAAGATTCGTAGAAGTCAACTCCACATGGTTAACTCTTGTTTTTCTAAACTATAATTTTAATGATAAGAATTGTTATGAATCGCGACACGTATTTTAATAATTCAATTTGATTTATATGTTATTTTCATCATTCATTATATTACAGTGCTATAGAATTGTTTTCTTATAGGTTTTGCAAATTTCATCAGTTATAATATTAAATAGAAATCAATATTTAATAGTAAAATATATTAATAGACAGTTAAAATATATTAATAGATAGTTAAAATATATTAACTAGGTAGAATACAAAATATTAATTGCGAATGCCTTTTGGAAATGGTTTGATTTATGATGTAGATTAATTGCAAGATTCGTATTTCTAGCTACGCCACATGGTTAACTCTGAAGATAATTTTAACGATAAGAGTAGTTATGAATCACGGCATTTAATTTAATAATTCAGTTTTATTTATATGTTATTTTAAGTATTTATTATGCTATAGTTCTATAGAATTATTTTCTTATAGGTTTTGCAAATTTCATCAATGTTATAACATTTAGTAGAAAGCAATAATTAAAAGTAAAATATATTAATTAAATTGTTAAAATATAATTATAGATAGTTAAATTTATTAATTACGTAGTTTAATATAAAATATTAATATACAATACTTTTAATTAATATAGAATACTTTTTGGAAATAGTTTGATTTATAATGTGTTAATTACAAGATTTGTAGAAGTTAACGTCACGTGGTTAACTGTTGTTTTTTCATTATTTTAACGATAAGAGTTGTTATGAATCATGATACTTATTTTAATTATTCAGTTTGATTTAGGTGCTACTTTAAGAATTCATATCAATCTACTAATCAATTTACTAGTATAGATTAAAATATTTAGCTTTGGAATAAGTGTTGCATTTAAGACTTAAAATTTTTTTGCAGAAATAAATTATTTTAAAGTACTTACAATATTATTTTTCATCTATTATACATTAAAATTATTATTTTATATGTGAAAGTAAAACATTGATCTATATTTTAAAGTATAGATATGTTAAGATTAAAATTTAGTTGTATATCTTGTAAGGTAAACTAATATGCTTGTATAGTTAAACGACTTGCATGGTTAACTAATATGTTTTATAGTTAAACAACTTGTATGGTTAACTAATATGCCTATATAGTTAAGCGACTTGTATATTTATTTAATATATTTGTATAGTTAAACGACTTGCATAGTTAACTAATATACTCGTATAGTAAAACGTCTTGTATGGTTATCTTATATACTTGAAACGATTTTTATTGTTAACTAATTAACTTGTATAGTTAACTAACATGTATAGTTGCATTGTGAATACAACTACACAAATACGACTTGTATACTTAAATTGGTTTTCGTATTTAAATTACTATCAAAACCATAACTATATGGGATTATATATAATAACTATATAGTTATAACCATAACTATATATAACCATGTTAACCATAAAATATATGGGATTTTGCAAATTTCATACTATGTTATAATATTTAAAAGAAATATAAGTTATATGATTTAACGTTTTATATAACATTCTTTTTTTATAATTAAACATTTTAAATTAAAAATCTATGGAGACGTAAGTATTCTTCGTACTTACCTTGCTTTTAACAAAGTTCAAATGGCCATGTATGTTTATTGCATTTCTAATCTAAATTGCTACCTGTATTTTTTTAAATTTATGCATCGGAATATTTATCCTTTCAATGCGAAGCACAGATGCATACATATTTAATAATAATGTTTTAGAATTCTATTTTATAGAACAGTCCTTAAAATGGACTGATTTGAATTTGTATATTTTCAGCAATTAAATTTTTGGAAATAGCAAAGCATAAATAAATTTATGCTTTGCTGAACTATAAAAAAATAATCAAAATATATTTATCTGGAAAAACATTTTATCAATATTCTTTTTATTTCCTTGCTACTACATGGTTTTCGCATTTGTAATAGACAATTTAAATTCAATGACAAACAATGCAATATGATTTTATAGCAGGAGATATTTCAATTTTTGAATCAGATTTGATAAAGTGTTTCTCAGCCAAAAATTTATCCATTTGCAAAATTCCATGTGATTTTTTTTTATATCAAGAATGCTTTTTGTTATAATTTATTTGATTAAGATTGAATTGATATTCTTAATATTGGATGAAATATGTTGTTTTTCTTGAATGCCATTTAATGATGGTATATTTGTATCGATTTGCAAAATTCCATATGATTTTTTTTATCACGAATGCTTTTTCCTGTTATTCTTTATTTGATTACGATTGAATTGATATTCTTGATATTGAAGAAATTTAATTATGTTTGATTCTCTTGAATGCCATTTAATCATTTTATTTTGATATCGATTTGCAAAATACTGTATGATTATTTCTATCACAAATCCTTTTTCCTATTATTATTTTATTTGATTAAAACTGAATTGATATTTGATCAGATAAATTATGTTTGTTTCTCTTTAATGCAATTTAATAATTTTATTTTTGTATAAATTTGTGAAATTCCGTATGATTTTTTTTATTACGAATGATTTTTTCCTGTTATTATTTGAATAAGATTGGATTAATCTCCTTGATATTGGAGGAGATAAATTATATTTGTTTGTCTTAAATGCCATTTAATCGTTGTTTTTTGGTATCGATTTGAAAAATTCCATATGATTTTTCCTGTTATTTATTCTTTTATTGATATTGTAGAAGATGAATTATGTTTATTTCTTTTGAATGTCATCTAATCATTTAATTTTTTTCTTGAAAGTTTCCTAGAATATATGTAATGGAATAAAAGCAACTATTTAATGTTTAAAATTTAGCTTTGTGTAAAATTTAGTTAAACATTTAGGCTATAATTTGTTTTTAAAAATTATAGTAATATTTTTTAAGAATTCAAACCATAATATTTTTATTTTATTAGCATTCCGTTTAGTTTTTAATAATTTTTTTTCTGTATATTAAGAAATCAAAATCTAAACCACACTTTGGTAGGTTATGGAAGTTTTTTTATGATTACTTATAGAAAACAATTACGATTTCCATGCAATAAATGTCATTTAAAGTAATAGATTTCGATTTAATTCAGCAAAATGTTTTTTTACTGTCGAGATATTTAAATAATTGTGATTAATAATTGAATCATGTGGTATCTAAAAGAATGGCAATTATCTTTAAAAAAAATTCTTTTTTTCCCTGATTGTGATTCTGGCAAGACTTAGTAATGAATAATGAATGATAAGAAATTAATAATAAATGAAATAAATTATGAATTAAATGATATTTTTACAAATGTTTTTTACGATGATTATTGCTAACGTTTTTCTTTTTGTTTTTAGACTAGGAGATCTATACACAGACGAAGAGAAACTTGATTCCCTGGGTTCTGCCTCAAAGACTAGATGCCAAAGATCTTCAAACAAAGAGCACAGTGATAAAAACTATCATAACAGATCTGACGAAAATGACGCAGACAAGCACAAGAATTACCAGAACTTCAAACCCTTGCCTTCACAAAGTAACCTTCAGCCAAACAAGATACTTCTCAGCACATACCACAGTTCCAAACCACCTTCTCCATCCATTGAAAATCTTAAGCACCAAGCCTTCAAAGCAAACCAACCTCTCTCGAATTCGCACAACAAACTCAATGATGTACAGAAATCACCAGATACCTCATTTTCTCCAAATGGGGCCACGAATTGCCACCATTCTCATAACTCATCCTCCCAAGATCTTCGTGAAAATTCGGACCAGATTAAAAATAGAGCTTTATCTCTTTCTTCAGCTTTAGATGGTCAGATACAAAATACTTTTACTAATCCACACCATGACATTGATGGGTCCAAACCATGCTTGGGCAATGATTCTCCCATTATAGTGACTTCAGAAATTTCTCAACCTAAGCCCGCCTGGGAACCACCCTTTTGCTCAAAAGGTGCTCGAAGCATCTCCTTTGACCAGTCTTTAACCGGAAAGCATGATCCAACAAACTATATATCCGGTAAAATGTCCTCGCTTGATGTGGACCATGCCTTTAGAAAGGCTTCTCTCCCTATTACCGTTCCCCAAACTGAAGTTTCTTCGCCATCTTCTGAACTGTGGACGCCTGTGAGGACATTCGCAAGGTGCAGTCGAAGTTCTGTCCCCAGAATAACGTACAGTCGATCCAATGATACGCACACAATATCATGTGACGGAGAAGGTCGTCCGATTTACCCATCTTTGCCCTATTCGCCATACTGTTCGCCAAATTCATCGCCAAGGCTTTCCAGGCACCAGGAGCCGAAAGAAAGTCGCAAGGTGCATCTAGAATCTCATCCAAATTATGATCAACTGAATCACTACCAATTAAAAGGAGAAATAGGCCAGGTAATTAATTGATTTTTATTTAGAAATTTAATTGATTTTTGATGAAAGTTTAACCCTGAGTAATGACAACGTAGTAAACTATTTAAATTGCAAGACAAATACATGAAAACATAATTGCACATTTGTAAAAGCGGATTACGATCATTTTCAGAATTTGGGATATCAATTAATACCACTTTTACACACAAAAAAAATGAAGATCAAATGGATAGAAAAAATTTGTTTTCTTCACTGTAGGCCAGTAATCATATTATGCGATTTCTTACATTTTCAAATTTATTTGTAAGATTTTCACCTTGGAACATTTTTGGTACTGAGTGTACATCTTAATTTCAACGTAAATATTAATTAGAAATGAATATGAATATGAAATTATATGTGGAATAGGAATATTGATAGATTAGTAAACTTTTGTTTAAACATAATTAAAATCACACTAATTGTGTATTTTTGAAATTATTTTTATTATACTGAAATCCTGTTTAAATAACTTTCTATTTCCTTCTAAGAAGGGGTTTGAAGGATTTCAGAAAATTATAACTATATATCAATCTATAAAAAAAATGTTGATATTTCCAAATAGGGTTATTTGCTAGTTAAATTTATATATATATATATATATATATATACATATATAAGAAAATAATTGATTATTAAAATAAAATTGTTTTACATGGGATTATCTGTGAATGTTCTGCAACAAAATCAGATTAATTTACAAAAATTGGTTTATAAATACAAATAAAAAACTCATTAATATTTATTTTTATTTAATATTTCTTTTTAAAGTTGATTTTGGTAATTATTTGGTGATGACTTTCGAGAACAAATAAATTCAAAATACTTTTTACTGAATATCTACAGATATCAATATTAAAATTCGTTAGAAAAAAAATTTAATTTATTGAAACTATTATACGGATTCTAATTTATCATACATGAACTTTCTTTCTCACTGTTTTTGTTAAGTAATTTAGTGTATTGTAGCTATTTTTATGTTTTGTTAACATTGTTTTTTTAATTGTTTCTTATAAAACTTCGTCGATGTTACATCTCGCAACAACATATTGAAAGATAACAAGTAAAATTCATTTATAAAATCACGTTACATCGTCAAGAAACGATTAATACATGAGTAAAATCTTATACGAACCATAGAATAAACTTTATATCAAATATTCTGACCAACACCGTGCGATAGATATAAATTATTCAAATTATATTGCGATATCATGATCCAGATATGATACAAGATACTTCATAGTTCCTATGGTTAAAATGTAATAAATTCTTATAATTAATACAGTCTCAGTTTCAGACATAAACGCGTAACCTTTCGTAAGAAGTTAATGGTTATTTAAAAAATTATTTATTAATTAAATTAAAAGTTAGATTTTTGTTGTTTAAAACATAATGGTTCATCCTTTTCTCCATGAAGTTCTTTTTTTAAAAAAGTATATATAGAATAGATAATCTTGCTATATTAATAATGAATTAATTTTTGATTAAAATATTTTTAACGCAACGGTAGGCCTGGTGGTCAACTGGATAGAGCTCTGGCTTTTGATACCACAAGCTTCAGATTCGATAATCTGAATAAGGATTCGATTCAGATTATCTAGATTCGAACCCTGATGAATGGCATGGATGTTTGTTGGTAGTTCGGAATCCACGTTAAACTGTAGGTCCCGGTCTAGTTAGCCTAAAGTGTGTCAAAAAATGACCATAGAGCGACAAATAAAACCAAATTAACGCAATAGGGCTTTTAATGTAGTTTGAAAATATTTACCAAAAAACGAATTAAATTTGCCAATCTTTGCTGCTTTCTGTATCATTTAAAACAAATATTTTTAATCAAATGGAATAGTTTATTCCTGTAAGTTTAAGAGAAGAAAATGGCTCATGAACAAAACGAATCTAATATTCAAATGTTTCGTCATAAAAGTTTTGCAGCGATACCTCCATAAGACAAGAATATATTATTGCCTTTTTTCGCTCTAATACACACACTAAAATATGTATTACTTCTTTGGCGAATGGAGCGTAAGTTTCGAATGTTATAATGAGATTTTCTTTTATATGAAAGCAATGCGAATTTCTGCGATTCGTTCTCTTTGGAATTAACGATTCGATTTATTAATATCAAAATTGAAACTAAACTGTGGAAGAATATCTATACATTTTAGTAAAGATAAACTCGCTTTGAAAATTTTAATTATAGCGACCAATGCGTATATATATATGCTCAATATTTTAACTTTCGGGGGCCACATTTTAGGAATTTTGGGGAGAATATAACAAATATTAATGCAGACGATAATTGAAGAACCAATTATATTTTCACAAATATGCACAAAATATTGCTCATAAAAAAAAATATTGTAGCATAATGATATTAAAACTTTTTACCTTACAATTTTTATTATCTTTAAATAAGATGTACAATAATTTTTGTTAGTGATATAAAAATAAAAAGGGTCTGATGGCCGAAAGACTGGCGCTTGGTGCCACAGAGTTCGAATCCCGGCGGTACCATGGATGCCTGTAGTGATACGGAATCCCTTTAAGCCGTAGGTCCCGGTGTAATATGGCGTAGGGCTGAAAACTCTACACAGTAAAAAGAAAAACATATCATGTTTCTGCCAATGTTTTTGCCATGAATCTGCCAATAAGCAGACGGGCTTGGCCCGCCATGGGGCTATTGCGCCAATGAAGAAGATGAATATAAAAATGAAAAGGTTTTTCCTAACTCAAAATTGGTTTATTTTATCTTGCGTGTTAATATAATTACTATAAATTGTAATTAATCAGTTGCATTTAAATGTAAGGTTATTTAAATAAAAATATGTAATTTTTAGTACCAAAATAATCAAGTATTTCTATATAAGCCCTCATAAATAAAACAGCAAGATTTTTTTATGAAATGCTTTGTCGTCTGATGTGTAATCCTAAAATGCTTTTGAAATTATTAAAAATATTTTGTTTCAATAACATTTTTAAAATTCAAATTGGAAATTTCTAAATTTTTAATTATTAGTAACTGTAAAATTCATATTAAAATTGACGTTCGTTAAATGGTTCTATCTGTCATATTAATATTAATTTTATTGTGTAGGAATTATGTCGCATATATTCGAGCCTTTTGTGGGTACATTCTTTTATTTGAGAACATTTTTTTTCATTTATCGAACAGGCTTTAATCTTTGAAAGAGCAAAATAGATTTTAGGAAACAGAGTTATAAAATGTCGATATATATTCAAATAATAAAAATATTAACACTTTAATTAGATACCCTGTATAAAATTATAATAAATATATATTATTAAAATGCAAAACTACACTATTGCATATGAATCAAATGTTGTCTAGTTTGTATATATATATCATTATAACGATTTTAATTAAAATGTATATTTATGTATATATATTAGTGAAAAGTTTATGATATTTTAATATCATAATTTTATATTGCAGCTAAGAATCTATATAAAATATCCTAAAAAAATATTGATAAAACGTAACTTTTTAAAATATTGGAATATTTTTTATGTAAATTGCTATAATGATTACGTATAAAAATAAACTCATGTTAAAATAAATAGTTATTAATTGTTTTGAGCTGAAATAAAATATCAATGTAAATTAAGAATTTTTTGTATCCATTTCTAATTAATAAAAATCTGTACTAAAACATTAACAGCCAAACTTACACGTGCAAATAATTCATTTATTTTGTTAGGGCAAAATAAAAAGAGGATATAAAATGAAATAAAAAATAGATTGATATGTAAATTTTTCGCCATTATTCGCAACGAACGAAAACGATATTAAATAACTTAATTATTAACTTGTGAAAGAAATTTAAAAAAATAAATGAACCAATAAGAAACATTGAAAGTCGTCGAGAAAATAAATTAATTAAAATTTAAATAGTAAGTTATCTATGCTTTAATAATTTTTTGAATATTTATTATTTACTTGTTTTAAATATTTTAAAAATTAATTCCTAGTAAAAAGAATATTTTGTTTTCTTTAAAGATTTATTCGATTCATTTTTATTTGCAAACGATTAAAATAATTGCTTTTAAATGATGGCAATGATGGCTTTTGGAATATTAACTTTTAATTTTCTGTTTTATTATCATATATAGATCTTCTCTTATCTAAAAGTTTTTATTTATTTTAAAAACATTTTGCTGTGCTAATTTTAACATGCAAAAGTTATTCTATGTGAAATATTATAATTTAATTATTTAGAATAATAATAATTACTTTATTCATCTCCATTTAAAAAAAAAATCAAGAATGTTTTAAACTTGTTATTTGTTGATTTCGTCATATTGTAAGTTCCTGCTTTAATATTTGTTTATTGTAATTTTGGTTGCAAAAGAATTTTGATTTGATAACTTAATCTTTTTATGTGCATATGTTCTCAGTGTGTACATATTTTTATTATTATTATCTAAGATTTTCACAAAACATAAAAAATATATACATTTATAATTAAATAAGGTAATATTAAAATTAATAAGTTAAATTTTCATTTTAAACACTTAGTTGCGTTATAGGATTCTAAATTATTTAAATAATTAGAATCAATAAAAGATTATTATATATATATATATATAAATACATAAGGATGTGCTTTTAAGGTATTAAAAAATTATTTACTGAATGATAGTTATTATTTCAATTGCACCTAACATATTTTAATAACTTCAATATATTAATTGATAAATTTATTAAAGCATATCTTATTGTACAGTTATTTGCTATATTTATTTCAGGATAGAAATAAAATAAATAAGTGATAAATAAATTACTCACAAACTGTTAATTCAAGGAAACATTTTTGATTAAACCATCGTATAATTATAATAATTTGCATATTTTTATGCGTGCAAAATAAAAATATATCAATGTAATGTTGTAGTACGGTTTGAGAATTCAAACCTTTACTTACACACGCACGAATTCAAACCTTTATTTACACGCGCACAAGCACTGCATACACTTAATAAGAGATAGATTGTATTTAACAGTTTTAAAGACATATACTTATAGATTAGTGGAAGCCGAACTACACCGAATGTCCGACACTCAGATGCGCGCTGAATGCGCGAAATATACTTTCTCTCCGAGTGAGAGTTTTGTAGGACAACTGGCCATTTCTCCAGAAAGCCATAGACTGCGCTCTTGTCAGTGCTTAGGAGGAAGCATATTACAAAATTAGAATGCTTTAAAATGTAAAATTCATTGAAGCATCATCATTTATATTAAAATATGTATAAATGCAAGCAAATTAGAATTAAAATTTATCATATACCAGTTTTGTAAAAAATTATAAATGAGATCCGCTTTTTCTTAATTGTTTTAATAATTTTTTTAAAAATAATTTCTTATTAAAATAGTTCTTAAAAACTTATTTAAAAGAAAAGAAAAAAAAAATCCTGATTGTAAAAAGCAAATTTTATTATAAGGATATAAATATATATATATATATATATTGAAATGTAAGCTTAATAAATCCTTTTTTTTCTTTCATTTGTCCATAAGTTCAATGGGAATTTATTAGAAGTAGTAATGGATGCATGTTTGATGTCTGCATGTATGCATGTAGATATCCAAAAGTTGCTTAAAAATTTTTATGCATGCATCAAACAAAATCCAAACATCTTATACAAGCTTTAAATGAGTTTACTTACAGGGTTTTTTTCCCCTTTTATCGTATGCATCCATAAACAAGAATCTAAACACCAACAATCCATAAAAGAATACAGTTATCCATAAGAAAAAGAATTCCAGCTTCATAAAAGAAGAAAAAAAACACGTATTTTTGACTGCAGGCTGTTACATGTAACACTGCATAAAATAGAATTGGAGATCTTTAGCATGTGAGCGTATGAATATTTATTAATAACTTTTTTTTTAACCCAGAAAGATAAAAGGAATCGAGTGGGTTTATTTGTTGTTTTATTCATTTTTATTGGGTTTTCAGAAATTTTTTTTTTGAAAAAGTTGATATTAGCCACCATGAAATAATTTGGAGTTAATATAGATTTGTGTTCTTTTTCAGGGTTCCTTTGGCATTGTTAAACTAGCGTACAACGAAGAAGATAATACTCATTATGTAAGTATTTATTCTTGAATTATCGTTAAACTTTTAGGTTATTAAAATAGACTTCTTTTATCTAATTTGTATTAAATAATTATTTGGTATATTATTTATTTAACAAGTATAGATTTATTATTCTTATTATTATAAATTTATTATTAACTGTATTATTACTTGTATTTCAGTAATTATAGAGCTATAATTACTGAATTCATTACTTGTTGTATTATTACTTGTAATTCAGTAATTATAGAGCTATACAACTTTATAAGAAACGCTTATAGGTCTATTATGTCACATCATAAATGTTAAAAATATGAGGCATAAATGATTAAGAAGTTTTATTTAGATATATATAAAACATCATAATTATAGTTCAATTATGAGGTTTTATGTATAATATATATATATATATATATATACCATCATGATTATTTAAGTTTATATTTTCTTATAACTTGAAACATCATTATTTTTTAATGATGTGGTTTTCAAGTTATAAAAAATATAAGACATGAAGATACAAAGTATTTAGTATTTTAGAAGTAATTAATATTCTGTATTACTTATTTTAAATGTATAACTAAAACTAAATTTATGTTAATTTAAAAGTCCATTCTCCGCGTGTAATTTTCTTTTTTCATCAATTAATTTTCTATTAACAAGTAAGTTCTAAAAAAAATTAAATTTATAGCATTTATACGAGTTTAAATGAGAGTAAATTCCACTTAATTTAATTTACCTCTTAAAATAAAATTTCCTATACCTGAAATAATTAATAAATGCTTAATTTAATTTCCTGTGAAAGCGTTAAAGTAGTTGTTGAATTTTTTCTGAATGTTTGGGTCTTGCAGTCTTTTTTCAGCTTTATTGTTCTTTCCTGAGGTTTTTTTTCTGGTGGGAAGTAAATTAAAAAAAGGGAGAAAGCTTAATTATTTCTCAAGTCTTAACTACTATAATTTGATCCACATTCAATGAATTCAGAAAATGTTGTTAAAAGACAATTAAAATGCTTTTTTTTCTTTTATTATTAATTAAAAGTAAAGGCAAATGTTATGGAGTGTACTGGTGTAGAATTCGTTTATTTCTTGCTATTTAATAATAAAAGTAATCTATTGCAATTATTTTTAAAAATTTAGATACTTACGAAATAATTTAGTAAACACATTTACCTAAGTTATTTTTATAAATTAAAAATATTTAAATTATTCATAATTATTAATAAATATGTTGTAAAAAATTATAAATTCAAATAAAAACACAATTTTATAATATTCACATAAAAAATTTTAAATCTTTTCGAACATAAATAAATGCATATAATATATAAAAAATTCATTTAAATAAGTAAATAAATATTTTAAAAATTAATAATTTATATTAGCTACGACACCTATATATCGTATTGAAGATTAGTGAAAATGAATTATTGACATGTAACGCAAAAAAATTGCTTTTTATTTAATTTTGTAGATTAAAAATATTTAAATTATTAATATATATGTTGTAAAAAGATATAAATTCAAATAAAAACATTATTTCATAATAACACTATTTTATAAAAAATTTTAAATCTTTTCGAACATAAATAAATGCATATAATATATAAAAAATTCATTTAAATAATGAAATAAATATTTTAAAAATTAATAATTTATCTTAACTACGATATTTATATATTGATTTGAAGTTTAGTGAGAATAAATTATTGGCATGTACTGTAACACACACAAAAAAAAACTTTTTGTTTATTTTTATAGATTAAATATATTTAAAATTTTCATAATTATTAATAAATATGTTGTAATATAAATTCAAATAAAAACATTATTTTATAACATCAGAATAAAAAATTTTTAAATCTTTTCGAACATAGATAAATGCATATTATATATAAAATTCACTTAGATAACTAAATAAAAATTATAAAATTAATAATTTATATTAGCTACGACATTTATATATTAGTTTTAAGATTAGTGTAGATGAATTTTTGATATGTAACAGAAAAAAGATTGTATTTTCTTTTATTTAATTATTTAGTTGATTTTATTTATATGAGTTTTTGTTATAGTGAACTTTATATATTATAGGCATTTATCTATATTCGAAATTATTTGGAAATTGTTTATGTTATAAAATAATGTTTTTATTTGAATTTGTAGCTTTTTACAACATATTTATTAATTAATAATCTAAATAATCTGAAGATATTTTAATAATTTTATAAATTCCTTAGATATATTTTAAACAAAAATATATAAAAGTTATGCTTTAAAGTGAGTTAGCAATATTTTATTTATCCATATTTAGTCTTTCATAAAAAAAAGTCTATAATTTGTTGAAAAATTTGTAAAATGAGTGCATGAATTTATTTGTTGGTTTTAATTTTATATTTGTTTATATACTTGTTGCTATGACAAATAATTTTTTGTCGTTTTGCCACGCTTTGTTGAAAAACTGAAATTAGAGAATCATTTTTCTGAAATAATTTGCTTAGGAAAACATTAACTTTAAGAGTGGGCGTCTTTATATACTTTTGTGATATTGAAATTATAATAAAAATTAAATTTATTGAAGTAGAATGTTATAGAAACGTAAATATATATCTTATTTATATTTCCCTAGGCAATGAAAGTACTTTCCAAGAAAAAATTGATGAGAAGAGCTGGCTTATATGGTGAGTAGTTTTCGCCAGATTTCCTTAAATAAAGTCTTAAGCTTTTTATTTCTTAAATTTAATACAACTCTTCTCTGTATATCTAAGCTATCAAAAGTGTATATATATATATAGAAAGAGACAGAGAATTTTTGAAGGGAGCACTAGGGTTTTTGTATTGCGAATCCTATGAAAATTTTGTTATATAATTTGATTGTAGCGAATATCTTGTAGTGTAGTGGTTTTTGTGGTGGAAAATGTTTGTGTTTCTAGTTCACTCCCTGTCAATTCTCATTTCGTTTTTGTGTTGTTCTACGTTAAATATATAATATTATGCTATGGAAATTTAATTATAAAATTTGCGTGTAGCGCATACGTTGTACTGTAGGGGGTTTTGCTGTGCAAAATGTTCGAGTTTCTAGTTCACGCTTTGTCAATTCTCATTTATTTATATTAAATATATATTGTATATATGGGACATAATGACCCAGTGTCTAGCGCTCTGGCACTAGGTGCCACATGATTCAATTTCCGGCGATGCCATGGATGTTTGTAGTTGTTCGAAATCTACTTTAAACCGTATACCCCGTCTAATATGACTGTTGGTCGTAGAGCCCACAACGGGCGTAAAAAGAAAACATCTCTTATAGGCAGATTTCGAGGCATTTGTATATATATATATATATATATATTTGTGTGTATAAATTTTTCATATTTACAAATAGATGTTAAATAACATATAACGTAAAATAACTATTATTTTCTTATTCATTCTGGGAGAATAAAACGATATCTATTTTTTTAATACATGTACAAATAGAAAAAAGAGTCCAAATTTATTTAAACTTTTGAACAATTATATTATTCAAAAGATTTTAAATAAGGAAAGAGACTCAATTTAACATAGTTTTACTGGTTTAAAAATCATTTTTTTAATACAATTCAAAAATCAATTCCCTCTAACATTATTTTTAGTTTACAATTTTTTTCCTGGTATATCAGCTATTATTATTCTCTTACTGTAAATTATTATTATTAAGTATTATTCTTTTATTAAGTTCTCAATGAAGACAAGGAATTTAAAATATTTATATACGTTTATTATTTTTTTTTTTCAGATTCTATGTTGAATAATATTTTAGCATATATTACTTTAAATCTAAATTATTTATAACAAACTTCGGTCTTTTTTAAATAAGAATTAATTAATTAAATAAAAACATCTTCTCCTTAGAAATAATTACTATTAAAAATTAAATTAATTCTACAACGAACAATTTTTAATGAATAATGGAGAATATTTTATTTTTCAAAGGAACATTCTCAAAACATTCTTAATACAAAACACATTAATTTTTGACAAGCATCTTGTATAAAGCTTCACCAACTATTCTCCTGCGTACTTAGAAAGAAAAGATCGTGTCATATTCACCATAGATATTTTTCTTTCATACGTGGCAACAAAAATAAAACGACTAGGTGTGACACCTAGCGGCTACCAGAGAGTCGTGTGACAAGCATTGACTCCGTGGACTTCTTTTGTTCTCTATCACAAAGGCGGGAAAACGCAAACTGTCGGTAATCTAAAGGGATATAATTCGATTTGGAAAGGGAGCTATGTTCTTGTCACATTCTATTACGCCGACGTTTGCTGTTTTAGTTCTTGTAACATGATATATTCGATCTTTCGACAGTACTTGGATGATCACGAGAATTCTGCGGGAAATGAATGAAGATATCAGATAAGACTGGAAATAATACTTTTGTCAAGTTCCATTGAAAAGTTGCTATGTCAGAAAATGTTTTGGAGAGGAATATTTTGTGATTCATTATTACATTTCTGATATTAAATAAAATTTCATTCGTTTTCGACACTGGATTTTAATATTTATTCTTCGATTTAATATAATTTGCTGACAGATAGGATTGTTTCTCGGAAATTCTAATTTTCGAACGAAAATTATAACATATCTTAGGCTGAAAATATTTAGATTAAGAGAATTGGCAACGTAAGCAATTTGGAATTTTTAATTGTACGTAGTTAATTATATATCTGTGAAAACACTAGAACATAAAATCTTTCTACAAATTAAAATTAATAAACTAATTAAAGGAAAAAAAAAAACATTTGTGAAATAAAATCATTTTATTTATTATGATTTTTAAACTAAATAATAATTAGCATTTATTATTATTCCAAAGAATCTGAGATTCCTGCCAAACGATAACTAGAAATAAATAAATGTCGATTATTATTAATTTCAAAAAGCATAATAAATAAAATGTTAATGGAACTTTTAATTGTAAGTAGTTAGTCATATATCTGCAAAAACACCAGAACAGAAAATCTTTCTACTAATTAAAATTAATAAATTAATTAAAGAAAAAAATATTTTTTGTTTATTTATTATGCTGTTTAAAATAAATAATAATTGACATTTATTATTATTCCGAAGAATCTGAGATTCCTGCCAAACGATAACTAGTAATAAATGTTGATTATTATTAATTTTGAAAGGCATAATAAATAAAATGTTTTTATTTCTATTTAGCTCTGTAAATTTGTAATTTTCAAATCTATTAGGGAAAGGCAATTATTAATTAATAAATTTAATTGATTTATATAACTTTTGATTTTTTAACAGGAATTTAATTTTATATTATATTATTTAGGCTGAAAAGTTCGTAGGCTAGCATAGAAAAATTTTTTTTGATAGAATTTGATTTTACTATTCAATATAGTTGCCTTCGAGGGCGATACAACGATTATAGCGGTCATACAATTTTTCGATACCATTTTTATAGATACCATTACGATACCATTTTTATAGATACCATTACGATACCATTTTTTCGATTTGTCTTTAGCCGCAAAATAGGCTTCAGTTTCGGCGATTATCTCTTCATCGGCGCAAAATTTCTGTCCAGCGAGAATTCCTCATGAAGTCTGAGAACAGGAAAAAGTCGCTGGGGGCCAGATCTGGAGAATACGGTGGATGCAGAAGCAATTCGAAGCCCAATTCATGCAATTTCGCCATCGTTTTCATTGATTTGTGACACGGTGCATTATCTTGATGAAACAGCACTTTCTTCTTCTTCAAATGAAGCCGTTTTTCCGCGATTTCGTTTTTCAACCGCTCCAGTAACGCTACGTAATATTCGCTGTTTATGGGTTTTTCCTTTTTAAGATAGTCAATGAATATTATACCATGCGTATCCCAAAATATGTATGCCATAACCTTGCCAGCCGATTTTTGCGTCTTTCCACGCTTTGGAGTCGGTTCATCACGTGCAGTCCACTCGGCTGACTGTCGATTGGACTCCGGTGAGAAATGATGGAGCCATGTTTCATCCATTGTCGCATATCGACGCAAAAACTCAGGGTTATTACGATTGAACAGCTCCAAACACTGCTCAGAATCATCAATTCATTGTTGTTTTTGGTCGTTTGTGAGCTCGCGCGGAACCCACTTTGAACAGATCTTTCACATATTCAAATATTCATTCACGATATGTCCAACACGTTCCTTTGATATCTTTAGAGTTTCAGCTATATCAATCAACTTCACTTTACGGTTATCAGAAATTATTTTGTGGACTTTTTTGATGTTTTCGTTGGTAACAGCCTCTTTGGGGCGTTCACTGTGTGCATCGTCCTCGGTGCTCATTTCGCCTCTTTTAAATTTAGCAAACCACTTCTTTACGGTTGATTTTCCTGGTGCAAAGTCCGAATAATGTTTATCAAGCCAAGCCTTGGCTTCAATAGTATTATTATTTTTTTTTTTGCCAAAAAGCAATGCTTTATTAACACACGAAATTCATTTCTATCCATTTTTTCAAACTAACAAAAGTCGCTTCATTAAAAATGCTATAACTCACATACTAATAGTGCAACAACTGTCAAATTTATACCCGTGTCTTTTGAAGGCTAGGGCTAACTAAATATCATATGTATTGAATACTAGTAGCGTCATCTATGTGTCAGCTTATGAACTTTACTGCCCACCTGTTACTAGTTAATGAAGATTACCTAAGTTTATTTAGAAATATTAAAGATTTTTTTTTATGTAGCAATTTTGCAATTACGATGTCGAAGTAATGGTTAAGAATAAATGTTATTAAAAAAATTAGATAGACGTTTCGGTTTAGAAAATGTTTGAAAGAGAAAATGCAAAAAAGATAAATACTTGGTACATTGAAATCCTCCTCCTGTTTCTATGAAATTCTCCAGTTTCTTTGAAATATTCCTCTTTCTATGAAATCCTCCTGTTTCTATACATCGAAATTCTCCTAATGTTAAGTAAAATTGCAGTCGCTTTCGAAACTGGATTTTAATATTTATACTTTGATTTAATATAATTTGTTGACAGAAAGGTATGGTTACTCGGAACTTGTAATTTTCGAACGAAAATTTTAGTGTATCTTAGATTGAAAGTTTTTAGGTTAAGAGATTTTAGAACGGAAGCAATTTGGAATTTTTAACTATATATAGTTAATTATATATCTATGAAAATACTAGAACAGAAAATCTTTCTACAAATTAAAATTAATAAACTAATTAGAGCAATAAAAGAAAACATTTGTGAAATAAAAACATTTAATTTATTATGCTTTTTAAAATTAATAATAATCAACATTTATTATTATTTTTCGTTCGGTAGGAATCTCAGATTCTTTGGAATAATAATAAATGTTAATTATTATTAATTTTAAAAAGCGTAATAAATTTAAAATTTTATTTCATAAATGTTTTCTTTTCTTCTTTCTTTTTCGCTCTGTACTTTCATAATTTTCAAATGTATTAGGCAAAAGCAATTGCTAATTATTTAATTTACATAACTTTTGTATCTTTTCAAATGAGTTTAATTTCATCTTATTCTCGTTAATAAAGAATACCTAATTTAATTAAAAAATATTAAAGATTTTTTTTTTATGTTACAATTTTGCAATTACGATGTCAAAGAATGAATGTTGTTAGAGAATTTAGATAAACATTTCATATTAGAAAATTTTTTAAAGAAAAAATTTCAAAAAGAAAAATTCTCGATACATTGAAATACTCTAGCTTCATATTTGAGTTTAAAAACGTGCTATTTATCTATAACTTATTATTAGAACATCAAATCTACCATTACCTGATAGTTTAATAAAGAGCGCAATTTTTTTCTTTCATAATAAATGAAATAATTGTGCAAAAATAATAGTAGAGACTATTATTTTTATTGAAAATTTTAAAAAAATAAACTGAAATAATTGATAATCACTGAAACATTTTTATTTATTTTATTCAAATATAATATAATTAATAATTCCTGTTGTCATATAATAAAATTTTTCATCAAAATTTTTTTTTATTTAAATATGATTTTTCCTCGAATAATTTTTATTTGAAATAAAAAGCAAAAAAACTAGTTAAATAATAAATGATCATGTAGCATGTGAAGTATTTAAGATTTCTGAAATAAAAAAAATTAATTTTAAAATTTATGAATGACAGAATCAAAAAAAATACATCTTTAAAGCTAACTTGTTATAACACTAAATGTGAATCTAAATCTAAGATGTATGATTTTTTTCTGAATTCAATTTTTTTATTTTATAGTAAATTCTGCTGAATATGTAAGTTTAATGCATTTTTTGGCTCATAAATGTTTCTAAATCTAAATGCGTTTCTATTTTTAGAAATATATTTGCCTCAATTTAGCATAGAGTTTGAAATTTTATTCGAATGTTTCAAGTTAAATTTTAAATACCGTTTGAATAACAAAAAAAAAAATTTTTTTCTTATAAGGTTAAAACATTCCTGAATAAATTTAAAAGCTTTTAAAGATTTTTAAAACTATGTGCTTAAACTATTTTCGTAAAAAAACATGGACAAAGAACTCTGTTTCATTAATTTTGAATTAAAAAAAACACGATAATAAATATTTCCCCCAAAACTAAGAGTTTCCACAGTTTTCAATTCACCTTATTAGCATTTCCTTTCCAGATGTTAATTCGGTTCCTTTGGTATTTCTAAAATGCAAATGAGATTCAATCCCTTAAGAACTAACAGTATTTGGAATGCTAAAGTTCAAAAAAAAAAGTTTAACTTTCGCGTTAAAAAAAATCTTTATTCTGTCTTCTAATTGAAAGTTTAGCGTGGTTGACAGTAGATACAAAAGAATTGAAAGTATCCATGGTAAGAGTTCTGATCAGGAACAATTAACCCGTATCTTCAAGAATTAAAATGTATTAACTTAATTTAAAAAGTATTTTTTAAAAAATTTCAGGTTTTTTTATGTCGAAATTCAATCAAATTCCTTAAAATATTTTAGTTTTGCCTTAATATTATTCCTTAAAATATTTTAATTTTTTTATTTCATAGTAAATTTTGCTGAATATTTATGCTGAATGTACTTTTTGACACATAAATGCTTCTAAATCTAAATGCGAGTCTATTTTTAGAAATATATTTGCCTCAATTTAGCAAAGAATTTGAAATTATATCGAATGTTTCAAGTTAAATTTTAAATACCTTTTGAATAACAAAAATTTACTTTTTTTTTTTTTTTATACAGACCGATTTAAAACATTCCAAATTTACTTTATGCTTTGAAGAATAAAGAAAAAAACAAACATAACAGAAATTTTATTTAAAACTTCATACTATTTTTTTTTTAAATTTGTTAAAAAAGAATGATTTTATTTCTCACAACCTTATTTTTTTATAATTGGATACCAGTTAATATATACTGTACAACTTTTATACCAGTTAATATATACTATACAACTTTTGTACCGGTCAAAATATATTAAACTTTTAATTATGAACTTGAAGTACATGTTTTTTGTTTCCCCACGAGAACTCAAATTATAACACTGTTGATTTTCTATATCGATTGATTCAAAAGCATTTGGATACATTATATCCAAGATGCATCAAATATATAATAGCATTGAATTAAAAAAAAATTTCACGACTTGTGACTCACTTGCAACGTGTACCGCTAGTGAGCATTTGATTGGAGGTTCAATCCGCTGGCGGCTTTATTGTAGACAGTGTTTCAAGAACACGAGGAGTCCCGATGGCGTTTGGAATGTTCAACATCTTGCCTCGGGTTTCCTCCCATACAATAAGCAAATGCGAAGTAGTTCCTGCTAAAAGTCCTCCCTGAACGCACAGCCCTCCTTTTTCAGCTACATTGAGCCAAGTTAGACTTCTATCTATGGGTACTCCATCAGAACAAAAGCTCCCCCCTTCCTTCCATGAGAACACAGGTGTTGGACTTGTTCTAGATGTTGCTGTCGACCAAGTGGGATAAGAAACAACAATAACTAATTTTAAATGTATATTATATTGCCATTAACTATTGATGATATTTTGAAAGAAACATCAGCGTATTTTATTTCATATTCATTCAATTATATGAAGCTTACATGTTAAAAATATCACTATTTAATTTACTAGAGGAAAACAAACCCAAACAAATTAGGCATAGAATAGGATTGCTTTTTATAATGAGTTTTTGACACAAAATGTCACCATTTTTATATCTAATTATAATTAAATAATTCCATTTATCCTTTTGTATTCAATTTAACTAACATCAATTTAATCTGCTTTCAATTTAACTAAGTTTAACAAATAACTTTAAAAAATAACTAAAATATTCATAAAAAAAAGATATGTAGGTTGTGCAACTGGATTGTGCAACGGGTGTGTTTGGATTCAAACTTGAAACACAGGTTTTAAAACACTGCTTTATTTACACACGCACAATTAACGACAGACAATGATTAATACATTTAGAGACATATAACGTTAGATTCGTGGAAGGACTCTACTTCTAAGCCGAAAACCATATACTCAGACACACGCAGGATGCGCAAAATATACTTCTTCTCCGGGTGAGAGTCCGTAGGCTAACTGACCATTTCTACTCAATGCCACAGGGGCGCTCTCGTCAATGCATATGTTCGATTTTGTTTATCGCGCTACGGACATTTTATGCTCACTGTAGCCTAATTAGACCGGGACCTATAGTTTAAAGTGTATTCGAACCACTAACATACATTCATGCCACCGCCAGGATTCGAACCTGAAGCTTGTAGTCCCAAAGGCCAGAGCGCTTGCCAATTGGCCGTCAGGTCGCCCAATGCGTACGAGGAAGCATGGTTACAGATAAGTATTACGAATTTTTAGCAATGAAAACGTGCTTTTTAAATATAATGATTTATTTAAACACTTATAATTCCAGCAAAAAACAATAAATAAAATTGATTAAGTCGATTATTAAACAAATAAATTTTTTAATAATACACATATACATTATTTAAAAAAAAGCAAGTTCGAAGGATTGTTTTGACTTCCAAATTGTGGACACAATTACAAAGTAGCCTATGTTAAAATGACACTAAATTTTAAATTCTACTTCTCTAAAAATCTGAATTTCGTTATGTTCACAATTTTGTGAGACGGTCAATATTTCTCTAAATATATTCCCTTATAAAAAGGAAAAAAGATGACAAAAATATATTTCTTGACCTTCAATATGTCTAATGAAGACCAAGGAAGATAGTTATCTTGTCTTAGACATCATAAAATATACAGTAAACTTTTTATATATGTCCTGTGCCCACGAAAACATGACATACAAATGTAGATTTTACGATCGTTGTCAATCCCATTTAGCTTTGAGGGCTTTCAACCATAATGTCAACGGAGAAAGTGAAAAAAAAGGAAACTTTTTTTTTTTCCTTTGATGGTGGTTACCCTGGTAACAGTGGTCTGTCTGCACTTTTATATTTCTGAAAAAAAAATTTAATTTCAAAACTTTTTTCACGAAACAGCTAATGTATTTCATGATTCATTAAGGCAGTTTTATTATAACATTTCTATAGAAATTTTTCGTTTATTTTGATGCTCAGAAAAATATAGTTATTCTTAGTTGCAGTACCGTATCATTTGAAGCAATTACACTCCAATATATTTTCTTCATAATTCAATTTACTATGTTTATTAATTATTAATTATTTATTATTTATTATTTTTAAGAAACTGAAATAATTAGAATAATTGGATTTTCCTTAAGTTTTTTTCTTTCTCGAATTTTTATTTTACTGCCATCTTTTATGACTACTGTGTCTATTATAATACTGTCTACTACTGTCATCATTTATGACTACTGCGTCTAAATACTGTCTACTATCATCTTTTTTGACAGTAGGATAAAAATTTGATTTTAAAAATTTAATTTTTATTAAGTTCTTTATTAATAAATAAAGTGATCATTATAGTTTAAATTTTATTTCAACCAATAAAAAGTTTTAAATGTGCACTAAAAAAATTCGAAATAATTCTTATTGCTAAATTTTTCACTTTAACGAGCCATTACATTTTCTTTATTTATGAAAAGGTATTTCGTAATTAAACTGTAAATGTACTGATACCATTAATCTAATGTACATTACATGAGGATTTTGTGGTCTTTCCTGAAAAAATTCCATAACTATTCATTGTTTTGTAAATGACAGAAATTCAAAGTAATTTTTTTTTTCGTGTTCTGAAGTGAATTTATCACAATTGTTGAGTTGATTATTAATTTCACTAAAATATATAAAAAAAGCAATTTTATTAGCATTGGAATTTTTTACAACTAACATATTCAAAGATTTTTTGCATTTATAATATTCTTCTTCTTCTTCATTGGCGGAACAGTCCCATAGTGGGCCAAGGCAGTCTGCCTACTGGCAGATTTCGAGTTTTTCTACTTTGGGTAGGGTTATCAGACCTACGCCCAATGCTTTACTGTCATGTTAGACCAGGAACCTACAGTTTAAAGTCGATTTTGAACCACTACAAACATCCATGGCACGGACAGGCACTACAAACCCGAACTCGAACCCGAAACCTGTGCCATCGAGCTCTGAAGCCATCAGGCCCGTTTCTTATATTATTAAAAGATTTTATAGTCTTGTTTGAAAAAAAAATTTATTAAGTTTTTATAAATCATTTGGAAATGAAAATGATTTTTCTTTTTCTTTTCTTTTTTTCTGATTAAAAAAAAATTTTGTAGTTTTTGAACTATTTACTGTTTTCTGACTATTTTCCTACTGAAAAAATTTAAGATTAAAACAAAAGATTTCTGAACGAAAACAGATTTCTGAAAGAGAATTTTTTTTTATATTTTACGTATTGAATTGATTTTCATTATATTTATTAAATAAAAAGTAGACTTTTTACTGAGCTCTATTTAATTCATTGGCGCTGGTAATGATAAAATTAAGTTTTATCTGAAAAAAAGCACCTGAAACTGTTTTATTCATCCAGAAAGGGTTCATCCGTCATCTATCACGATTTTAGATGATGACGTCATTTCTGTAAGATAGGGTCCCTCTTTTAAAAATCTATTATAAAAGGGAAAATCCCATATTTCTTTCTGTCCTCTTGTTTTTCTCTTTATCCATTTTATCCAAAGTCCACCATCTTACCAATCTTCCATAAAACATGTGGGCTTCATGAATTTTCTAGATATCGGAATATTTTGTATTATCTCACTGTAAAAAACATAGACATTATTAAAGTTCAGAATTTTTGACATTTTACTTCACACAGCGGTTGACGGAGATCTCGATTTGATTGAATGAATCTTTAAACTCAGATGAAATAAAAATTTAACAATTTAATGAAATAAAGATTTATTTAAGAAATAAAATAATATATTAACTAAATCTAGTATAAATTATACAATAAATTATAATAGCGTTATTTATACATGTTTTTACCAATGCGATTAATAGATAATGGGTGACCGAGTGACTAGCGCTCGGTGCCACAGGTTTTGAGTTCGAGTGCAGGCGATGTCATGGATATTTGTAGTGGGTCGTAATCCACCTTAAACCGTAGGTCCATGTCTAATATGACTGTGAAGCGTTGGACGTAGGTCTGATAACCCTGCTCCGTAAAAAGAAAATATCTCCTATCTTGAAATTTGCCAATGGGCAGACGAATAATTTTTTTTTATTTTAATAATTTTTTTTTGAATTTGCCATAAGTAATTATTTAATAATATTTTTTTTTTATTATCATTATTTTGTAAAACGAAATATAATAATAAAATTATATATAATACAAAAATACGTGCATTAGCTTTCTATGATTCTTTTTCAATATAAATGAATAACTTTGATTATATTTTATGAGTAGAGCATAGCTGGCTTTCATTTCATTGAGTATAGGAATCAAACAAAAAAAAAAGATGAATATCCCCTGCTAAATTTTTAAAAATTTGTGTTGATAACTGAAATTCCAGTGCTCTTTGGAAATTTGATTTTTTTAATTCCTTCTATTAGCTCACTCTCTCCTTATATATATCTTGTTCAAATTTTCAATCGTTAATAAAATACTTTTTATTCATCCACTTAAGTTCAAATACATTTTTTTTTAACTTTTAGTGGAGGACACTGGATGTTAATACAGTTTTTTCAAATATTAATTCAGTAATTACATTAAATTAATTAATTATATTTTTTTTAGATTTAAGTTGCATATATCTACCAATAGATGGCGCCAGTTAAACTTTAAAAAAAATGAATGAAATTTATTTATAAAGAACTTTCTGCAATATAGTGAAAAAAAGTAGGAATTGACTTTAAAATTTTTTTTTTATATTACTTGTTTTATATTGCAGCATGTTCAAATTATGTTAATCCTTTATCTGTTTTGAGAAGCGTTTAAATATGCACAAAATAATAATAAAAATAAAACTAATATATAAATAAATCACACAAAGAAGTGCGAAGAAAAATAATAAACTGTACTCGTACTAACGCGTACTTCAGTAATATTTTGACAAATAACTCATATGAGATGAAAACAGGTTAAAGTGGGTTATAATCCATGCCTCTGGAATTGCAACTAGGGTAATTGGGTTTTTGTAGATTCCAGATTTATGCTGATCCGTATAAGAGTTTGTTTTCATAATATTTTTGTCAACTTTTCAAATAATAATTTGCTTTTTCGAAAAAAAGTATAATAGACAACTCAAATCTATTTATTTTAGAAGTTTTGAAACGCGATCTATTTATCCTGGAACGATCTTTTTATTCTATAAAAGTCCTGAATCATTCATTTTCTTAAATTTTCATTAACAAAATTAGAAAAAAAATTATTATTTATGATAATTAATTTAAGGTAAGTCATCAGTTTAGGGTATTTAATTGAAGAAATTCATTAAATGTAATAAATTATATAGTAAATACCCAGTGAGAACATTTTATTTTTGAAATTACATCAAACGTTACTAAATTTTAAACATGTTATATATTTAACTATATCGTATAATCAATTAGCATTTAATGTATAAAACTTTACGTTAAATTATTATATTAATATAATTATATAAAGTACGTAATATTTTCTATGGAGGTTTTGGAAAATTTCAAGTATGTATAGAATTTAAAATCGTGAAATTTTCCAAATATTTTTTTATTCTTTTTCCTTTGCTGTGATTTGAAAATCGTTAATTTATGAATATATATGGATTTATATATTCTAAATTCTTTATATTAAACTATATAGTAAAATCAATTAACCTTTAATGTAGAAAACTTTATGTTAAATTATTTTATTAATATAATTTTACAAAATATTTAATATTTTATATGGATTAAATTTCAAACCTGTACAGAATTTAAAATCGAGAAATTTTTCCGATATTTTTTTATTCATTTTCTTTTGGTTTAATTTGAAAATCTAAATATATATAATTTATAAATATATATGGATTTATATATTTCAAATTTTATATATTTAATTATATATTAAAATCAATTAGCCTTTAATGTGGAAAACTTTATGTTAAATTATTTTTTTAATATAATTATATGAAATACGTAATATTTATATGAATTATATTTTGGAAAATTTCAAACATGTACAGATATTTTCTGTTCTTTCTCTTTTGATTTAATTTAAAATCTAAAAATATATGTCGATTTATATATTATACATATATGTGGATTTATACACTGAAGTGACAAAAGTCATGGGATACCTCTTAATATCGTGTCGGCCCTCCTTCCGTTAGGCGAAGTGCAGCAACTCGACGTGGCATGGACTCAACAAGTCGTTGGAAGTCTTCTGCAGGAATATTGAGCCATGCTGTCTCGATAGACGTCCATAATTGTGAAAGCGTTGATGGTGCAGGATTTTGGGCACGAACATACCTCTCGAGGATGTCCCATAAATGCTCGATGGGATTCATGTCGGGCGATCTAGGTGGCCAGATCATTCGTTGGAATTGTCCAGAATGTTCTTCAAACCAATCGCGAACAGTTGTGGCCCGGTGACATGGCGCATTGTCATCCATAAAAATCCCATCGTTGTTTGGGTACATGAAGTCCATGAATGGCTGCAAGTGATCTCCAAGTAGCTGAATATAAGCATTTCCAGTCAATGTTCGGTCCGGTCGCACCAGAGGACCAAGTCCATGCCATGAAAAAACAGCCCACACCATTACGGAGCCACCACCAGCTTGAACAGTGCCTTGCTGACAGTTTGGGTCCATGGTTTCGTGGGGTCTGCGCCACACTCGAACCCTACCATCAGCTCTTACCAACTTAAATCGTGACTCATCGGACCAGGCCACGGTTTTCCATTCATCTAGGGACCAACCGATATGCTCACGTGCCCACGAGAGTCGCTGCAAGCGATGTCGTTCTGTCAGTAAAGGCACTCGAGTCGGTCTTCTGCTGGAATAGCCCAAGAAAGCCAAATTTCTCCGCACAGTTCTAACAGACAAGTCCCTTGTATGTCCCATTGATTTCTTTATTTGACGCAGTGTTGCTTGTCTGTTAGAATTTACGACTCTTTGCAGACGTCGCCGGTCTCGGTCGTTAAGTGCAGGCGGTCGACCACTGCGCTGTCCATGGTGGGATGTTATGCCTGAAATTTCATACTCTCAGCACACTCTTGACACAGTGGATCTGGGAATGTTGAATTCCCTAACGATTTCCGAAATGGCATGACCCATGCGTCTAGCTCCAACTAACATTTCGCGTTCAAAGACTGTTAATTCCCGTCGTGATGGTCATCATCACGTCAAAACCTCTTCACATGAATAACTTGAACAGAAATGAAAGCACTGCACATTTATACCTGTTCTACGCGATGCTACTGCCATCTGAAAATTTGCATATTGCTATCCCATGACTTTTGTCACTTCAGTGTATATTATGTGGATTTATATATTATGCGGATTTATATATTTAACTATATAGTAAAATCAGTTAGCCTTTAATATATAAAACTTTATGCTTGATTTATTAATATAATCATACAAAATACATAATATATTTTCAGGGATTAAATTTTGGAAAATTTTAAAATATACGGAATTTAAAATCGAGAAATTTTTTTCTAATATTTTTTTTTATTCTTTTTCTTTTGGTTTTATTTGAAAATCGTTAATTTGTAAATATATTTCGATTGAAAAAAAAGTTCACCACAAAAAAACTATGGATACTGTATTTTTTTAAACTGTGTATTTTTTTCATAAATCATTATTTTAAAAAGTAAAAATCACTCACTAAATTTTAAATTAAAAAGCATTCTTTTATGGTTATATCTTAGTATAAAATATTATCTTATTCTTTCATCTTCCAAGAAGAAAATTTAATACGAGGAAAAAAAAATATATTAAACAAACGCAAAACAAGGAACTCTTTCAAAATTCAATATTTACCCTCTATTGTAATTTCAAAACAAATATTACTAACACAGACGCCATTTTCCTTGGGGCAGATATTTATAAAAAGTAATTCAGACTGTGCATTCTAAAAAAAAAAAGTTATTGATAAAACCCACATACTACATCATTTTTTGATATTAAATATTTGCCATATGTTCTCTGTATCAAAACTAATGTTTTGTCATCAAATAACGGTTTTACCTGGGGCAAATATTTCCAAGGGGGAAAACAAGGTTCTTGCTGAAAGTACCTCTAAACACCACAGCACTAAAGTACCACAAAATCCGGAAGAGGTGGTGGAAATTGATCGTCGTTTACCGGAACAGACTGTCAGGACAATGATTGGGCAAACATATTTTAAGAATTTATGAGATTCTTAGGCTGTCCTGGCAGTTGTCCAAGTGATGGCAAGGCCCAAAAATAAAGAGTGGTGCATGTTCTTGCTCACTGCCTGGCGGACCTGACAAGTGGAAATCGTTCTGCGGTATTTCAGGTCACTCGAGTATATTGGAAAAATGTAAACACTCCCTTTTGCTTTTGGGTGGAGAGTTATTTTAAAAAGAGGAGGTTTTTTTGTTATCTATTTTGTTGAATGAGGTCCTTGAAGAAATGTATTTAGGGTTTTTTTTGGAATTCCTAGTCCCAGCTGTAAAAAAGAATCACTTCACTTAGAAAATATTATGATTGTACCATTTATAATTTACAATATATTTCAGTTTTTAGTATCAGGTGGGTCAAACAATGAGTTATTAGTATTTTGGAAACTATGGAATATCGTATCGTGCTTGGAAATAACGATTGTAGCATTTATAATTTACAATATATTTTAATTTTTGGTCAGGTGAGTCAAACAATGTAAATACTTGGGAACTATGTAAACGTTTGAACACTTCCTTTTGCTTTTGGGTGGAGAGTTATTTTAAAAAGAGGAGGGTTTTTTCTGTTGAGGTTTTGTTATCTATTTTGTGGAATGAGGTCCTTCAAGGAATGTGCTACTGTGTCCAAGAAGTAAGACCAATTTTCAATTTAAAATTCCCGGGGCTTATGGAATATCATTTTTTTTTTTTTAGCTTTCTGGCAATGTCCTTGACATCTGGGTGAAATTTGACGTCAAAATAGTCATTAGTGTTTGAGTTACGCTGGGATTTTGTGAGACACTAAAACTGACACCGGCGATTTTTGAAATGTCTGAATTCATTGAGCAAAGAACTTGCATTAAATTTTGTTTGCGGAAACGTACAGATTGTTGCAGAAGGCATTCGGTGAACATTCCTATATTGGAAATAAATGTTTACAAATGGTATAAACAATATAAACCTCTGGTTGACCATCAATCTCAACCGTCGAAGCTCACGTCCAAAATATTAAAGATTTGGTGCTTGCAAACCGTCGATTTACAATTAGTGACCTTGCTGATGATGTTGGAATTTCAAAAGGATCGATCAATTCCATTTTGAACCTCAAACGTCAAATCTCGATTGGTACCGAAAACACTGAATGCTTCAGCTCACACTGTACTGATTTTTCGTGACTTTTTCGCCAAAAATGAAACCCATATCGTTCATCGACAAACGTATTCACGTTGAGGATTGGAAAAAAAGTTTGCATAAGTGCATTATGTCCGGAGGGGATTATTTTGAAGGCAATGAAATAAATTTTGAAGAATAAATAAAGAGTTTTTGAAAAAAAAAATAATTGGTCTTAGTTTAGGGCACAGTAGTATTTAGGGTGTTTTTGGAATTTCTGGTACCAGCTGGAAACAGAATCACTTCACTTAAAAAATATTATGATTAGATTAAGTTTTCAATAATCACCATTTAAATATCTAAGATATTGAAATGTTTTTTCTTTTTTCTGAATTTTTGACTCTGCTGGAAGTTAATAATCGTCTCATATCGAAAACATATGATTTAAAAGAACGATATGAGATTTAAAATTTTTGGTATTAGTGAATATTGATAATATTATCATAATAAAGCAGAATTGTTTTTGAATGATTTATATTTTAACTAATTTGTATTTATCATATTTTTAACTAATTTGTGTTTAACATATTTTTTTCATTTATCTAAAAACATGTTAACAAATTTGTAATTCCTTAAAATACAGTCGTTTTATTAAAATTACAATATGAAATGGATTACCATGATTGACAAAATTTTAGATGATTAAATATGAATTAAAATGTAGCATTTTTTGTGATTAATAGTATTTCAAATCAGTATATGGTTTCAAATTTAAGTTTTTTCTTTGTTATAATTCTATGTTAAAGTTCAAAGTAATAAAATATTTTCTTGTGTTATTTAAGAAAAATTAATTCTTAATTCCATTTTAAATTAAAGACAAAAAAATTAATTTGTCATGATTTTCATTAAATTTAAATTCAATTAATTAATAAGATATAAAAAAATACAAATTAGAATATAAAAAGTACAGATTTTCAATTTGTGCTTATTATATCTTATTTTTCTGCCTTTGAATAGTATTTTCTATTCGATTTTTTACCAATATAATTGAGCTTCTTTTATATACCACTAGTTCAGATAATATTTCTTTATTGTAATAAAATATTTTCATATAAAATATTTTGGAAAAAAATCAATTTATCTTTTATTATTTTAAGTATAGGTTTAATTCATTATATTTTAAGATTTTTTTCTGTTGTATATTTTTATACATTCCTCAAAAATTACAGAAATAGGATTATTTATTGAATAAATTAATATGAAATATCTAAATGACAAAAATATCAACATAAAAAACTGATGTGTCTACATATTTTTCTATTTTGTACTTGGAGTTAATTTATGTCATTAAATTTATTTTTAAAGAGCGCATTTTATTTTATTACCCAATTAGAATCTTAAATTTGACTTGCAGAATTCTTTTTTACATTTTATACGATATGAAAATATTTCTATCGCTCTTTAAAGATACGCTTTTTCAGTTAATAAGTAAAGAATTTTTCGATAATTAATTTGCATTTATGAGTTTTATTTCAGAAAATTTCTTGAAAAAAATGGTTTACATTTCCTATTCATTCTAACTATGCATTACCAATTTAATTTAAAAATTGTCAAAATAGTTTAGTGTATTATTTAAGATAACATCGTATTCCTTTTATAAATAATTTTATAATATTTACTTTAATTCAATTTTATTGTAACCGTTTACATTTGTTGTTATTAAACTAACAATAAATTTTTTTTTTAATTTTTATAAATTTCCTTTAGTAATAAACTAATTTGGTTTATCTAGTATTTCTTAAAATATTTCATATTATATTATTGTATATTTAAAATTATTATTTTATATCATAACACGCTCTCCTAAATGATTTTATAATATTTTATTTAATTCAATTGTATTGTAATCGTTTACATATGTTGTTATTACACTGATAATAAGATACTTATTTTGAATCATTTTAAAATTCCTTTAGTAATAAAGCAAATTCATTTGTTTAGTATCTCTTAAAATATTTTATATTATGTTTTTCCTTAACAATATTTTTGGTTCAAAAAAAATATATCAAATATTATTTGTATTATATTATTTTATATTTAAAATTATTATTTTTTATCACAACATTCTCCTTTTTAAATAATTTTGTAATATTTACCTTAATTCAATCTCACTGTAACCGTTTACATGGTATTATTAAACTAATAACAAAATATTTATTTTGAACCATTATAAAATTCCTTTAGTATTAAAGCAACTTGGTTTATTCAGTATTTCTTAGAATATTTTATGTTATTTTTTTCCTAAGCCTTTGGTTAAAAATATATTTAAAATATTATTTTACATAATATTATTTTATATTTGAAATTATTATTTTATATTTATTGGAAGTTTTTACATTTTTCCTGTATTATTCTTTGCAAATAAAAAGCTAAAACCAGCTATTATAATCTAGTTTATATATTTTCTTTTATCCTCATAAAAATTCCCTAAAGAAAATATACGTTAATATAAATAAATAAATAAAAGTGTTTTATAAGTATTAAAATATTTCCATCAAACTTTAATACCAGAACGCAAATTACAAAGACTTTTTTCTTTTTATATAAAAATATATTTTATATATATCCGTAGTTTTTATATGCTACCGTTAAAAAGCTATGAACCTCAAACTGTAAAATTGAAATAACTTTTTTTTATCTCTTAAATTGTTTAAAACTTTTATTTTTATTTTGTATCCAATTTCTGTTAAAAACTTGTTAATTTTTAGGAAAATTTTCAATGTACGTAAATAGTGCGTTTCTTTGAATTTTCATCTTAAACTATAAATTCATGATAAAAATATGGAAAATATTTTTTGTTATGTTAAAAAAAATTCATAAAGAATGAAATATTTTCTAATAATAAAAAATTATTAATATTAAATTATTATTTTAAATTATTTTATTAATTATTATATTAAATCATTTTATTGATAAATAAAACCATTACATGCAATACCGATTATAGTTCTTTTAAACTGATGGAAGTTTGATTTTTCTTCGATCTGTTATCCATCTGTTATGATTAAAATTGAGCAGTATCAAAGTTTATAAGAACCATCATTTCGAATTATTCAAAACTCAGATTAAACTGTGTTTTCTATCACAAAATGAATATAACGAGAAATATAATCATATATAAAACCATTTTTAACTAAAGTAATAAAGAACTCACAGAATTGTTAATTAAAATTTATGTCACTAAATGGTGAAAAAAAAAGCCCCCATTTTTTGTTTTTGCATATAATTCCCAGTTCCTTTACAATTCTTTTATTATATTTTCTGATATTAATCATTTAATAAAGTTACTATTAAATGATTAATGTAATTGGTACTTACGTATTAACGGTACCTTGGCGACAGTTGCGCCAATAAAGAGCACGCGCTCTAACCGCAGCTACAGATTTGGCGCCAATCTACACTTAAAATTTTTGTTCCAAATTATAAAATAAATGAAACACTTCATTTAAAATGAATTTTTATTCCAAATAATAAAGATTGGCGACACTTAAAAAATCAAATTGTAAGTACCATGTAATTATTAAAATTATGAAATTAGTAATATAATAAATTATTAAATATTATATTAAAGAACACAAGTAAAAATTAAAATCGATTAAAATTAATCATTTAAAGTTACTATTAAATGATTAATTTAAAAATCTTTACCTTAACATAAAAAACAATATTTTTTTTCTGATTACAAATTAAATAATGTCTTAATTCTATAAAGTTTAGAAGAAATTGTCACATTCGTTTGATAAGTAACTCGTAAAATGTTTAAAATCCCTAGCTGTAATCCCTATGAACAAAATTGCCAGCCTTAACAAGCGTGGGAAAAACAAGGCAACACATTTGTGATCGTGTCAATGTTTAATACGCACGTGCATTAAAAAAAAAATCCCGTCTTCCCATGATTGAGCATAAAGGTTACAGAGAATAGCATTATATGATCTTTCCTGCAAATATGCACAATCCACGGCCCATTTCATTATATACCCATTTTACTTTAAAACCATTATTTTTGTTATTATTTTTCGTGAAAGATTTTCAGATTTTTCTCGTTGTTGTTTTCATGTTCTTTGTGTTCTTTTTCTTTTTTATTTTATTACTTATTGTAGCCTGCCATTGGAAATAAAAAAAAAAAAAAAATTTTTCAGATTTTGAGGAATCATTAATTTAGAAAACATGATCATGCTTTACTTGGCTAAAAAATAAACAATTAATGCTAGAAAATCGTTTATGCAATGTTTTTTTTGTTTTATTGCAGCAAGAATTGATGTTTGTATTGCAGCAAAAATATCAAATATGTCAATAACATGCTAGCCTGGATGTAAAGTTTACTATGTAATTTTTTTTATCTTTTCGATATTTATTACGAAAAAACATGCTTTATTTCAAAATTGCCTTCAAAAAAATAAATGTTGTTGTTGCTAAGTAATACATTAAAATATAAAGGCTTATGTGAATCAATACATTTGTAAACAGTTTTTAGATATGAATGAAAAAAATCGTTAGATATAGTAGCTTTTACTTTTGGTTACTAGCAACATTGAATCAAATACTAAAACATTGATAAAATTTGTGTAATATCACGCATTAAATTATATTTTTATATTTTATATGTCATTTATTTATATTACTACTGTCCAAAAAGTAAGATATTTTTTTTTTTCAAACACTTCATTTATTCTTCCAAATTTAATCCGTTGCTTTCAAAGTAATCTCCTCCGGTCACAATGCACTTATGCCAACTTTTTTTCCAATCCTCAATGCATGCTAAAAAGTCATCGGCAGGGATGGCCTTCAAAGCGCGCGGCGATTCACGTTGAATCTCTTCAAACTACTCAAAACGGTGTGCCCGGAGTGGTCTTTTGAGCTTAGGGAATAGGCAGAAGTCTCACGGTGTGAATACTGTGGTTGTGGAACGATATGGATTTCATTTTCGGCAAAAAAGTCACGAAGAATCAATGCAGTGTGAGCTGGCGCATTCAGTGTTTTCGGTACCAATCAAGATTTGACGTGTTTGAGAACCAAAATCCTTTTGAAATTTCAACATCAGCAGCAAGGTCTCTAATTGTAAATCGACGGTTTGCAATAAACAAATTTAATTTTTTGGACGTGAGCTTCGTCGGTTAAGGTTGATTGTCGACCAGAGGGCTCTTCGTCTTCAACGCATTCTCTATCTTCTTTGAACTGTTTATACCACTTCTAAACAACTCTTCTTTCTTTCTTTCCAATATAAGAATGCTCACCGAATGCCTCCTGCAACATTCTATCCGCTTCCGTAAACAAAATTTAACGCAAATTCTTTGCTCAATGAATTCAGACATTTCAAAAATCGCAGATAATTCGGAATCAGTTTTAGCGCCTCACAGAGCCAAGCGTAACTCAAACACTAATGAATATTTTGACGTCAAATTTCACACAGATGTCAAGGACAGCGCCAGCAACCTAAAAAGGATTTTTAAAAAAAATTAAAATTCCGTAAGCCCCGGGAATTTTCAATTGAAAATTGGTCTTACTTTTTGGACATAGCAGTATATATAAAGAAATAAAATATAGTTTAAATAATAACAAAAGGTTTTTAAAATACAGTGAGTACATGCAGCTGGCAGTCTTCACAATCTGTTCATCCTTGTTTTGCTGTATTTATTGTCTGCAAATTTTTTTGGTACTTACGTATTAACGATACCTTGGCGACAGTTGCGGCAATAAAGAGCACACGCGCCAACCGCAGCTACAGATTTAGTGGTTTTTATTATTCAGTTTTATATTAGGCTGTTAGATTGGCGACACTTAAAAACCGCCAAGTCTGTCGCCAAGGTATCGTTAATACGTAAGTACCAATTTTTTTTAATACATCATATGTATTATTTTGTAGAGAATATTAATAAAATTAAATGTATCTTTTAAAAAATATAATTTGAATACACGCACACATAAATCCTTTATAATTTTTCAGACTATTCTCAGCTCTTTAATTAGTAACTCATCTATTTGTATAAAATGTTTCCATCTGATATCACTCAGTGCTTGGCATGTTGTGACGACAACGTCATTGACCGTCTTTGTTTTGACGAATTGAGAAGGTTTGCCATATTCCTGAGGCCTGCCTCCACACCCGGATGTCACGTGACATCAACAATGTCCGCCTTTCAATGCCAGAGAGCTGGCCCGGTGCCAGGGTTCGAAGTGCTGAAGGAGTTATGGCATGGGAGAAGAGGTGTTTGCTCCACTGAACATAAAATTCTTCATTTTTATTAATTGTTGTTTACAAGCAGTGAGGGTTTCGAGATACACCCACGGATTCTTTGCATACACGTAATGGTGGATGAGTTCCTTTTGTATCGCTCGAATTCTTTGAGAACCAGAATTTTAATATAGAAAATGCTTTATAACCTGCAGGGAAAATAACGCTGTGTTTGCTTTACTTAGATATGACTTCAGAAAAAGAAAAAAAAATTATTTTACTTTCAGTGTCTGCTTTTTTTTTTATCAGACTAAAATGAATAAATAAATAGTTTCATTTATTATTTTTTTCCCAGAATTTAGTTTTAATTTTTTAAGAAAATATTTAATTTTTTTAAGATTCGCTTACATATGAATTGGCAATTAGTAAAAATTATTTTTAAATGAGTTTTTTTTTTTTTTTATTATTTGTTAAAGTAAGAAAAAATAAAACATTTAAAAATGTTTCTAAGATATTAGTTCTAAAAAAGATGAAATGTTCTCGTTAAAAAATAATTTTTTGTAGTTTTATTATTTGCTAAATGGCAATAATTATTATGCAATAATAATTTACCTGCAAATACCGTCACTGTATTGTTTTCATGATTTCAATTAATAAAGTTTCATTTTTTTTAAATATGAAGAAAAAAATTCTTTACGTATTGCAGATAATTTTTTATGCGTTTTAGAAACCCGAAAAAAATATAAATATATTGTTAAGAAGAGTTCATTAATTTTTTTTATGTGGATTAAAAAAATTATTTCTTTAAAAAACAGTTTTTCAAACTTTTAGTAAGGCTTCTTTCTCTTTTTTTATGAGCTATGTTTTTTTTGTAAAGCCTAGAAAAGGAATGGATATATATATATTTATTTATAATGTAACGAAAAAAAAAAGTTTCATAGAAATTAACTGTCTAACATAGAAATTATTGTGTGGATATTTTTTTTATTCGATTTAAAAAAAAACAACTTTAGAATTTGAATATAAATAGATATAACACCAACATTGTAAAGACCTGGATGGTAGCTTTTTTTTTTTCAAAATACTTGTTAAGAAAATATAAGTTTTTTAACTATTTTTATTTTGAAGCATTATTATGCTATTACTCAAGTTGTTTTCTATCTATTTTACATTTTTGAATTGAAAAAAATATATTTTTTGGTTATATGACTATATGATTTTTTTTTGCATTAGTATTAGTAAGGTTTAAGAAAACTTAATATTATTTTAAAAAACGATTTGTATTATATAAATAGAAGAAAAAACAATTAAATAGCGTCCCTTTTATTTATAATGAAAATACTTACACTTGTCTTCTTACAGTTATAGAACACTTTTTATTTTAAAAAATTATTAGAATTTTTATAAGAAATTATTTTAAATAGAATTTATTATTTTTATTTTAAAACTCGAAATTCATATGATGATTTAGTATTTTATGGTGTGTGGCTTATAATTTGGATTTCTTTTTATTCTTTTTATCATACACCCAAAAATTTCCTTTAATTTTTAATGTGTTTTTTTACGTGTCCTTTAGAAGAAATATAGTTACAAACTGAATTGCCAATTCAATATTTTACAAAGTAATATAAATACTAATGTTAGTATTATTATTAATAATAATAATAATTATTATATAAATAAATAAATAAAAATATTTTAAAAAATGTATAATTTTCTAAACAAAGTTAAATTTTATTTTTTTAATAATATTTCTGAAGAAATGATATATTCAATGAATCTTGTTTTCTATTTTTAACACAATATATTCAAGTAAGTTCAAATGTGAAGTATGGAACAATTCTGTAATTTTGGAGTCTTGTAAAATCCTTATAATTTAACATTTAGCACGTCCTTATAATCCTCATAACTATTTTACTTGTTAAAGTTGAATTTGCTGTAATATTTAAAATCTAATTTTCTGTGAATTTATTTTTGTTTACTTATTGGAATAAATGTGAAGAATAGCAGAATATAATCCTTTCAATAAATATGAAATTATCAATTTTATTGCAATGTACCTCAAGCGTTTTTATATTTTAATGAATATTATTTTGAGGGGCTTTTTAAGTTAAATATTTTTGTACTGTATTTGCCATCAAAAAAGTATTCTAAATTTCAAAATTTAATACGCATAAATTCAGTTTTTGAGTTCAAATACCAAATAAAATAGCTAAGTAAGTAAATGTTCTACTACGTAAAATCTACTAAAACCTACTACTTCCTGTTCTACTTCTAAAATCTACATTATAAGGGCCAGTTTTAGCAAAACTACACAGAGGTATTACTTTCCTAAAGAGGGTTGTACAATACAGGTGAAAAGGTAATTATTTAAAAGATTAAATAAAAGCAATAAAATCAATATTATTTGCATCGTAAGTCTTAAAACTGGGTTAATATTGTCTTTAAATAAAATGCTTAAATCTATATATAAAAAAAAATCTCAGAAATAATGTCACCTGTAATAGCAAAACTAAAATCTACTATCGAAATTTAGGTTATCAATAGTTTTTGCACAATATCACGTAGTGTTTCTGCAACATCGTAAACCAGTCGTGCCCAATCTTATGCCCTTTTTGTGGCACATTGTAAGAAGACGAGCGTTTTGGCACCAAGGATTAAATAAATTATCACCAGCGATGGTTGATGAATAATAACTACAGAAAGAAGTTCAAGTACTTTATAAATTATTTTTATAAAAGCAGAGAATATAACTTCTAAGGATTCTCTGTAATTAATACAGAAAACAACAAAAAGTTTCGCTTAACTAAGGTCTAAGAGGGAAAAAATCAAAATTTAAAATATTTAACAAAACAAAACTTTTATAAAAGCTATTTTTATCTTTTACTTTTCTACTAATTGATAAACGTCCCTCAATTTTGAGATAAATAGGCAAATTTTCACATTTGGAAATTGTATAAATTTTTTTAGCAATGAATTAAATAGCATATTTAACATAATTATCAACATATATAATATAATTAATTAAATAGGTGCACAAAAAGGTTAGGGAGCATTATATTTTTAAAAAGTAACAGACAACTAATGAAATTAGTGAAAGGCTTCGAAATTGTTTTTGTGCCACTAATGCTTTGATATTTATCTGCCAGTAGGCAGATGGCCTTGGCCCACCATGGGGCTATTGCGCCAATGAAGAAGAAGAATGCTTTGATGTTTGGTTCAATGAAAATAGTTGCAATTCTCATCGAATTCTCAAAGTGTTTACCAGATATTTCGTTGTTTCGTCCTTGAAAATAACAGCTCTTAAATGTAGGTGCTTTCGAATAGTAATGGTAGGAATAAGCCATGATAGTGAAACAAGGATATTTTTCATCTTGGAAGATACATCTTGTAGAAGTTCCATAATTGCTTAATTTTTATTTAATTTTAATGTCAGAATGTAACTTCAAGCATTACTTTTGAATATTGACAGGTAATATGTGTGGATAAATTGAATATGAACTCACAAATATATTAAAATATTAATGATTTTCCCCAAAATCTTGAAACCTGATTTTGAATTACTTTTCATATCGAAATGGAAGGCTGTATATATATTTCATTGTTCACAGGACCGTCTTTAGAGAACGTGAAATTGTTTGCCTTAATTTGTGATTGCCATAATTTCAATTTTATTTTTAACGTTATTATAGTTAACATTTATTGTATAGTATTTATCATTTGATTTTTGTTTTGAAGAGTCATAGTTATTCTCATTTAAATCAGTATTCAAGTCTAGTATGCCAAATCTGAAATTTCTTCTGAGTTTCTATCGTCAAGTTCTGACACATATCTTATTTTGATTGCTTAAACAATTTGATTTCTATTTTTTTAAATTATAAAATCGTTTCAGTATTTTAGACTTACTTCAGAAAAAGAAATACACATTATCATCTATAAATTTAAGAAATTATGAGAAAGGGTATAAATCCTTTGATTCTTATGTAAAATTCTTATTTACAAATTTGATGACAATCTTTATCATATTATCCAATTTTAATGTTTGCGCATGGGAATTTTCCTGTTGTACCATGCAGTGTTATTTCGTCATACTTAAATTTTGAGATGCAATTACTTCGTCTAATATTTGTTTTAAAATTTTATTTTTTTATCAATTATAATTGAGATACAATCAGTAGCTATACAATATAATCCTACAATAGCGAAGAAAATAACTAATATATTTTTCACTGCTTTGTATAAATCTCTTGATTAAGTTGTACCTTTGAATTTTGCTTAAGAAGTCTTTTCTACTGTGACATTATATTACTTATCAACACCTCTATTGAATATTGACAATTAAGCTGTTTTAGTAGCATTAATAATTCTCAATCAAAGCATAAAATTTAAAATTACATATATTCTCAAATTTTTTTCGATAAAATCTATCATCATTTCTTAAGACATAAAATCTTCGTAGTTACAGAGATGCATAAAGATGATGCAAATGCAGAAATGGCAAAAGTAAGCTGCATAGTTAAGTTTTAGAAAGGAAAATAACTTAAAGTATTGGTCAATATTATCATATCCATCATCCTATTATAATCTTTAATATAAAAGGATTTCTATTTTTATGGGTTTTTCCATGCGTGCTTTGTATTGCTAAGTAGATGGTAACGTGATTATGATGATATAACGGTTTCAACTGATGAAGATATAACATATTGTATGTGGTGGATATCTATCATAATGTCGTTGTATACACTTTTTGTGATATATCTACAACAATCTGAAACATGACCTTTGGCAAGATCTAATGAGGCTCATTTGGGTATATTTGAGCGGAAGATTTTAAGGGCTATTCTTAGAGGTGTTAGGGAAAGAGATTAGAGAAAATATATAACGCAGAAATATAAAAATGCTGTAAAGACCCAAATATTATAAAATTAATTATATCAATATATTAAACTGAGCTACTCATGTATTTAATGCTACTATGAATGATTTAAACGCTATAAAAAGGCTCATTTCGACAAAGCCACAGGGACAAAGAGGAAGAGGACGACCCAGGTTGCGATGGATAGACGCAGTTAAAAAAGATTTTCCTGCACTAAATGTGTAGAATTGGAGGACCATTGTTACCCAGAGGAATGCATGGTAATCTCTTCAAAGAAAAGCCTTGGCCAACCTTGGGCTGTCGTGCCCTGGGCTGATGATCTACAATAATAAATCTTATGAAATTTGATCTATATATTATGAAAAAATCAAGAAATTATTGACATGTTCTTTTTATTCTAGGACGTAGTTTCGTGCATGAAACACCGATAAGGTATAATGGAGAGAAAAACCATTATGTAAAAATCTAAATTACCGTAATTTTTGCCTATACGCTGCAGATTATACATTAAAAAACCCATAAAAATTCAGTTACTGTATACAATCTGAGCACATTTTTTGGGAAGTTTCAAAAAAATAAATTTTATGAAACTGCTATCTAAAAATGCTATTTTGCCGCCAAAATTTACTAAGCTTTGTACGCTAGAAAATTAATCTTCTAACATAAAGAAAGAATTAACAGCTTTAGGTGATGGGAGGGATACATATTTTTATAAAACCCGATAAAGGCAACGATCATACATCGGTGTATGCTAGTGAAAGAAAACATCCTGCAGTGAGGATATAGATTAGAATTAAAAACGATATACAGAAAGAAAAATTAATGTCCTGTGATACTTACCAGCATTTTCATCGCTCTAGCAAGTATGGCGATTAAAAATTGGCGAAAAAATGCCGTCTCTTTTGTTCCTAGTATAGTTATTAAACGCATAACTTCTTCCAACATATGCTTTTCATCTATAATCGTGACATCAAAACTTTCTTTAAAGATAAAATACTCAAAATATTTTAATTTGTGAAAACCTCAAAGTTTTAGTAAGCTCAGTTAATTATTTTATAAATGATAATAAAAAATACCAGTTGTGCTATCCTAATCACATTTAACGAATACGTTTACTATACCTCTGACCACATTGGAATTCGTGAAATGATTTAAGTTTAAAAAAAAAAAAACTTTTGCATTATTAAAGTTTAAAATATGTTTATTGAATTAAAATTTTAATGTTAAATAAAAGAAACATTAAAAATTAGCAGTATCTTTAATTTGGCTAAACTCCAATAGTCTTATGAAATAATGTAAGTTTTATATATAATATAAGTTTTATATATAATATAAGTTTTACATAATATAAGTTTTTCATACATTTCATGCATTTTTTTTTAATTTACAGTTTTATATATTATTCTTTATGCAAATAATGATGAATAAATATAGCCCTCATAAAGAATCAAATTGAATTGTTTTGCTATATTAACTTCTAATGGTTGTTGAGTTATGATTGTTACAATCATTTAAAGCAACAATCAGTTTACTAATTTTTATCACTTATACAACTGAAAACATTAATAAATAAAACTTTCTCGCTTATTATTTATTGGATTAAGTTATTCAGGATGCATGACAGTTTTATCACATTCATAAAAATAAATTTTAACGAGTGTCAAACATAGAAAAATAATTATAAATATGAAGAGATTGTAAATTTTTATTTGGATATATTATTTGATATTAATTAAACCAAATTTTTGCCAATAGATTATATTTCCTTACTCACAATCATAACAATTTGTTTGTGCCTGATGCAATTTACTGAAGCTGTTTACTTAAATGAGTTACTACGCTTCTGCCGTTATTTCAACACAGTTGCTCGATGCATTGATGTGTCATCTCTTTTCTACCACCTGTTTCTGTTGTGGCTAGACTGCGGTTTCTGGTTATTCAGTTGCGTTTGAAGGCCTAATTGTTCATTTATGTTTTCATGTACTTTTTTTAAGCGATTTTTATCTATCGACAATCTGTATTTACACTTTTAACGCTTTATTTCCGTATCAATTTAAAGCGATCAAATATTTAAATAATATTATAATGATAATAATACATATTTAATTTATTAATGTTTTGCTATTTTATTCATTCCAAATTTTTAAACATTGTTTGTTGTATATTATTTAATTAATTTTTAAGAAAAAATTGTAGTCGACAAATTTTAATTATAGTTATAGTAATAAATATATAGTTTGTTAATTACTTTTTTTTTTTTTTTTTTGCTATTTTTTTCTTTCCGAATTTTTAAACATTGCTTGTTATTATTTAATTAACTTTTTAGAAAAATTATAGTCGAAAAATTTTAATTATAGTCATAGTAATAAACATTTAATTTGTTAATTGCTGTTATCTATGGATATTTTCTTCATTCCAAATTTTTAAACATCGTTTGTTGTATATTATTTAATTAACATTTTAGAAAAGTTATAATCGAACAATTTTAATTATAGTCATAGTAATAAATATGTTATTTGTTAATTCCTATTTTCTTCATTGCAAATTTTTAAATATTTTTTATTGTATATTATTTAATTAACTTTTTAGAAAAAAAAATTCACACATTCAAGAAATAAATTATTTTTATTATAAAAATTATATAACAATCATAAAAGGTTTATACATTTAGGATATATGTAATTTCTTATTTTGTTTATAATTTTTAAATTTCTTAAACCTAATATTTATTTAAATAACAATTATTTATAATACAAAATTGAAAAAATAGAAAATGTATAATTTACTTTTAATTCAACTTTGCTTGACATAATTCCCTTCTTTTTCACCATGAAATATTTTTATTCTAAATTTTTTTCATATTTATTAAGATGCAGTTTGACTTCTATGTGATTTCAGATTAAAAACATTCTTTAGGACTGAATAAAAAGTTGAATATTATTGTTACTTTTTTAATGATTATTTTCATAAATTATTTTAAACAGTCTAAATTATTACACATATTTTGCATTTTGCATAATCCATATATGATTTGAATATTTCCTTATTTTTTTCAATTTATCAGTATTTTATATTTTATATGATTTTTGATTTTATATTATTGAAAAACTCTACAAAATATATTTGTCTCTTTTCGAAAACAATTAAGGACAGAAATCAATAAAAAGAGAAAGCAATTTAAATAACCGAAAATTGTCAACATTATATTCTATAAATAAATCCATTAGATATATCATTTACCAGTACATTACTGAGTTAGTCTCTGTACTATTATTGTGCAATAATAGTACAGAGACTGGTTCTGTGAAAATAATTAAATTCAATGCGGAAAAAATGCTTATAGAGCTAATTGTGTTCCAAAATAACAGAACAGAATCTAGACATGGAGTTAGTAGACCAGTTAATACTGCGGCTCGTATGAATATTTTGTTAGTTATCAAAGGGCTACCAATTACTGTGAAAGCTATTTTTAACATGAGGTATTTATTTATTTATAGTTATCATATATTGTTACAAAGAATGATAGTGATTAAAATGCAATAATAATAATAATAATTTAATTTGTAACACTGCATAGATTTAACAATTATTTTAGCATTTGGTTTAAATTTGTAGCAAACAAACACAATTTTTTTCTAAATTTACGTTTTTTAATTGTTCGTTAGACAGATTTTCATTGTTTTATATATAAATGACATCAAGCTGCATGGATTGGGAAAAGACACAAAAGTATTGTTAATTAAATATAGCAGTGTTTTTCATATTTTAAAGTAACAAAATTACCTTGAAGGCTGATGTAACATTATTAGATAGAATGAAGCATGGTAAGTTGGGAAAGTGAAAGAATATGGCATGTGCTTCCGAAGCTTAGAACAAAATTGAATCACATCTGATGGAAAAAAAAAATGGTCTTGGCCTGCACATAAAATATATTAATTAACAGAGTGTTATTAAATAAAGAAAAATTGACAAACAATATACAATCTACAATGATATATAAACCAAAAAATATCCAAATGTAATAATCTTTTATGTTTTGTGACTCTCAAGTCACAGAAAATGTCAAAATTGGCAATTTAATCTTTAAATATATTATAAGATTAACTTATATTTTAAAGATTAAATTGCCAATTTTGACATTTTCAGTGACTTGAGAGTCACAAAACATAAAAGATTATTACATTTGGACTTTTTTTTGGTTTATATACCATTGTAGATTATATATTGCTTGTCAATTTTACTTTATTTAATAATACTGTTAATTAATATATATATATATATAATTTGACAATTTATATACATACAAAAGAATCCTTTATGCTTATTATTGGATGTTTTTAATTAAAATATTTCATAATTTTAATGAATAGTAATTTAATTTTTGTAAAGTTTTTTTAGATGTAAAGGAAAATATACTATATATGTACTATATATGCAGTGTTATTATATATTGATAGAATTTCGAGATTATAAAAACTGTAAATATTTTTAATGAAAATAGCTAATCAAATAATATTATATAAACACTATTTGCCCAATTAATATTCTACAGTATCAAATTGGTATTTTGAAGGTTTTAATCACTTTAACAATCTCTATAATTTAATAACTATAATAATAACTATGTCTAGACACGTTATTAAAAATAATGAAGAAAATTTTTATCAGATTTTTTAAAAATAATTTTTTTTTACAGTCGTTAAATAAAGAAACTCTTAGAAATCAATTACGTAACTTAATATTTTTACGCACTATATATTTTTAATAAAACGATTAATCTAAATTTAAATATTATTACATGATGTGTATTTATTTATTTTTACTATAATGGCTGAACATACTATAAAAATCTTTCAAGAATAATACTTATTACTTAATGTTTTTACATATTGAATAAAGAAATGAACCACCAAATACATTAAATTCATTGCGTACTTTCCTAAATAATGTTATTCCTAAAAACTGTCTGTTTGCTTTTAGTTTAAACAGATGTCGTCAAGAATTCCAATTTACTTTTCGTGCTGCCATCTATTGGCTATAAATGTAACTGAATTAATGACGTGCCATACTTCTGATATTTGAGAATACATCTGTTTATTTTATTTGTTCGTTATAATTTCAAAGCATACAAAGTGTTTATTAAAACAAATAGATTATAAACGTAAATTTTACATTGGTCTGAAATATATTTTAATTTGGTAATTTGAATTTTGAAAGGAATAAATATTTTTTGATAATTTGATGTATTTATGATTTTTGCTATACAATTTAGGGGAACGAATTTCTATTGTAAATCAGACCTTTAAATATTTATTAAAACTTAATAAATATTTAAATATCTGATGTATTTATGAAATTTTTATTATATTTATAAAAAATATTTATTAATTATTTAATTATTGTTTTATTAATTATATAAATATACTAAAAAATATCTTTACTTAATTATGAATTTTCCTAAATACCGTTTCCTTATATTTTTCTGTATATACTTCAGAAGGATATATAGAATATTTATATGGCATATTCTAAATCTCTATATCTAAAAGATCTCTATATCTCTATATCTAAATTCTATATCTAAAAGAAAATCTTTATATTTTTCTTTTCAGAATCTTACATTTTACCATATATTTGTATATATGCGTGTGTGTACTGACACATTAGATCAATACGAAAATAAAGGAATTGTATAGAGAAATAATTGTGTCATTGTATAGCAAAAAGGAAGTGTATAGCAAAATAATTACAGTACGCACAATATAAAAACAAGAAGTTGCTCTACATCTGAAATGCGCATAAGCTGCAACAGCGAAACTGGAAAACATTAAACAAATATAGATATCAAAAGATTGAATGACAAGAACTGCATTGGCAGATCAGAAAAAGAATAAAAAACTTAACACGAAAGATATAAAAACAGGGTAAGAAATACGTTATCCAAGAAATCCAGAAAACCCAAAAGAAATTAGTAAATAAAAAAAAAATACTTGTAAAAATCCAAATGAATTAATTATAATACCCATAGGATAGTTTTATCAAAGAATATGCATCCACCATGGTTGTAAACCATGGTATTTCTTCTTGTTAGATGACTGGATTCAAGTCGAATACAAATCTAGCCACGTAATCCGATAACATGGATCAGATATAGAATAACCTTCCCTTTAAAGTCTAAGGGATAGAATTGAAGAAAAAGCGTGGGAAGATGGTATTGTGGTGAAGAAATCGATGGAGTGGCTTACTGTTGTTTACTTTTACTGTTTACTTTTTTCTTGAAAGAAATGTGAAAGTAAACACTCACTGTCTGGAAAATTTACGAACCTTTTTTTACATCTTCCCACGCTGCTAATTAAAAGGAGCCCCCGCAGTAAATCATCACAATCAGTTCAATCCTCGTCCAATGTCAACACAGTCAGATGTTGCACGTGAACAAATGATTGATCGTAGTCAATCAACCCATCATTCGTTTAATGGCCTTATTATTATTTAAATAAAAAAATATTATTTTTAAGACTAACATTTTAAATAAAGGATAAGAAATTTGAAATTTCAATAGAATATTTTGATTCACTTAGATCACATAGCAGCTAGATGAGTATAATAACAGATTTAACGTGTTTGCATTAAAGTAACGTCATATATCATATAGTTGATTCAAGTTTAAATAAAATTGCGTAATGCTTTAAAAATACTTGCTTTTATGCAAAAAAAAAATATATTTTCTTCCAAAAATGATAATAAAGTTATTATAGATAATTATAAAGTATACAAATAATTATAAGGCATATTTATTTATTATTTAGGATTTTTTATTTACATGAATTTTTATTTTTTATTTTACATGAATATGTACCTCGCAATTATTTTGAAAACGGGCAGAAAAAGTATAAAAAAAAGAAATGAAATACATAGAAATGTCCTAGCCTATCAATGTAGGAGATCTGTTGATAATTGCATACTCATTTTGCATGACGGAAGAAAGAAAAAGACGTAAAATTACCACTAAGCAATTAAGAGACGGCAACATATGTTTTGTAATCGAAATGTATTCACTCACTTTTGAAAACAGTGACTGCAACACATGTCACCATTACATTCGAACATGCTTTCTCTTGCAGTTAAATCTCGTTTTTTCCTTATTAAAAGTACTCACACATGACCGATTTGTGAATCAATGGTAATGCTTACTGGTCAAATTGTCAATACTGATCAATGATCACTCAATGGTCAATTACGATTTATGGCCCAATGGTAACGCTCATCGGTCAAGATGGTCAATACTGTTCAATGGCCACTCAATGGTCAATTACTATTTATGGCCCAATGACTCACCAGGCCAAGGTGGTCGATACTGATGGTCATGTTCAATGATCAATTACGATTTATGACTCAATGGTAACGCTCACTGGATAAGATGGCCAATACTGATTAATGGTCACTCAATGGTCAATTACGATTTGTGACCCAATGGTAACGCTCATTGGTAAAGATGGTCAAGACTTACAGTCTCTGCTTTCAGAAACGAGAAAACTGGAGACAGAGCTTGTAAAGTGTCTCGCATCAACAAATTTTCTGGTGAGAATTTTCTAGATTTTATTACATACGATATGCAAATGCGGCTAGTTACTCCTAAAAATCCGTCCAGAAGCAATTTCCTTCCCTCGTAGCCCGTGAGTGGGTTGTCCGTGACATACACATAACACGTGGCCCACCGATTTTCAAAAGACTCCACCAGAAAATATTTGAAAAGATTATATACTATACAACTTAAAATCGCGAATTAGATATATGTAAGATTTATGTATAAGTTATTTAATATTAATAAAGTGAATGTTTTATTGCAGGGCGAGTGCCTCCTCTGAGAGATGGTCAAAAGTCCAGAGCAGGACCGCTCGCACAGATTTACACAGAAATAGCTATTTTGAAGAAGCTTAATCATCCAAACGTTGTTAAATTGTTTGAGGTGAGATTTCAATGAACATTACTTGCGATATGTTAAAATATTACTTATATATTTGCACATATGCAAAGCAATTATTGCTTTGTTTCTCTTACAGTGAAATTTAACGCAAAAAATAAAATGGAAATTAACATCAAGTTTATCAAATTGTTTAGGTTGTATATTATTTTTACTAAAAATATAAAAAAAACTTATTGTTTTTAAATAATTTAAAAAAATGTATGATTAATATTAAAAAATGGCATTTAATAATATAAGTATCGAAGTACTGAAATGACTATCAAAACAATAACTTAAAGAAACTAAAAAATGATATTAATGATTTATATGATACATTACTACTGTAAGTAAATAAATTGCAGTAACGAAATTATCGTGTAAATGTAATAAAGGACATTTTCCTTGACAGGTTTTGGATGACCCGGATGAAGATAACTTATATATGGGTAAGAATAATTTAACATTTTAATTAGATTATTTTATTTAACATTTATCTCATAATTTAACGATGAATTACAAGAATTATAAATCTACTCATAAAATTAAATATTTTAATTTGACTCAGATAAAAATTAATAAAAATAAAATTCATATATATAATATAAATTTACTATCGGTTTTCTGAATATTTTTTGTTTTGATTTCAGTGTTCGAGTTGGTTCAAAGAGGGTAAGTTCTCTATTTTTGATTTTATTAAATCACTTTGTTTTATTCTTCTAAGTATAAAACAACTATATATAAACAACTTTAAACTAAACTAAACTCTTTTTCTAAAATAGACCCGTGATAAACGTGCCTACTACAGACCCATTGCCAGAACTTAAGGCGTGGCAGTATTTTAGAGATATTATTATGGGAATCGAATACCGTAAGTTACCTTTTTTTTTATCTTAAATAATATTATGTCTTAAATATTATTACGTATGATAGTATTATTGCCAGATATATCAAACTGACTACTAAAATTATTCAAATAACTGTTATTTATTAGACTCTGTTGTTTAGTTTGATTATCGAATTATAAAAAAAATTTTTTTTTTTTTTTTTTTTTTTTTTTGTTTTTGAACAATTCGAATTTTGCACACACACACAAAAACGCCATTTGCAGAAATATTTATTTTTTGTTTAATTGGTAAAAAATTGCTGCAGAATCACATCGAATTCTTGTGGTGATTTACGAAAAGATGTACGATCCTAAAGAGTTTGAGAAAATGGTTTAAACTATTCCCCTTTCTTATTTTCCATGGTTTAAAAGCCAGAGGTAGTCAACCTTTTTATATCTACCGCCCACTTTTGTATCTTTGTTAGCAGCAGAATTTTCACTGTAGTAATGGCGATAATTAAAATAAATTATTATTTGGAAGTAATTTTATTTTATAAAATTTATAAAGCAGAGTTACAGGAAGTTAAAGCACAGAACAATAATTTCTTACCAAATACTTTATGTTGGACTTTTACTAAGTTTGGCAGAATATAAAACAATTTATTGTATTAGATCTCTTTTAAAGCTTCATGTATTTGAGCTTCTAAAGCAATTCTACTGAAAACAGAATACTGGATAACTGACTCAATTTTTTTGTGAGGAACAAACAAAGGTCACTTTTTTTGGAAATATCCGGGTGGTTTCTTTCTTTAATTATAATATGATTACCAGTAACAGCGTTAAAGGCTGATTCCACAAGATATAAAGTAGGAAAAGGTATCAATAAACTGAATATTATTTTCCACAAATTTAGATAAAAGACAGGCCATATTTTTCCATGGACTTTTGCCATCAATTTATTTTCTTCTTCATATCTAAATTCTGACAGTTCTTGGCAAATTGTATCAGCCTCTTCAATATTTGCGGTAAAAGTACTTTTCATCCAGCCATACACCTTCAATTGCAAAATGTATTCAAATTATTTTTTCTATACCTAATTTAAGTTCTTTGCTGTAGCTATTAAATTTGTCAGGATCCTATGGAATTTCATCAGCTTTATGGATAATTCAGAAAACTGATACAATTATCTCTTCAACAGATTCTAATAACTTAACTCACGTTTGTCAATAAATATTGAAACAATACTTTGGCAACATATAGGAGTTTTATTAAGTCCTTGAAGCTGCAAAATGACATCATTAAATCACATGAAAATATTTCCCAAATAAAAGGCATCATTCTTAACCGTTTTTAACTGTTGACAAAGATTGGTCTCATTACTACTTTCTACTTTCAGTTTGATATTATTACTTTCAGTTTGGTCTCATTATTACTTTGAAATTGGTCTCATTATTACTTTCAAGTTGGTGTCATTATTACTTTCAGAATGGTCTCTTTATTACTCATTATTTTTAAGCAATACTTTTTAAAAACCTTGAAATGAAAATTTTTAAAGTCAATTAAATTTAAAAAACAGGAAAGTGCTTCAGTATCTGTCAAAAACCCTACCACCCACCATGAAATCTGGAACTCCCACTAGTGGGCGGTAGATATCAGGTTGATTGCCAAGAGTTTTAACGATTTAAAATAGTTTTAAAGACCAAAATGTTGATACGAAAGTTCAAAAGCAGAAAAAAAAATCATAAACTGCTGGGTAGTTCTAAAAGATAGTGAAATTATTATTAATAAATATTATCAGACTTGCATTGATCATTTGAGCCAAGTATTGAAAAAAAAACCGGCAATAACTGGAGAAAAGACACAGAATCATTTTAGAATACTCGACCTGATATTGTTAAGCAAGTCAAAAACTATTTTAAAACACTTCGACGGGACATCCTACTCCCACGTACCATGTTCCCCAGACTTTGTTCCTTTCAGACATTGTTCCCCAGACATTGTCCCTTCCTATGGATGACGCACTTCCTGTCTGAACAGCACTTTCTTCTTTTAAAGAAGTCGAAAGTTAGCTTTATTCGTGAATAGCCGGAAAAAAAGACGAGTCGGTCTTTCACTGAATAATTCTTCTTTCTCTAGGGAAATAAGAAAAATTAGGTTCTAAGGATAAACAATATTTCAACTGATTAACTTTTTTTATGAAATAAATTCCTTTTTTTGAAGAAAAACATCACGCAATAGTTTAATATTTAATAAATGACTTTTAAAAAAACGAAATTGATAACTTTATAATTTTAATTAGATAACAGTAAAAGAATAAAATTAAACATGTTTTTTTTCGAAATTAAATTCTAAATTAAAGAGAAATGAAGCAAGAAACTTTCTTTGGCCTTAAGCTTTTTTTCACAGATGTAGCCCATTTGAATTTTACTTCATTTCTGATTGACGCTTTGGCTTTAGATAATTGTCTTTTAAATAAATAATTGCTCTTTTAGATATTTCGTTTTTTTAAATAAATTTGATTAATTTATAATTTTAATTAGATAACAATAAAAAATAATAAAACATGCTTTTTCGAAATTAGATTCTGAATTAAAGAGAAATGAAATACGGAACTTTCTTTGGCTTTACTTCATTTTACACTGATGTAGCCCAGGTGGATTTTACTTCAATAATGATTGCGACTTTGGTTTTTAAATAAATAATTGACTTTTTTAGATAATTGACTTTTAAAAATAAATTTGATCACTTTATAATTTTAATTAGGTAACAGTAAAAAGAAAAAAAAAATGAATATGGTTATTCGAAATTAAATTGATGCAGCCTGACAGCACGATGCAATTTATGCAGCATTACTGATTGTAGCCTGATGGCCAAGTGGCCGTTTGTGCTTCAGGATTGAATCCTGGCGCTGTCATGGATGTCTGTTAGTGATTCGGAATTATTAATACTAATTATTAATATTAATACTAATTATTAATATTCCATGTTAAGCTGTAGGTCCCAATCTAGTTAGTCTAAAGTGTGCAAAAAAATGACAGTAGAGCGAAAATTCAAACCAAATCATTTGTAATTTTACGAATTTTGTCTTCCCCGATTCTTGTTACAATTTAAAAAAATTATTTTAAGTTATACTGAGCAAGATGGAACTTGATTATATCATTTATAATACTTCATAATTATGCTTTAACATATTCTAATAATATAAATATTAAGCTTATAATAATTGCAAAAATTGGTATTGCCCATTGGCCCGCGAATTTGGTTTGCAGCAAAAGATTTTTCATTGCTATACATTATTAAGCTCTGGAATCAACAATATTTCTGATAAATAGCAATTGTATTCAAATGCTTTTATTTTTCGTATCACTTCTTTTTATGTGAAGCTTAATGTTATGGCATTGTTGAGAATGTGCAGCACATTCCAATCTCCTGCAGTTCTTAGAGGCCTGATGGTCATTTGGCTAGCACTCTGGCCTTCTGGTACCAAGTCCAAATATTTGGGTGGTTCGAAATCCACGTTAAACTGTAGTTCCCGGTATAATTACCCTACTGCGTGCAAACAGAAATGGAATGAGCGTAGTGAGACGAAACAAACCTGCAACCCATATATGTACTACTTTATCATGTCTCTGGTTTCTAATCGTACGCTAGCAAATTGCCATAATTCTAAACGTGATTACTACATCTAATGGAAAATTATGCTTTTCTAACTGTTCATTACATGACTTATTAACATAAAAATTATTGCTATTAAAAGGTTTGCTAATGTTTTTTTTCCATACTCATATGTAATTTTTCTTCGCAACTACTATTTGAAGTATTAACAATAGTAATTGGATGCAATTTTATTTACTTCATATACAGAGCAAAATTTATTATATTGTGTTAAAATAATTATTTATTTTTGTTATTCGAAACATTATATAGTATTTTTTATTTATTACTTATTTAAAGGTTTGCTAATGTAATTATTATTTAATTTATTATTATCATTGGAACTTTCTGCTATTACATGATTTTGAAGCATGCGTAATGTCCTGTTAAATGTGTACTAAGTAATTGTTCATATGGTATTGTCAATATACATAGTATTTATAAATGTAAAAGTTTTCGATATATGTATCTACCAATTCAGTTCAATCTTAATTCACAGAAATTAAATTTAAATGTTAACATGAATTGTTTTTAAAGATTTTGGTTTTTTTCCAGTTCATTATCAGAAAATTGTGCACAGAGACATTAAACCGTCCAATTTATTGTTGACAGATGATGACAGGATTCAGGTTGGTATATTTTAATGATTTTTTATTGATTAATCAATGCAATCGATTAAAAATTAAGGTATCGATTTCTCGGATTTTAAAATACTTTTATTATAGATAATAAGATTTATAGTGGGCAGGTTGGACAGATATATTATAATTGTGTGTGGTTGGGTTGAAATACTGGAGGCACAGGTTGGTAAACTAGCAACTTTATTTAAACACGCACAAGCACCACACACATACATATAGAGACAGACAAAATGCATACTTAACGTATTTAAAGACATATAATTGTAGTTTCGTGAAAGGATTCCACTTCTAAGCCGAAAAACCGAAACTCGGCTACACGGAGGGTGTGCGAAAGATATTTCCTCTCAGGGTGAGAGTCTGTAGGTCAATTAATACGCAGACTTGTGCTAAATATAATTCATCTCGGGATGAGAGACTATAACTAAATGTTTCTCAGCGGAAGCGCAAGTTGCGCTGTACTTCCACTCGGGTGAGAATCTTGAAACCGACTGACTATTTCTCCTGAATGTCACAGAGGCCCTCTTTCTAGTGTGTAGGAGGAATAGCGGTTAAAGACAAATGAAATAAACTACTTTAAAAAAATAATAATGCACAAAAGTTGGTACAATATTGCTATAAAATTAAAAATATAACTTTTATTATTTCAAATTATGATACAAATGATTCGCAATTTCCTACGGAAATATCGTTTTTTTTTTCATCTGTAGAAATATTATATTCCTTTATAAATTTTTGACAATTATAAAACCTTGAGATTTTATATTTAATTTTAAAATAGTAACAATTCAAAAATATAATTTATAAACTACATACATTCTTTAAAGTTTGATGAGAACTAATGTAATAATGAATAATCAATATAAGAATCCAATAATAATGATTAATCAATATAAGAATACAATAATAATGATTAATCAATATAAGATATTACAATCGCACTTCTTTTAATTTTAATTTTTATATATTTTATTTATTTTTTTATATTTTATTTTTTTTTATTTATATTTTATATTTTAATTTTCTAAATTTTAATTAAATTTTATTGTAATTTAAAATTTAATTTTTAAGAATGATTTGTTTATAAATTTTGATTTTTAAATTTGTGTCCAATTTGAGAGTAATTTTGAGAGCTTTAGAATCGCGTTTAGATTTAGTTCATTGTTAAACTGGAAAATTTATTTTCTTATAGATTTCTGATTTTGGTGTTTGCAACCAATTTGAAGGAGTAGATGCGTTTTTATCAGATACCGCTGGAACTCCAGCTTTTGTAGCACCAGAAGTTTTAAAAGGTAAATCGAACAGATTTAAATATTAATAAATAATTTTCATTTCTAAAGTTGCATTTTTGTTAATTCTTATAATAATAAATATCATTTTCTTTCAGGGACAAGAGAAGTTTATAGTGGAAAGGTCAGTAAATGACTTTAAAAAATTTAATTTTATATTCTTTATATGTTTTACTACATTTTAAATTTTGATTCATTAGATATTTATTAAATGAAAGTCTATATTAAAGAGTAGTTTATAACTTAATAACAATCTAATAATATGCAACATCCATTCATTTCCGTTTATTTGTATTCTATGTTAAAAGTCTATAAGTTTGGGAGAGGTTTATTGAGCAATCTTAGTTGGTGTCTTTAAGATAATTATGTCTGTATCCAATCTTCAGTGTCCTGCAGTGAAGACATGGACAACCCATGAGTAATCAATCTACTCATAGATGGACGGAAAGGGACAGCTACTGTTGTGATAGAGCACTATTAGGTAGAAGTCTGATTAATAAATTATATCGCTGAAGAAGGAGGGCAGTGTCTTCCGGATTGCTTTTAGGGAGAACTACCCGCACTTGCATATCGTAGAAAACCTGGAAAATTCCAAAAGGTAGGCTCACTAACGAGGCAAGATGTTGAACATGACAAACGCCATCGAATGTCTTCGTTTTTTGTGATGGCCAATTGGTTAGCGCTCTGGACTTTGGTACCACAGGCTTCAGGTTCGAATCCTGGCGGTGGCATGGATGTTTGTTAGTGGTTTGGAATCCATTTTTAACTGTAGGTGGCGGTCTAGTTAGCCTAAAGTGTGCAAAAAAAGGACCACAATGAGAGCGACAAACCAGACCAGACCTCGCTTTTTGAAACAATGTCGCCAACAAAGCCGCCAACAGCTTGAACCTCAGCCCCTAATTCTTACCAGAGGGGTGGTTTCCACTGAGCCACAATTCAGGCAGATTACATTTTAAAATCATTTGTTAAAAATTTTGCCACTGAGTGGCAAAATAGTTGAGCGGCAAGAGTCGGGCCTTGATAATTTATGAGTATAGAAAATACAATTTCCTGATTTAGTGTCAAATAATTCTTGATTAGATGGTGTTCAAGTTCAAGTTGTAGTTTAGGTGTTCAAAGCGTTATGTTCTGTTTCAAGGTATAGTTCAAGGTTCTAGGTGTCCAAGTTATAGTTCTATTTAATTTTATTAATAAATTTATTGATTTATTGACATAAATGCAGATATGCAATTAATGAGCCTACGAAATATATAAAAAAAATAATTTGTGTTTATTTTGTTGTTTTTCTAAGATATTGGGGTTTTTTTATGCAGCAGATTAAATTACAGAAAAAGGAAACAAAATCTAATTTTAATACTTCAATAAAGCTTTTGAAAATAATTTTATTTATGGAAGTTTTGTTTTATGGTAAATTACCATGAAGATTCAAATTGAAACAAAAAAAAGCAGTTTAATTTGAAGACTTTGGTATTTAATGTATATTTATAAATTTATTCTAAATATTTATAAAAGTTCGTGTAATTTTTACCACTGATATATGTTTTGAATATGCCATAGAAAATAAATTGTATTTCTGTAAAACTATGTCAATATTTAAACATTTTTTATTCCGTATCTGTGAGAACATGAAACTATAAATGATGTACATATTTTATCTCAGATTTCAATTATTTATATAACGCATTTTCACGGTTTTTTTTTTCTTTTACATATATTTAAATAATATTATTGATAGGTTAAATATAAATCAGTCTTATCTATTTATTTATTCACTTTTTAAAATTTATTTTGCCTATTTCTATAGAATGCATGTTATATATAACCGAATTTCATTTCAGGCATTGGATATTTGGCAAACCGGAGTGAGCCTGTACGCCTTTGTATACGGCGACGTCCCATTCCAGGACACCAACATCTTGGCTCTTTACACCAAGATCAAGTCGCATCCTGTAGAATTTCCACAGAGGTAGGTGCAGTCTGCGTATCTCACATAATCCGGATAACCGGTTCTGCCGATATCCTGAATAGTCAGAAATCGGACTATTCTAGGAACTGAATAAATACAAGCAATTCTTAACCGATTCCAAAATTAATGTAGCTTTGTTTTTCAATCAATAATACCAAGTTAATAAAACAATTGTTTTTATTAAAAAATAAATATTAAAAATTATATTTTCATTTTCTAAAAATTGTCATACTGGTGACTGAACATTTTTATTTTTTAATTTTTTTCTCTACATAAATCCTTTTTAGAAATGGATTGCACTGTTTATGTTTCAGCGAATTATAAGGCAATTTTTGATATGGTCCTTTGTAACTTTCCTAATATACTGTGACATTTTTTCAATCATACCAATAATGTTTTTAAGTTGAGTTTGAAATTTAACTAGCAGAAATCAAATTTATTACAGATTTAGACGTCGTAATTTAGCGATCTGGCTCTCAGTGCCACAGTTTTCGAATTCGAGTCCCGGCTGTGCCATGTATGTTTGTAGTGGATCGAAATCCACTTTAACCCGTAGGTCCTGTTCTAATAAGACTGCAAAGTAGGGCTGATAACCCTACCTCGTAAAAAGAGCACATCTCCTGTTTCAGAATCTGCCAGTGGCCAGACGGCCATGCTTCTACATGGACTGTAGTGCCTGGGAATTTGTTAGTTATATGTTAATTAAGCATATTATCTTACAAACGTCCACTGCATACATGCATATTTTATAGCTTACACATTAAGATTTGAAAGGAACAAACGAAATAACGCCGTATTTACATACTCTTTTAATCAAAGCGCATTTTTATACAACTGGGAAGCCTAGAAAATTTAATTGTTTTCCTGCATAATTTTCAATATTTTAAGATTTGAAATTGGCTTGTAAAGAAATATGCAAAGTACTATATGTAAAGTAGTGTATATATATATATCTTTTAAGCTCTTTAGAGTATAATGTACATTGTTTGGTCTGTCACTCTATGATAATTTTTATACACTTTAGGCTAATCAGACCTGGACCTACCCGCTATGGCAATAGCGCCATTAGCTTTACTTATTAATTTCATATAAACATTTGCAATTGCTCATTAATTTTATTACCTTTACTTTTATGTGGAAATTTATGAAAATATGTCCAGTTAAATAATGGATTAAATATGATTTAAAAGCATCAGTTTTATATTTGCTTTATATTTTCTGTTTTCAATATTCATCGATATAAATTTTTAATGGATATATATTATATCCTATGGTTTCCTTTTAGGTACAAAATAAGCAGTAGTTTGAAAGATTTGCTCAGTAAAATGTTGGAGAAAGATCCCAAACAAAGAATAACTTTGAAAGGAATTAAGGTAAGAATCATTCAGCCTTTATAATAAAGGTAAATACATTTTAAAACGGTTTAATGTTTTATGGAAATTGTAATGTATTATATGATATTTTTTAATTATTATTATTATTATTTTAAAGAACAATATTTTTCATATGCTACAATGTACAACATGAGTTTTATAAATGTTTGAAAGTGAAATTTTATGAGTATAGAAGATTTAATTATAATTTAAAAAAAAAAAAAAAAAATTATATAATTCTAACACTAATAAATTTTTATTAGTGTTAAATTAATTAATCTAATAAAACTTCATACTATTAAATAAAAAATATTAAATTATTAGATATTTTATCTAATAAAACTTTAAACCACAGCTAAAAGAACCTATCATAAGATATATGAAAGAAAAATTGTATTCACTATCACTAAATTAATTTTATTTCAACTAATAGACTAACGGTAAAAATTCAACAATATATTTTTTGTTTATAGCATAGTTGATTTTTAGATGGTAGAATTTTATTATCAATATTAATTTGTTTGTTTTGGAGCTAATTTATTAAAATCCTTATATACAATTTGAACGAAACATTTTATGTAAGTTTTGTAAAATATTTTTTTTAATTAAAAAAACCATTCCATTTACAAAGTAACATGAAAGGGAAATCACATTTTTTGTTCATAATTAATGATTTAAAAATTTTAAGTTAGTAATATAGGAGTAATATTAACTAAATAATATATAATGGAAACTTAACACATTCATTCATAATAGATATTTTTGTAATTTATCGACTTCATTATGTTGCGGATTTAAAATTAAATGTATATTTAATTCCTGATATAAATTCTAATATAAATATCTGGAAAATCAAGGCATTCCTAACGTTAGCATCAATAAAATCTAAACATTTCTAATATAAACAAATTTGCATATCTGTTATGAATATCATTAAAATCTAAACATTTCTAATATAAACAAAAATTGCATACCTATTATAAGCATCAAGAAAATCTAAACATTTCAAATGTAGACAAAAAATTCCAAACGTATTATAAACATTAAGAAAACTAAACATTTCTAATATAAACAAAAATAAAATTGCATACCTATTATAAACAGGAAAATCAAGACATTCTTGATATATAAATACAAGACATTCTTGAATAATAATAAATAAAATAAATTATTTTCTATATTAAATCTAAATTTATTTAAAATTCTTTTTAATTCTGATATTCTCATATTTTAAAAAATAATGAATGATAAAATATATCATTTAATACATATAATAAAAAGTACCTTTAGAAATGTCAGCTTGGGTATTATATTTCAGCAATATGACCTATTTTAAAATGTATTTCACAGGCACATAAGTGGGTGACAAACGATGGCCTCAGTCCTCTGCCATCCGAAGAAGAGAACTGCAGACCGGTGGAAATCACTCAAGAGGACATCCAGAGATCTATCAACTCGATCCCCAAATTAGGAACATTGGTAAGGTTCTTGTACAGTAACTATTTTTTTTTACATCACTGTTACCTGAAAACCATTCATTTATATTTATTATTCCATTTCATTTCAGATCCTAGTTAAAAGCATGTTGAGGAAGCATTCCTTTAGCAATCCTTTTAAATTCAGCAGTGTGTACGGAAATAAATTGACTGCTGGAACTTCTAGTGCTTCTACTTCAGATCCTAACTTAGAGAGGTATGTGCATAATTTACTTTTAATATTTTTCATTACAAGTAATAAAGCATTCAAAGAATCTGATTTCTGTCGAAACGTCGATTAATGAAATTTAAATATTTGAGGATATTCAAAATTTCTTTTTTAATGAAACATTTAGTTTAATTTATTTGTTGTCTGTTGGAGAAAATTGATATCTGATTGTTCCGAACTTAGAAGCTTAACTGAAATGATTGTGATTTCCATAAGGCCTTAGCTTCTAAGAAAAAGAAATATTGCCATTTGGTTTTATGAAACAGTTTATAAAAATTATTTTACTGTGCATTTTTCTAAATTAAATGTCAAAATTCCATTTACTTTTAAAACTTTTTCATATATATATAAATTAGGAGTCCGATGGCCGAGTGACTGGTGCTCTGTGCCATTGATTCCCGGCGGTGCCATATGCTTGTAGTGGTTCGAAATCCACTTTACATTTTTAAATCTCTGCCTAATATGACTGGGGATTAGGTCTGACAATTCTACCCTGTAAAAAGAAAATATTAATTTCCAGTTTGCATCAAATGTAGTAATGAAGAAGCCACTCGTAATATTTAAATACATGCGTTAACTTGGTGCGTGAGGACGTTCTGAAGAAACCAATTCATGTCTTGGAGGCATTTAAGGCGAGCGAACTCGTGAATTTGGTTTGATTCAGGTCAAAGAGATAAAGAAGAAAAATAAAATATATCCTGTTTCAGAATCTGCCAATAGGCAGCTGGCCATGATCCAACATGGACTGTAGTTCCGGGAGGTTAGTTAGTTATATGTAAGGTAACTTCTAAGATACAAATAATCGCCTACAGTTGTGGTTCTTAACCAAAAGTTCACAAAAAAAAAATCAATGAACCTGAAAAACTTTATATTCCACGGTTGGTCTTCTGAGCTAATTGTGGTCGGTTTGCAACCTGACAAGCTATGCCGAAATTAGCAAATATATGCAGATGATAAATAACTTAAATCCTTTGTATGTGCCCAGAGTTGGATGCGAACAAATTAAGATGCCAACTCTGATAGTGTTTGTTCCAAATAAAGGTTGCATAATGCAAATACGGTGTATCCTGACCCTTGTAATGTACTCCCCATAACCCCGGAGTTTCTCTTTATTGGCTGCACTTATACTGTTCTAAGGGTTTATGATATTTGACATTTTATTTTAGGCTAACATCTTTCATAATATATATATTTTAAAATTATAAAATAGAAGAAAAATAATTTAAATACTTTACTAACCATTGCTTTCTCTTTTCTATTTGTAGGAAAAACCTTACCTGCCTTACTCGAAGTCCATTCCGGAAGCGTAGACGACCAGTGACTGAAGCTGTAACATTTCATGTACACAGTGTATAAAGGAAAAAGCTTTTGTAAAATATTCCACAGTTTCTCTTAACTTATCCGATCTTAACTTTCTCATTGTTAAATCTTATATCTGCTTTCTATGAAGAAAAAAACAAATATAACTATACATTTTTCTCCCCTTTATCTTCTGGATCGAACTCTTACACGCTTATAAACATTTATCCGATTCTAAGACTATTTTGATAAAAATATTTTATCCAGATCTATGCTTGTTTCTTGTGTGATTTTTTTTTCTTTTTACATTAAACTTATAACTGATCCATACATACATACACGAAAGAATGAAGAGTTATATCATACAAATAGTATATTAACAGTTTGTGTGTGTTTGGTAAAATTCAAATAATTATTTGAAAATATGAGTTCAATGAGTGTTCATCTTTTTGGCATTGAATGTATTTTGGTGCCAAAAAATTAAACAACAAACAGCTGTATTTGAAAAATTAAATTCACAATTTCAATAGATTGCTGTACATTAGAATAACAATGAAGTTGTTTATTTTATCTCTACCAGTTGTGTGTTTACTTTATCACTACTAGTTGTTCTTTAATTTTTGGTTGTTAATTTTATATCTGCTAAATGATTTATTATACACGTTTGTGTTAGGGATATTAAATTACTGAATAAACATAATTAATATATGTAAACATAATATTATATTTATATATATATTCTACAGGATAATAAATAAAAAGACTATATAATTTATTGAATAATAAAATAAATAATAATTTTAACAAAATACAACAAATTATGTCATGTTTATGAAATAAATAAAATTTATCAAATTATTATTGCTGAAATTTCAAAAAGTAACTACAAAAAATAATTATATATGAGTATAGCAACAAATTTTTCTATCACAATTATTATCAAAATGTTTAAAAAATCAAGCAATTTATTTTTTAATGAAGTTAATAACAAATTGAATTCACATACATTGAAAGCAAGTGATTTATAAATGTACGTGTTTCTAACATTAATAATACATTACTGAGAAACTTAATTTTTATTTACATGGATATTTTGGATATTTAGTTTAATGTATAACCAAGTATAAGGAAAGAAATTCTAATTATTCCTGTTAGAATTTACTAATTTGTAATTTTCAATGACATGCCGCCTTAAAAATTTTACCAAAGTAAAATATATTTTGAATATATACAGACACTACATATAAGAGCCATATAATCTGTTATATAAATTTTAAAACGTTTATTAATTGTTTATATATAAAAACAATAAGATATTTACAGATTACTTTCGTATGGAAAATGTATGATTAAGGCTATGTATTGAATTATTTTGCACATTTCTTAGCTTTTATTTCACTTTACATTTTCAGTATTCAAATTAATAAATGATAAAAATTGTAATTTTAAATATTTTTTTTTACTATTTTATCAATTTTAAATGTATACTAACATGCACAATCAGACTCTTCTTTTTTTATTAAAATATCTTTTCAAACAATTTTATATACATAATTCAATTTTTAATATTTCTGAGAGAATTATTCAGTATTTATAATTTTTTTTAATCAATTTGTTGTTATAAAGCGTTTATGGAATTTTTATAAACATTAATTTTAAAAAAGCAGCATATATAAAACATTAACATACATTAAAGTAAATATAATTTGTGTTAAAAATAACTTTAAAAAATGCCAATTATTATTTAAAAAAATAAAAGAATTGAATTATTTATATTCCTGCATAGGTTGTATAAATTCCTATATACAAGAGAACATTTCACTATTTTTGCAAATATTTTTAACTGGTGCATTACTTAAAATTATATTCATAGTCAACATTTATTTTTAAAGTTTCACCACTAGTTGAACACTTTTAGTTTTGAAATAGAAAATTCAACCTTCATTTTATAATAATAATTGTCTTTATGCCAAATGGGAAAGTAAACATTATGAACTTCATTACCAAAGTTGTTTTTGCATTGAAGGTAAAGATAATAAGCACCATCTAATAATGTCAGCTGCGTTTTGGTGTTTCTGAATTTTTCCAAAGCATAGCTTATTATGAAAAACATCTGCTCAAAAAGTGTTTCTATTCTTAATTTATCGTTCATCGAGAACGACCAAGCTATTTTCGAAAGTTTTACGCCATTACTCGATGAGTGTTTAGGTTGAGTGAATTTATGAGAGTGACTGAAATATTTCGTTGCTAACAGTTCAAAACATTTTTTTTATACCACGTGCGAACATAATATTGTCCTGTTATGTCCTCTGAATATTGTAACGTCTCCAAAATAATCTAATTAAGAAAAATGCTAACAAGTTGTGTAATTTGTAAATGATTGCATCAAGTAATTTTTAAACAATTGTATCAGGTAATATTCTAATAATTATGATCAGGACTGGAAATTTGTTTTTTATCAAAACTCAAGATTAGGCTGATTAAATTCTCAAGATTTATGGGAAAAGAAAGCCAAGATCGAATTATAATATTTTAGTTAATAAAATTAGGTATAAATATATAAGTAATAGGTAAATTGTTAAAAATATAAAAATATATAATATATAATTATTAGGTACATTATTAAAAATATATAATTATTATTTATTATAAGTATATTTCAAAGTTAAAAATGTATAATATATAATTATTAGGTACATTATTAAAAATATATAATTATTATTTATTATAAGTATATTTCAAAGTTAAAAATGTATAATATATAATTATTAGTTAAATATGTAAGTATTAGGTACAATTAGTAAAATTAGGTATATACTTAAATATATACCTAATTACATTACGAGTTTACGTTTTATATAATTATTATTGCTTCTCTTGATTACTTGACATACAAGAATTTCTTTATGATTTGATCATTAAATAAGGAAAAATATCATATTTGAATTTTGTAAATTATCTTTTATAGATTTTTTTTTTTATATCAATATTGTGGAATGTTATCTGAAGTATCTTGCAAGGTTTATTATTTAAACGGTAAATGTCCATTGATCATGCAAGTCACTTAAACGTTTTCCAGCTTCAAGCAAAGTAAAATAAATTTCAAATAGTATAATCTTAAATTTTTTTTATTAAGGGCTACTTTAGTATCCATCAACAAGATAAATTCACTGAAAGAAAGTCTTTTCCGGAATCGATTACTAAGTTCTACAAAAAATAACAAACAACATTTTAAAATCTTCTTTCAATGTGTTCCTAATAAATGAAATGTGATGATGCTTTTTGCCAAGGTAAATGTCATTTAGTTTCTTGTGATTGCTTTGAATAGTAGGATTAGATTTCTGCCCATTTAGCTGACAGTAGATCTACATCTTTAATAAAGCAATTCCTTCCAAATCATTGTGTTTATTTAAATTGAATTATAGAGCAACTACTACTAAAATTTGTATAAATAGATGTCTGGGGGTGTCGTCGATTACTGTAGATAATTTTTATTTCTTGCACACCTCAGTCATTCTTTAAAAATCTTAAAATCTTGTCATCTTGAATAAAAGAAAATTTCCTTCTTTCAACTGATAATTATTACGAAATTTTGCTGATTTTTGGATTTTTGGAATGCTAGCAAATGGAAAATTGTGGTCTGTGAAATGTTCAACAAGCATAATTTCACTCACGCCTATTATTTCACTTCTGTATTAATCTTTGCTTTAGCAAACTCCAATTTTCTTTTACATGCCAATCGCAAAATTTCTTTCAAATTCTTATTTCTTTTATTACCTTCATATTTTGATAACATGGTTTTACTGCATTTTTGAAAGTCACTTTGCAACTCTTACAATAACTAGAATCTGTATCGTTTTTGTCCTATTCTAGCCGATTTTTGAATTTTGTTTCAACAAGCCATTACACTTTAATACACTATATATACCATTTACATTTCTTTTGTAGGCGTATTGTTTTACTCATTTTAATTAAAATGTATTCACCAATTCTAGATAGTGCTGCAGAAAAAGGGGAGCAGATGCAGTAGGTTGCATTTAGGTTGGAAGATATTTATTTAAAGCAATCAACATGACAACTTTATAAAAACTTAACAACGACTATGGATAATGTTACGTCTAACAATTTTGATCTAATAAAACTATAACAACATTATAATAATTATTATATGTATCTTTAAAAATAAAATCTAGTCTTGACTAGATTTTATTTTTCTAGAGACAATCTAGCAAATAAAATCTAAAAACTCGAGACTTCCAGTAAAAGCTCAAGTGCTTGGAGAAAGACTTAAACATTATGTGATGTTGTTTTCATGCTTAGCAGTCAATATCTACTAACAACACTTGCTAATACCTAGACGGAATACCTTTCAAGTCACCCAAAACTCTAAAATCTTTTAAGTATCCTGCAATAACATATCCATAACAACTCAAAATCGCAACAACAATACAAATAATCCATTCTGCAATAACCACAATTCCGCAATAACTAAAAATCCGCAATAACCATTACTACAAATAAACTAGCAGGTACGAAAAGCCTTCAGTGACATATATAAATTGGTGAAGGAAAACATACATAAATAATGCGATAGTCAGGTCTACTATGCTGATATTATAGTTAAATATACAAATTCAATAAAAACACACTGATACACTACCTCGTGACTATATTTAAAGAAGAGATTTCCAATTAAGTATTATAAATATTAGCATTATCAAAGAGTAGATTTTTAAACATGCAAACAAATAAAAATAATAACTCTATAAATATATAATGTAAACAAATAATAATATTAGAAAGGCCCAATTCAAAAGGGTCAACTCAATTTAGCTTATATTATATTTACAAAAAAAAAAATTCTATGCCATTCTTTCATGAAGCCGCTACCATATGATCTCAAAAGTGGTTGTAATAATGTCCAAAATCCTGTGTACTTTCAGAAACATCTCAACAGTCTTAATATAGTAAAAGTCTGAAACAGTCTTCCCAATAGATGTACTAAAAAAAAGTCTACACCTCTTACAGTTAGGTATCCTTTTTTTTTTTTTTTTTCTTTTCGTCTATACGCTTTCATTTATATGCCGATGCAGTCTTCACGCTGAGTGTCGAGGCATTAGGCGGTTGGCCACAAGGAGGGTACATTCTTAGGCTGACAGCCCCATCTATATCGCCAGGGATCCCCTTTTCCTGGTTTTTGTGCTCGCAAGGACTCTCCGAGTTTGGAGCTCAGCAACGACGAGCCTTACTTTTCACTCACCGTCCATGACTCTTCAACATCCATGTCTCCCGGAGTTTCACGCCTCTCTCTCTGTGTGATCCACTGATTCTCATTCGATGTCATCGTCTTTTGATTCTTATCTTTACTATATCCCACATCACTCCCACTTCTTTCGTTGTTAATTGGAATTTTCTGTTAAAATCTGTCCATGGCCAATAAGTTTTTTTTTCTATTGGTTTGGGTGGGGAGATACGGACACTTAACATGTTTGAAAAAGTGACTAATCTTTTTGGAGTTCAGGGATCGATTCCACCCACGCTAATTTCCCTTGCCTAAACTTCATGGCTTATCATTCCATCGCCTCCAAAACGTTAACTCACCCCCTCAATAAATGAGCGATGATGAGCGTCTTAATAAACCTCCACTCCGTCAGTAATGCAATCTACATCTGACCACCTGTATTTTGAAGTTTCAAAAACAGAAGAAACAAGTAATATAAAAAAAAGTTTTAAGTCAATTCCTACTTTTTTTTTCACTATATTGCAGAAGTCCTTCATAAATAAGTTTCATTCATTTTTTTAAGTTTATCTGGCGCCATCTATTGGTAGATATATGCAACTTAAATCTAAAAAAAAATAAAATTAATTAATTAAATTTAATTAATGAATTAATATTTGGAAAAATTGTATTGACATCCAGTGTCATCCACTACAAGTTTAAAAAAAAAGGTATTTGAACTTGAGTGGATGAATAAAAAGTATTTTATGAACGATTGAAAATTGGAACAAGATATATATATAGGGAGAGTGTGAGCTAATAGAAGGAATTGAAAAACTGCACCACAAAGATTTCAGTGACACTCCTCTCACATTAGCAGCTGACGTGATGAACCTGTTCCTTCAGGAAATGGTCATCCCTTAATCTAAACCGACTCGCATTCATAGCAGGCTAGAGGCCTTCTTGCACAAACGATTCAAATATACATATACATAACTACAGCACATCAAATATACAAAGATTACCAATAATTTATCCCACAAATTATTTGCAAATATATATCGCCACGACTACTGCTAGGCTTGTCCATGACTATACTTTTATAAAATAAAATCAGCCTAAGTTATGTTTTAATGGTAATATATAGATGAAATCAAAAACTAGGATATAGGCGATTGGCATAATGCATATTTATCTCTCGAAATGCAGCCAGATTGAAAGTAAAAGTGATCCCGAATCTTATTCCATACTGCAGGGGGCTTACAGATAAGGGGCTTAAAGTCCTTCCTTTCCCATAAAGAAATGTTGTATGGTTTTTGTTGATATTTGCTGATTAGAGCAACACAAATTACACACTACTGCTATTTGAAATTAATATATAAAGTAAATAAAAGTGAATAATTTATCGTTAATTTACTTAATACTTTAAATACAAAATTTGTCAGAAAAACAACAGTATATCAGTGTATCTATGCATAATACGGCCAATTTATTTCGCAAATTAAAAAAAAAACCAAACATACATTATTTGATAATTCTTACTCAATTATTATTTATACCTCTAAGTATGTTAATGTTTAAAAATTTATAGTTTGATAAACATCAGCATGTAAAAAAGCCCTAAAAAACTTCCTAAAACTTCCTTCCTCTAAACTTCCCTATGTAAAAAGACGTATGATAAAAAAGAACAATTTAAATTCCAAAATTATTAGCTTAAAATAAACGTAATTTCTAATGAGTAATGGCCAAAATTGGGCCTGATGGCGCCCTGATGCTCTGTACCGGGTTCAAGTTCCATTAGTGCCGGGGATGTTTGTAATGGTTCGAAATCCATTTTAAACCGTAGGTCCCATAATATGACTGTTGAGAATGGGGCGTAGGGCTGACAACCCTACCCCGTAAAAAGAAAACGTCTTCTTTCTCGAAATCTGCTGGTAGGCAGAAGCCCTTGGCACACAATGGGACTGTGGCGCCAATGAAGAAGAAAATGGCCAAGATGGACTATGTATTGAATATTCAATACATTGCGAAGTTTAAAAATATGCATCCATGAAATTACAGCAAAAGTTTATTTTTTAAAATTTACACCGTAAATTTATCTGTTAAAAATTTAAATCCGAATTTCATTATTATCAAAGTAATTACATTAAATATATTGTGGGTTAAAGTATAATCTAATCATTATGATAATTTATTTTTAAAAACTTAACCAATATTAATTGCCTTACTTTGAAAACAATAAATTGAAATTTTTTCTAAATCGAATTGCAAAATAGGATTACCAAAATGAACGTCAAGTAGATTCACTTTTAACCATTAAATTCTAATAGTTTTCTTTAATAAAATTATTTAAATTCCCATGAGAAACAATGATAATATTCTTTATTTGTCTGTTTATATCGAGTAATTCATTTTAGTTCAGTAGAGATTTTTCAGATTCCTTATTGACAATTCATTATTTTATAGAATTTTCATATTTCTCATTTTCATTAACGATATACTGTTGCAAAACTATGCACTGTATAATGTTACTGAAAATTAATAAGCGTATATATAATATTAAAGTAAATATTTTGCTGATATTTTTCTTCGTGAACTTCATTATCTAAACACATTCTACGGAAGAAAAAAAAAAACCCACGAAGAATGATGACTCAAAAGAAACATCAATATTATGATTCAGTGGTGAAGCATTTTGAGAATTGATGGTATATTACAAATAACTCTGTTCATGATTCACCACCATCATACATAAATATTGCAATAACTTCTGTTTCAATAGTAAATGCTTTATATTTGAGTTGTTCAATTTAGAGGATTCTAAATTGGATTGTTCAATAAATTCCAGTTTTCAGTTCGCAGATAAAGATGAACACATGGCAGAAATTATATCAATGGATACAAATTTAGTAAATTGTTATGTAGCAAGATAACATTTTTTATCGATTACAATTTTTATTATCTTCATATGAAAACTGTAAGCATCACTGAAATCAAATGTATGATACAGTATATTTTCAGGTTTGGTTTCATCATTTGTATAGTACAATTAATCATAATCGCTGTAATGTAATTTAATTTATCTTTTTACTTTTTTAGCATCGGATTTAAGCTCTAAGTTAAATAAAATAGAGTTTACTTAAAGAACAAACAGTTGCTAAGAATATAATTACTTAATATCAAGCGCAACCAAGATAAACAGGAAACGATAAAATCAATAGTTAATAAAGCCCCAAAATAACATGGTAGTAAAGACTCCATCAATTTCTATTAGCTATGATAAATTTGGATTTGGTAGATCTTCTACTTGTTTTTTTCTCTTTACATGGACCAAAGTAATAGTTGTATCGTGTTCTTCGAATCTTTATTTGTAGCATCAAATCATTGGTGCATTTTTTTAATGAAAACATTTACTGCTTAAAGTATAAAATATACAATTTGAATAATTGCAAACACTACTAGTTGACAATAAGTAGCAATTATTTACATATTTATATGGAATATTTATAATAAGAAAACAATTCTGTTACATTTCTATGAGAGAATTGGATTACTGAACAATGGATACAGAAAGTAAAGCACATGGGCTAAAATATAGTTTTCTTCGAGTTTTTATTTGCAATGCCTAATCATTGGTGCATGTTTTTTTTTTAACAAAAACATTTACTGTTTTTTAAACAATACAAAACTACTAATTAAAAAGTAGAAATGATCTATATATTTACAAGGAATTTTATTAATAAGAAACAATTAAAACTGGTTTTTTTTATTGATTTGGGCCAAAGTAATATAAAATAAACAATTTAAATAATTACAAACACTACTAATTAAAAAAGTAGAAATTATCTATATATTTACAAGGAATTTTATAATAATAAGAAAGCAATTATGTCACAGTTCTATGAGAGAACTGGTTTTTTTAACAATTGATACAAAAAGTAAAGCCCATGGGCCAAAGTAATACCTGTGCCCAACGCCAAAGTAATTAAACCAGTATCGTGTCCATCGAGTCTTTATTCACAACGTCAAATCATTGGTACATGTTTTGTTTTTTCTGAACAAAATAATTTACTACTTAAAGTATTAATAAACAATTTGAATAATTACCAGCACTTCTAATTAAAAAAATAGCAATTATTTATATATTTACAAGGAATTTCGTAATATTAAGAAAACAATTATGTCACCTAGGCATTGCTTTTTTGACACACAATATGTCGCAGTTCTATGAGATAACTGGATTTCAGGCAATTCATGCAAAAAAAAAAAAGCATCGGTGCAGTCCCGGATATACTGCAATATTTTTAAATTTCAGACAAACTATTGAAAGTTTAATTCTTCTACAAATTTAGATCTTTTGATAATCTATATCAGATCGAGAAATATTCATCACTGCACACTGCAGATTCATTTTCGGTTCGATTGCCTGTATGACATTAAGACTAAATTTATGATGGATTAAAACAAAGTCTCCACCCATCTCTGCCTTTTTGATTTTTCTCCCTCTTTTTTTGCAAAGTTAGTTTTCCTCGCTTTTCTAATTAAATTGTGAAACACTTTATGGTTTAATTCAAATTCATAGAGTAACGGGCAACGAGCGTATCGGTTACGGAGTTCCAATGTGGTCTTAAGAACCACGAAACTTCCACATCTTAATGATAGCTAGAAAATCTGCACACAAATGAAGTTGTTTAAATTTAAGGAGTAAAAATATTAAAGAAATAAAATTTAAAAAAAATTAAAAAAAGCATCTCCTGCTTGCGAACAGTTAAAGCAGGAGATCGAAAAAGCAAAAGCTATCGGTACAATTAGGTGTGCGTTCTACGATGCCCTCCAAAAAATAATTTAAAATTAAAGTTAAAATTTAAAATTTTAAATAAATTAAAAATAAAAATAAAAAATACATAAAAATAATACAGATACAGAACAAGATACAAATTCATGGGTTCACAAATATTGCATCATTAACGTTTGTTCACCGTTTGTATTAGGATAAACATTCATAGGGAAGAAGGAACTCATTTTTATTTTAAAAATAATAAATATATTATATTTAACTTTTATGCATCTCATTATCATAGTGCATGAAACTATAATTTAATTTATTTTATTCATAAAATAATTTCAATTAAATTAAAATATCATAAAAATAATTGTATAGGTCATATTGCAGTAGAAAAAGTTCGAATTTAAAATAATATATTCAGTATGAATTTTTTTAAATTGAAAATTGCTATTATCTGTAATCATAAATTATTTAAAAAAATTATTGAAAATCTAATTAAATATTCATTTAAATAATCAAAAACATAATAAATTAGCTTTTAATTAGAAAGAATATTAAAAACATTATTGATTATTGTTTGTGCTACGTAATATTGCAAATTATTATTATTATTTTATTATTTTTTATCGATATAATATTGCAAATTTAAATTTACAATTAAAATTCCGTTTGTACCTTGTGTTTCTATCAATAGATGGCAGCATCAGACAATGCACTGTTTTACTGTCTTGAAATCTTCTGTCTTAAAATTTGTCCAGAATAGAGAAGCGCAATGATACTCATGAAAATATTTGTTAACATTTAAAATTTTTTTTTTTTTAAAATGAAAAATTTAAAATTTTGCAAAACTTTTTTTTTCACTGTGATAAAATTTTTTATTTAATTCATATTTATAATATAATAATTTAGAAAAAAATATTCCTAATAATTGTGAATATTCAGATTACAAAATAATTTAGTCTGTAGCATTCTTTAGAAAATATTTTAAAGATGATATTATATTATAAACATAATGCCTCTCGAATTTAATAATATGATATATTTTTATATTCCATCGCGCTTATATTTTACTCATTTCATATATTACATCTAAAAATAATTACTTATCTCAAAAAAATTAAATATTTGTTTTAGAAGCAGTTTTAATGAATTCTGTCATGTACAATAAGGAAAAATGTGATTAATGAACACCAACTAATATGCTATAAAATAAATATTAATTTTAAAAAATAAATTACTTCAAAATTAATCAATTTAAAACATTATTATTATTTAATAAAAAAAAAAAAAAAAAATTACGAATTAATTTTTAACGTTAATATAATATTTTTTTCTGTTTTTTCATTGGATAAATCTATAAGCTAGAAAGTCTTTCCATTAAACTAGAGATGAAGGAAAGGAGATTACGAGATTTTTGCCTTTTACACATCATCCTTTGGGGAGGAGTTCAAAACTGTGATAACAAAATGTGGATGTAATGTAATTGTCACCCCGAATTGCACCCTGGTTAATGTTGAACACCCAGTTTGCTACGTATTACAGCAATGCCTAGTAAATATTTACCTTTTTTGTGGAAAATGACAAAATGTTCAGAATTTAAAATATGCGCAATTGATGTATCAATCGCAACAAATATTTCAAATAGTTAAACATCTTTTACCAAAACATTCAATAAGTGAGAAACAGCAGATGAAATTAAAATATATATATCTCCACATATTGCAACGTCTCGGCCTATACTAGATCTATAATGGCTCGAAGAAGAAGACCAACTTCAGGTTAATTGGTAACTTTAGTTTTTATTTACAAGCATTATGTATATATATGCAGAGGTCTATTTACAATAAATAAAAATTAAATATATAAATTAGATTCACAAATGCAGTTCAATCCAAGGTCGGAGATTTTCAGATTTCTCGAGTCTACGACGAATTTAATGCGCCCTGTATGCGACAGACCTGAATCATCATCATATAGCATGGATACACGAAACCACAAGAGACTCACTTTGTAAACAGGTGGAATATCCGGCTTGTTTAATCACTTTAGAGAAAAAATGAAAAACACTCCTTGTCGACTCGTCGCAGAACACTCTTTCTACTTCTCCAAAAACTTCCCTTTAGAAAATCTGTCAAGAAGGAGGGGGAGATTCCCTCACTTCTCCTTGGAGTGGACACTTCCTTAGACCATGATCTATCACCAATCACAATGCCACGACTCATCACGTAATCCACATCCCATCTGTAATTGTTTCGACCTGTGAAGTTCGAACAGGTAGTCACTATATTCATGATGTATCATTATCCATGACATTGATTATCTGCTGCCAAATTTGAGTGACAGGTTGTTCTCATTAGTACAAAACACTAACTGCATGCAATATAAATATCAACGACACTGCTTATCTGCTGGCAGATTTGAGATATTATATATATATGTATGTGTATATATATATATATATATTATATATACATATATGCTTATTAACAGATGAGAAAGAAAGTCCCTTTCCATAACACTACTAAAATCTTGATGCAAATTTAAAGTTTTAAAAACTCTAACGAAGCGAAAAAATTTAAAAACTATTTCCTTAAAAATGCTATCATCATTGATGAACTAAATCCTTTTTAATCCAAGCCAAAACTTCACGCGTAAAAACGAAATCCTGAAATAGTTTGTCTCTCCTGCATTTTGTAAGATGGAAAAAAGAATAAATGAAGCATAATAACGTAAAATTTTATGCAAAGTTAGCATTTAGTAATCCATGAATAGATAAATAGTTTTATCAAATCTTTAAAAAAAAAAACCCAAAAACCCATTACAGTAATTCTTTTTTGTGGTGAATATGCTACTTTTGATGCTTTGTAAAAATAAAAGTACACATAGTAAAAGGTAAGATTTAATTATTAATTATTAAATTTTAGGTAATCTAACTTCAATTTAAATTACTGTCACTGTAGCTGTGTATTGTTAAACAGTTTTAATTTTATTTTTATGTTTTGAATATATCTTAGAGAACTGATACTCTAATGTGTCTTTACAAATTTTATTTTTATTACGTTATGATATATATTTATATCTTAACCTAATTTTTATTAGGTTATATATATTTATAGGGATTTAAATTTAATGCGACATAAATAATAGACTATTAAATATTTAATCAATAAATATCATTAAATCAATAATATAATTTAATCAATAAATAGTCGACCATTACATTTTTTAAAATATGATAATTTTGTCTTTTTATTCATCAATTTATTAGAAAAATTTTATTAATTGAATTATTACTCAAATAAATGAAAATACAGTTTCAATTAAGAAATAATCAAATTACCTGTATATTTCTTTAAAAAAGTTACTGAGTTTTAAGTATTGAAGTAAAATTTCATTAATTAATTTTTTGTCATTAAAAAAGAACAAAAAAAATCATTTTAATGTAGAATTAATATAGAATTTAATGTAGAAATTCATAAATTCATTTATTTCTTTGCTCTAATAATGATAACAATGTTCAGTTCACTAAATTAAGCTATGACAAAGCTACCTGTATTACTTTTAAAAGAAGTTACTGTTGCTAAGTAAGGAATTGGGATTATTTTTTATTTATTTTTAATTTAAAAGGGAAAAGATTAATTTTACATTTAATGTAAAATTTTATAATTTCTTTTCTCTTTGATCTAATAATTATAAGAATATTTAATTCGTTAAATTAAGCTATAACAAAACAACATATATTACTGTTAAAAGAAGTTACTGTTTTTTATTTTGTATTACTGTTAAAAGAAGTTACTGTTTTTAAGTATGGAAATGGTTTTATTTATTTACTTCTTTGAAATAAAAAAGAAAAGATAATTTTATGCTTAAGGTAGAATTTTATAAATTCATTTCTTTGCTCTAGTAATGCTAAGAGTGTTTAGTTCACTAAATTAAGCTGCAACAAAACAATCTGTTATACTTTTAAAAGAAGTTACTGTTTTTACGCAGGGAATTGAAATTACTATTTATTTATTTTTGACTTAAAAGGTAAAAAATTCATTTTACGTTTAGATTAAAATTTAATAAATTTATTCTTTTTGTCTTTGCTCTAATATTGATGAGAAAGTGTAATTTAAATTTTACAATTTTAAGACAAAAAAAATTACATTATATTATGAAAATAAAAGCAAATATACAAATAATAAATAAAATTATGGGGCAATAACAAAATAACTAAATAGAGGAATATAATAAAAATATACTCTAAATACTAAAAATAAATACTAAAACGTATTTAAATACAGAAATATAATAAAAATGCATTCTAAATACTAAAAAAAAAAAAATTACTAAAACGAATTAAAATAAAGTAATATAATATAAATGCACACTAAACTCCAAATAAAAAATAAATACTAAAACGAAATAAAATACAGGAATATCACAGAAATGCACTCTAAATACTAAATTAAAATAAATATTAAAACGAACTAAAATACAAGAATATAATAGAAATGTGCACATTTCGTCATAAATAGATTATAATATTATATAATTTCTCATCTAAAAAATTCACATATTTTTAAATTAAAACGTATACTGTATAAATTTATTTACAATTATGTAACAAAAAGATAGAATTGTAGTCGGTCAGAATAGTCAAATGTCCATACAAATGGATAAATTAGCGTATTGACAGCATCAGAACAGTAAATAGAATTTTGACAACTATACATAATTTTAAATAGTTTTTAATATATTTATATAAATTTCATAATATATTGCAATAATATAAGTGAGGTAGCAATATGTAACAGTTACTTCAATGAAATAAAAAATTTAATCCTCTTCATGTGGAAATTGTTGAAAAAAATGCATATATTACGGATACATAGACACGCAAAAAAACATTAAAAAGTCAAATTTAATACACTTGCAAAAAACCAAAAAAATATTTTAAACAATTTCAAGCTGTTGTGAAATGTTGGAAAATTTCCAAAACTCTCATAAATAGGCTTCTCCATTCCATATCTGTTTACAAAGCAGTTTTCATACATATTTCTATTCATCTTTAAACAATGGCTCTTTTTAAATCAATAAACACTCTCAGAAGGAGTATTTATGTAAGGAAAAATGACAAGAGTTACGAGGAAAAGGAAATAGTCTCTTTTAACATCTTTAAATATATTTCTCAAAGTTTGTGTGTGTATACATTCGTCTATGTATAGCCTCAATTTACATCCAAATTTCCCTCAAATTGGCAGGGATATTTCTAAAACAAAGCCTACTTCAAATGAAAACAAAATTTCGAAATTGGATCAATGCAAAAATTACTCAAGAAATTCTCACGTAAGAAATTGCTCGATTAGGTTTTACGCCGATTTGGAGACTTTTCGTCATTGGCGAATTTTTATAGTTGACTTTATTTTTTGCATTGTTGCCCTGTTCAAAGACAGGAGGATGTGGAATAAATAAATGATTAAAACATACTATCCGCTGCATTACAATCACCTAAAATTTTGTTTAATAAATAAGAAACAATTTACTCTGTCATTTTAGCAATTAAAATATCTTCGTTAAATCCTAAACTCCTGTACCTCCGAAAAAGTCGCCAATGTTGCAATCAGAAGTATCTCGCCAATTCTTTTAGGTTACAATAATTTACTTTAACGAATTAGGACTAGATGTTCGAAATTACGACATTAAACGACGCTTAATATTTATCTCGGTAAACTATTGGTAATAAAATTTGAATTACAATACAATTTATAATAAATTTTATTGATGTTTCTAGGAAGGAACTGAAGCATTTTTAATGAATCAATTTTTTTAAAAATATTTCATATTATAATTGAATTATTTTAATTTTATTTTGCTCATTTAAAACATAATTGTGAAAAAGGATCAGATGTCCTTTTTTTTATTTGCAAACGGGTCTATGGGACAAAAAAGCTTTGGAATTCTGATATAAACTTTGATATAAAACTTTTTTTTTTTATGTAAGAGTAATAAATTTTATTTTCTGAAGATGTGCAATGTGGAGTTATGTATACATGTAATAATTATAGGGTTACATATGCAAGTGCAGGTTATATGTGCAAATAATGAGTAAATATTTGGAAACCATAGATTTTATTTGAAAAATAAAATTTCTCATCAAATATTTATTCCTAGTTCTCAGAAAAGATTTCAATTTAATATGTTTTTAATAAAACTATACTATTATGATTTTAATTTTCAAAATGGAAAAAAAAAAGTATTAGATAGTTTAAATAAAATTTTTACTTTGAAAATGGAAAGTAAGTATAGTTTATTTTTATAGAGATTCTAATCTTTCAGGGAATTTTTTTTTAATTTAGCGCTTTACATCAATCTAATGTTGGGTAAAATTTATTTGTGAAAGAAAGATTTAAAACAAATTAAACAAATAATAAAATAGATTTTTAAGATGAAATCGTAACTATAATTATAGTCATCTGTTAAGCTAAAATCATATATTATAACAACATAACGATTTTTCATTAATGGCATTATTATAATATACGATATTTGAAATTATATATATATATATTTTAGATTTATATATATATGTATACCATTATACCTATTTTATATAATCTATATAAATATTTGCTGTTTTCAAATGTATTTTTTAACATGGAATATTTTTGTTGAGATCAACTCCATGAAACGCTTATCAAAACATTGAAACGTAGGTAGTAGTTAAAAGAACTGGTTTATTGATACTTTTGGTTTTTTTTATTTGTTTCATTTTGTTATATTTTAAATTTAAAGTGTTTATTTGCTTAATTTTTTTACTTTAATTAATTTCTTAGTATGTCGGGTTTAATGTTTTGCTAGCTTTTTAATCAGGAATTTTCATTATTTTAGATTTGATATATATATGTTGCTTGTTTTAATTAATTAATAAATTTAACTCTTTTGACATTTTCAATTTAATATTTTTACTTTTTATTATATTTTACATTATTTTTAAAAATATATTTTTTGACAAATGTTTTATTTAGGATAAAAGAATTTCGGTGTTATTAAGTATGCTTTTTCCCCGAGATTTTTAAAGTATGTCTTGCGATTTACAAATGCCTACGTAAATGCGAAATGGAAATAAAACACATACTTTTATGAAATTTAAGAAAGGAATAATTGAAAGGAATAGAGTTATGTAACTTTATTAATAAATAAAATAATAAAAATTCATTTCATTTCGTCTAGTACTGCATCTAACGTATGGATACTTAACCTAAAAATAAGCTTAATTAAATTTAATTAGTTGCTTTCATTCAACATGATACATATGATAAAAGAAATTTTAAGGAAAAAAATTCCGCAATAAAACATTTTTTATATCTTTAATGTTGTTTGAATGTTTTAATACTTAAAATTGTCTTTCTCTACATTTCTAGATCATTTCATTGTAAGTGAGACGAAATAAAACAATGCCTTATTTCGCAGAATTTGACATTGTCTAAATACATTCATTTGATACAAAACATATTAACACATTTATTCTGCAAAAAAAGAATTTCGTTTTGAAACATTTCAATCAAGTTTTTACGTTTATTTTTTAATTTCAATCCAGTTAAGAATAATTTCGTAAGCTTTGTCATATAGTTGAGAAAAACCGATGCTCAAACTTATGATTTTGCACAAACTCTTTTCCTCAAAATTAATTTTTATCACCACATAAAATATGGCACATTTGGTACAAATATACACTAGTTTCATTTAAATAAAAAAAAATTATTATTTCACTTTTTTTCCCTCCCAAAACTGAATCAATTTAGTGTCAAATCTGATTAAGACAGTTTGTTTGAATTAATTTCATTGTAAAGCAAATTATAGAAACACCAATAATCGACAATTACAGAGTATTGAAACGATCATTATTTTGAAGAAACTATATATTTTTATCAACGTTAACCGGAAGTGACGACACGTACAAAATGAGTGAAATAACCCCGCCCTCTACCGTAATAAAAAAAGGTTGAAGAACTTTCTGCCCTGGTTCTCATATAAGAAGTTTAATTTGAAAAAGCAAGCTTTGAGACATTGATATTCGTACTATTTCATTACAAACTCAAAAAAGTCTGAATCTCGGCTAGTGGTTTAGCTTGAAGCTGACATGCAAGACTAAATCAGGATTTCAATCCATTGACATGAGTTTTAATCACTACCTTGGCCGTATGAGTGTAAAGTATGTTGCACTGAAATTTGGGCTGTTTAGTGAGAGGTTTCTGAATTTTCTAGTAGGTCTTTTAAACCTAAACGCGGGTGTAATGAGTGACATGAATTGCAATCACTACCTTCGTCTTATGTGTGTAAAATATCTTGCACTGGCTATTGAACAGTCTAGTGAGAAGTTTCTAAGTTTTTTTGGTAAGTCTTTTAAACCTAAAATCCCGTCCATAAAGCAATAACTTCCTTTGTAATCACTTTAATTACTGTTATTGAAATATTAAAGGGAAAAAGATGTCCATGATTTAAAAGAAACAATGATTTGCCGAACTAACGTGTTCTAACTAAAATTTTTTCATGAAAATGTTTACATTTTTTGTTCAACAGTCGTCAATTGATATTTTTTTTTTTGCCATGCGTTTTATATGAAATAAAAACATTTAGCCCATAGCGATTTGTTAAAATTGTGAAGAGTCTTAATTTCGTATAACTTTTACGTTATGTAATATGATGCAAGAAGCAAAATAAAATATATTTAAATCGCTATCAAATATAACTACTTCTAACTCTTTAATTTTTTACTAGGGGTATAAGATTTATATTTAAGCAGAACATATATAATATATATATATTTATATCTTATATAAATATATCTTTATTTATATATATAAATATATTACACAGCTATATTTTATCTTATATTGGAATATAAGATTAAAAAAAAAACAATTGTTTTTTTGAAGACAGAAGTTTAAGTAATATTTCATAGTAGAATAAGGTGCACTCCGCCCATACACATGTCAACTTTGGGTTTGTCCCCTTAAAAATTGTAGTATCCCCATACGAGTGCTATATAACAGGTCACCCGGCCTGCAGGGGTCATCATGAAATTGTTAAAGCTTTGGCATTCGCAACGGCAATGACCTCCTGTCAAGGTGTCTATCATTCGAACACGATAGCATTAAATAAAACATATTTTCGCATAATAATAATTTTAATTAATAAGTTTTTTCAAAAGTACCGCATCAGAAAAACAATTAGAGAATGACAAATTTCGTGTAAACACTCTCTTTAAATGTCGTCCTATTTTTAACTATTACTTTTTGGACATCATTAAAATTTAAGTCACCTTCCATCAACATTTCCAACATCAAAAACAAAAGGAAAAATAAAAAACCCCAAAAAATCCTCATCAACAACAATAGCAAAAAAACAACCTTTCTGCATTATTAGCAAACCCGCGAGAAAGCGAGCCCGAGCAGCGCCGGAACCCGGCGATCCGTCACGGCATCTTCTATCCCTCGGCATCGACCGCTGCCGGAGCGCGCGAACCAACGGATCAAAGTAAATAGAAAAAATGAGGAATATTTTCTCGCGTTATCGATGCCGGAATTTCTTTGGGGGATGGGGAGTGGGGGGAATTAGAGGGGGTCGCCAGTGCGCCCAGATGGGAAGGGATGAATTCTAAATCCCTTCTTTTTGAAAACGCGCTGAAACCCGACCGAGGCCCTGATAGGCCAAGAAAAATCTTCCGCCGAATCGAAGCGAGGGGCCGATCACAAATGCGGAAAGTCCCCGCGGGATAATGGAATTTTCATGCATGGCAGGGTTGAGTTTGGTGGAAGTGTTCGGCAAATGGGATCTTAAACACAAATGAAGCCGAAATAATGTTAGTAGATCATGGCCACACATTGTAGACCAATGTTATGAATGCGGCACGCTATAAAACCGTAAATCTTTTTAAGCTTTTTTGAAACACTGAAAATAAAGATTTTTAATACCAATTTATGTTTTCTATTTTTATTTTTACAGTTTCTGTATTTCAGTCATTGAAATTTCTTGATTTTGTTTTTCAATGAATATACAAATACATTCTACTAGGTAAAGAGATAAAAGATTATTATGTTACGCAAATGTAAGAGATCACCCAACTTGTAGCCCAGTGATAATGTGACTAGTTAGCAAGCAGAAGAGCTTTGAACTGAATTCGCGGCCGATGTATGTGATTTTGAGACGAAGTCGATTATTATAAAACATGTACAAAGTGTTTCATTCTGATGGTCCGACTGCCTGGTGGAGGGTTTCTCTCATGCATTATGCAAATGTGAAATAGTTACTTTTAAATAGTTTTTTTTTCTTTTCTTTTTACCTTCTCATCGATGTTCGTAATATACGTGGCCTACAGAACTTGAACAATAGGCCTTAAATCGTATATTATTTCTAACATATATATATATTATTGCAAAAGCACTTGAATTTATAACATTGGTTCCCATGCATCACAGATGTATGCTATTGCTATTGGAGATTGATATGTTGATGCATGATATTGCTGATATTGATATTAAAGCACAACGATGGAGTACAAAACAGCAAAACAGAACGAAACATTAACTCATAACAATAACAATTATTACATTAAAACTGTGACTGCATAAAGATAAAAAAAAATGAGTCATTGGAGGACAATTGCATCAACTCTCTTGGCCACCAATATCTGCTGTATAAGCTTTCTACATTCAATGAAGAACAACTTAGTAAATGACCTTGGTCCATCTCAAAGTTCTGGTTGCACAAAGTGCTCAAATGACTTACATATACTCTCATGTCCATAAATTAAGGATAATTCAGAATCACACAGAAATTGAACTCTAAAATAAAAATTTCACCTGTAGAATTATCACCTGTAGTAGAGTGTATATCAATGTTGTGTAGATGTTTAGAAAGACAATCATGTCCAGTTCCAGCCTCTACTGCGATGAAACTAGAAGAATCTGGGATCCTACAAATCGACCCCTCCATTTCTTTTTCTTAGTTTCTTCTCACAATTTCATGTTATAAATTTTCCCCATGGCACTACATATACATTAAATCTTAGATTGTTTACTAATTTTTTTCTTGGTTACTATTTTTGAGTCAGTATATTTTACGTGTTGTCCAAGAAAGATTTTTCTTCTCAAACATGGCTTTCTTTTATCTCGGATGAGAGGCAAGGATTCTTAAATTTTGGAATATTATTGTTATAGACAAATTGGAGATATCAAGCTATGTTTAATCCCATATAGTAAGTTTAATCGCTATGCTCAGTCCCACGTAAGGAGATATGAAATAATTCATGATAATATGAATATTTTTTTATCCTTACAGCATTAAGATAATGGGTTTTTTGAGACATGTGGAAGTTTAATATTTGAGCTAATAAATAACGTTTATCTTCTTTCTTTGATTTAACAAATATATGCATATGAGATCTAAAATATTTATTGTATTGTTTCTCGCAAAAATTAAAAAAAAATAAAAATAGTAACCAACAATTTTTAAAAAATTTTCTGAATTTAATTAAGAAATAATCCTACTGCAATTAACAACTTAATTAAGATATTGCTAGCAAATGCCAGTCAGCTACTAGACTGTGGAGACTCCAGTAGCTTCAGAAAATAATGAAAGCCACCGATACATTGTACAAGTTTATCAATTATATTTTGAAAACAATACTCACAATTAATATCATTAGCTCCTGTTACCGGACATTGAAAAAACATCAAGGTTTTCTAACGATCAGAGCCCTATCGTCACCCCGAACGCAAACCTGTTAAAAGATATGGCATTTAAGAGATATTCTATATATAAGCATGTATTTAATTACATATCCATATCAATAATTAATAACTAATATTATCCATGAGGATGCATTTACTTACATATGTATATCAATGACTAATTATATACACGAGGATTTATTTAATAACAACCTTGTGTTAATAGTAAATTTAAAACTTTTTGTATTTACATATTTTTGTATGTTAATCTATCATTTACACATAAAGGTGATTATTTGATCACAGCTAACAGCTTCTTGTTAATGATATTTTTTATACGCAGGGTATTGAAGATCTTGTCTTTTCTGTAGTTTCAGAGGTAGAATTTCCTGTCGATTGCAGAGGAAATGTACTGATAAATCCGAGGGAGAATGTTTTTGTTTGTGGTTGTAAACGAAAAAAAAATATTTAAAACATTGTGATGAAAATATAAAAATTTAGTTTTTATGATAAATGTATCATTAAGTAAAATATAAAACGTTTTTCGTTAAAATTAAACTAAATATTAAAATCTTGGCAAATAATGTTTGACAATATATTTTCAACACTGCAAAAGGCTTTAATACTTTTCGTAGTATTGAGTTGCTGTATATTACCTTCAATTTAGAAACTTTTCTCAGTAAATATTTAAATAAATGTGCTGCTCTTTCATATTTATGTAAATTCCACTGCATTTAGAAAAGACTAGAAAACAAAGTATTTTTTTGACTATTGATTATGTTAGAAATTTAATTTTTCTATTGTACATATTAATTGTTTTCAAAATTCACTGTTTTTTTGTTGTAATTTCTATTATAATTTTAACATGCAGGAATATTATAAGTAATTAATAATATAATTTTAATTATTTCAGTATATTTATTTTAAATTGCAATAAAGGCCTTCCTTTTATAAATCCCGGAAAGACTATTTAAAACACTAACCTAAATGAGTATATTTATTTTTACATTTTTAATATTTATTATTATTTTTATTATGTTTGGATAATAAAATTATATTATTACTTTATTATTTTTACATATTAAAATTATATTATTATTTTATTATTTACATTTGTTATATTTATTATTTTTATATTTTTAACATTTAATTTTTAATCGGACGTCTTTTGCAAATTATATAATTAAACATTCTATTTTGAATAATTAATATTTTTTTCACATACTGTACAATTAAGATCTACATTAAATTAGTATATGAGTTTTAATAAAATTAACTTGATATAATGTAAGTAAAAAATAAATTATTTCTAAACATAATTATTTTATACTTCAAGATTTTTGATTGTTATACAAATGACATTGAAGTAGACATAAAAAAAATGCAATCTTTTTGATTGATTAAAATTACTGATGTTTTATTTCTTATTTTACACGGAGTTTATTTAAAATTTAAAAAAAGAAAAGAAAATTTATTAATATCATTGAAATATTTTTTAATTCTTTCGTGAATAAGAGTAACATGATATTTTTCCCATCTCAAGTTATTCTAGGCTTCTGATTTTTCATTCTCAAAAATATGTCTAATAATAATTAATAATTAATTCCTTTGAAAAATTAATTGTTTTTCTAAAAATTCTTCCAAAAGAAGTTAGAACTTTTCTTCAAAAAGAAACACGCGTGTAAACATCGATCAAACATAAATTATTTATTCATCAAACAGCGTATTAAAATATTTTTAAGTTGTCTTTCATCAATTTTGTATTTTATCATGTTTATGCCATATTTTGTTAAAATATGGTAATTAAGTAATTAAAATCAATGTAAATACATATTTATGAGTATCTTACTATATAAACATCATTTTGATAATTTTAACTGAAACTACTAAATAAAATTAAATAAATTGTTCTTTTATTTTTAATAAACAGAAAAAAATTCCAGAATTTAAAACAAAAATTTAACATACTATAACATAATAGATAAAAAAAAATGAGACTTTACTATTCAAAAGTGAAATAGCAACTTTTGCAAATCCATGAAAGAACTATCTAAAATACTAATCAAAATGAGTTTATTTATTATCATAATGTTGTCCTGGTTAAGGTTTCGTGACGTTATCCGAAAATGAGGTCCAAGCAAATAAAACTGCATTACAAATTTTGCCAGAAAATGGTACAACAATTGAAATTATTCACGAATAACATTACTCTTAAGGAATTTGAGAGTTTGGCTTTTGATTGAATTTTTTTGTAGTAAGGTTTTGTATCACTTTCCATGTTTTGGGTTGGGATTTTAAACATTTGTATTTCCAATAGCTATAAGTACTCGCAGTGCGTTGATCAATTCCTTCTTTTTGAAGTTTCATATTTATCACTTTTGTCATTTTCCGCTACCTATTGAGCTGTATAGTGCTTTTTATTGTATTTGGAATACTTCTTTCTTCATTTATGCCTAGAATTTTCAAACTTTGATATATTCTTTTGGCTATTGAATGTGATAACGTTTCTTGTAAAATTAGAAATACTTCATTATTCATCCATGCCTAGAATTTTCAAACTTTGATATATTCTTTTGGCTATTGAATGTGATAACGTCTCTTAAAGAAATGGGAATACTTCATTTACGACTACATTTATCTTATTTTTGAAGATTCTTTTAGTGATTCTTGAACAATTCATTCTTCCTAAAGTTCTGGATCTATTCAACATTGCTATATTCATGTGGATATTGAATTTGGCCATTCTTATAGTATTCCAATCAATTGCTTCATATATCTCTAGCATTATTAAACATTGGCATATTCCTGAGTTTATTCATCCGTTCTTGAATGTTCACACAAGATAAGTTGAAATTTGCCGTGCAGATTTCAGCATTTTTATAATATGCACAATGCCAAATTGTAGAAAATTAGACAATATGCACACAAAGTAAATTGATTATTTTTTTATTGTTTTATTAGAAATAAACAACGTTGGAGGATTTATGAAATAATATGGAACAGGTGTTTTTATGCAATAAGATATCTTTACTATAGTTTGCTTCACAGGTCTTCGTATTTATCATTTTATAGGTAATAATTAGTTTCGAATAGCAAATATATTTAATTTTTGAAAAAATTTGTCAAAATTTTTAGTGGACTACTTCTTATAAATTTCTTAGAAGATTAATTTCTAATTTCATTTTAATTCTATATAATAGTTTCTTAATCCTAATTTTTATTTATTTACTTGTTCGTTTTTGGAATAAAAGTTTTGAATTATAGAATATCGTTTTAAAAGCTATTGTTGAATCTTTTCCTTTTTATCAAAGTCTTGACTATGCGAAAAATAGGAACATCGTCAGGTCAAAAGAATTGTTCCCAAATCAAAAACAATGTTTTTTAGCGATATAATACTTTATAATATATATATATATCTTTTTCTTAATCTAGTTCAATTTATTATTTTGTATATCTGTCATTCCAATTTTAGTTATAAGTATTTTCCAGATGGCAACGCCTCAGATTTTTTTTTTTGAAATAGAAGAGTTTGTTTAAAACTATCTTTTTTCGTGTTATAAAAATTTATAAATCAGTTTTAAAAAAAGAATCTCAAAAAATAAATCATACTTTTTATTTCCGACTAATAACCATTTTATAAATTTATTTTTCAAAATCTACGATAATAAATGAAAGATATATTTTTATTTTCAAATAAAAGCAAAGTTAAAAATGGATTGGAAAAAAATTATTAAAAATAATAATTTTCTCAAAAAGATAAGACTTCTTGATAATATTGTAATAGTAGTCGGCAAGACACTATGCAGTTCTATAATTTTAATCTTTTTTACTCTTCTGCCTGATGAGGGACTATATAACTGTTAATAAATATTTTTTAATCCTAAATTTATTTGCTCATTTTTATGGTCAGCATAATAAAAAATTTGAAAAAATAGAATTTCTCTTTAAAAGTTATTGCCGAATATTTTCCTTTCATCAAAGGCTTGACTGTGTGAAAAATAAGACGTCTCCAGGCTAAAAAAAAAAGTAAAGTGTTATTCTCAGAAGTCAATTTCATCTTGCAATGTTCGAAGTATTGGGCATAAAGAGTTTTAGGGAATTTTTTTTCCCGCTTATCCTGACATCACGGGAATTTCGGGAATTGCAAATCTTTTATCTCCAACTGTCTCTTCTCCAGGAAAAAAAAATCATTCCGCTGCATTTTTTTTTTCCGAAAGGCCCCTTACGAGAGGCTAGAATTACCTGATCAGCAAAGCAAATGGCCTTTGTCTTTAGTACATCCCATTGTTTTTTGGATCTGATTGAATTGTTTTTTGATTAACTAGATTAGATTAAACGAGCCGCTCAAAGGCGTAAAGAGCATTTGCGCACGTAAAAAATTAATAATGACGAATGTAGAATATCGCCGATAGAAAAAAAAAATGTCGATAAGTTTCCTTAAAAAAATTATCTATTTTTATTATTAATTTCCTATGTTTCTTTATGTAGAAAATAAAGATAAAAATTATAAATAATATCAAGAATATAATACTATTATTAAAATATATAAATAAAATTTTTAGGATTTTTTTTAAAATTATTATTTTGTAAATTTTTTTAAACGTATAAATAATATCAAGAATATAATACTATATTTTATGAAAACTGATGTTAAATAAAATATTTAGTTGTTTTTTTAAATTAAAGTTATAATAAATTACCCATCATCCTTTATCATTACCCCTTTTCAATTTAATAGAATATAAAAAAAATTTGTATTTCTTTTTTGTTTTCCATTTTTTTTTATTCTCCATTTTTAATTTTAATGTAAAGTTTAGTTTAAAGTTTTAACGCAAAGTTTATTTTAAAGTTTAACGCAAAAGTTTTAAAAAATATACGGTTCCGCTTTTTCAGCATCTGTTATCTTATAAATAAGATTTATTAAAATGTTTACATATACAAATCCCACAAACTCCATATGGGTTCGGATTAGAATAGCCCCACCATGCATGTCGTAAAAGGAGACTAAAATGGGTACCCAGTTTCCGGGGGTATAACCGGGTGGGGTAAAGCCAGACTTTTCCCTTTGGGGGGGGGCCATGTTTTTGTGCCGCAAAGCCAAGAACAAAAAGAAGATGCATTTTTTACCGTTTATCATGACTACGAGTTCATGGACTTGGTCTATATTTTGCTGTCGACCAAGAGGGATAAAATACAACAACAGAGAGTTTTTGCATACCGCATTTTGGACGTCCGTTAGCTTTTTCCCCATAGCGCGCATGCTCATAGGAAATTGCGCATGCGTATCTGTAATAATGTTTCCTATGATCATGCGCGCTAGGGAGAGAAAGCTAACGGACGTCCAAAATACGGTATGCAAAAACTCTCTAATAACATAAACAAAGTGGAAATAGGAAACCGTCTTTAATGAACTTTATAATAATATGGTTTGAGAAAACCTGTCAGACAAGGCATTATCACCTTAAGGATTCAATTCAATATATTTTATACACATATCTGTCACAATTTTAAAAAAGTGCAATTATTCATACATAATGAATGGCAACGCTGGTCAAACAAATGTTGCGTAATAACAGATACTTATCTTTTACACGTTGCATTCACGATTATTCATGAGTTCAGTGTCGCCAATTTTCAAGTGACAAAGGAATTGCAACCTAATTACCACCAAATATAAATTCCTGCAAAATGTGAAGTGAAGGGACTTGCATCCCGTATGCAAAATGCAAAGTTCATCTAGAATTATTTATGACCAATACAATGTTTGATTCAAAGGCTACATTTGCTCATACTGTTTAGACAGTTAAAATAATTTTCGACGGATACTATTTTAATTCTTCTTTGCCGTATCGACCATGTATTTAGTGAGGTACAAAGGAATTGCAACCTAATGGCTGCCAAATACAAATTCCTGCTAAATGTAAAGTAAAGGAACTTGTTTCTCGTATTCAAAATGCAAAATTCATCTAGAATTATTTATGACCTTAAAACAATGTTGATACAAATTTTACATCTGCCCATACTGTTCAGATAGTTAAAAAATTTCGACGGGGACTATTTGAACACTCATTTGCAGTCACAACCAAAGTATTTAATGATTTACTCATTTTTATTCACCTGAAGACGTGGCTTGATTCTAGGGATTTTGTTAACAATGAAATATTAAAATCGTCAATGCTGGATTAACTGAATTTTCAGATGTCAGAATTCTATGAAAAAGCTCTAAGAAAGGTTGTCATGGAGCATTAAAAGTGCGTACAGGTAATTGATAACTAAATGGGAAAATGATCAAGCCTTGCTTCTAGCCTTTAGTTTATTTTTATAACTAAATTAACCCTTGGTTTGAAATTCACCTCGTACATTTAATCTTAAAAATATTTTTTTAAGCATTTTTTGTCTATCAGATGTCATTTTGTGTTATTAAAACGGTCCGTCTCATATGATGCTTATTGAATAATATGTATTCTAAGCGAATACAATGATTAATATTTTTCGATAATATCAGACATTTAAAGTTACATCAGTTGTCAATTTTTGCAGAATTTTAGTAGATTTGGCGTTATCAAGGTAAAACGCAAAGAAAGAGAAAGGGTATGTTACTTTACACCGTCAAAAGCAAGAGATAACGCTTTTCTGGATAACATTCAGCAGTAAATGCATCATATTGGTATAAAGCACGCAACCAGCAGTCCAGTTATCGATGAGAAACACTATCATTATCTTCATCAAATATAAAAATTAGTACATTTCGGTAAATAATATTTTACTATTTAAATAAAGTAAAGTAAAATATTTTTGTAATCTTTAATCTATTGAAATTAAAATTTAAAAAAAATAGCATTTGTATAAAATTAAACAAAATTCGTATAAAACTTCTTTAAAAATAAAATAATTTTTTGGTTTGAATTTTCAAATAACTTTTCATAATCCTTATTTATCAGGAAAAAAAAGGAAGGTAAATACTTGAAAGTAAGCCATTATTGAACACACCATTATTACGTTGATTTGAGAAAGGAAACATAATTAAATCTATACAGTTGTAAAATGAAACATTAAGGTTTTGTGATATATAAATATTATATTATAATATTTAGAAAATAATTCTAATTCGCTGGAACTATTCTATTAGTGTTAAATTAACCGAATAGCTACTCTTTTCTATCATAACGTTATTTACGTTAACGTAAAATGTTGTCTTCAGTATTTTAAAATTCAGAAACACCATCATTTAATATTTGAAATATATTTTATACAGATTTATGTGTATAATTGTCCATAATTGGGACCTTACACACGTTTAGCTTTATATGATTTTTTTGCGATAGTTATATTCTGACTTAATCAGGAACGGAAGTTAAAAAAATCATCAACAAATAATAGAAAAGTACTTTATCAAACTCCCAGCACTACAGTCCGTGCTGTACCATGGTCTCCCTAACAATACCAAAGTCAAAGTCATCTGTCTCGAGCTTTGGTTTTCCAATTTGTGATCTTTAGCTTCCTCAAATCTTTTTCCACTTCATCAATCCATTTCTTTTTTAGACTTCCCTTTTCTTTTTTGATCCTGACACTTCCCCTTGAAATTCTTCTTTTACCTTTGCTGTCGTCCGTTCTATGTGCCCTAGCCATCGAATTGGTCTGATATAATTTATAGTATCCTTTCCTCCAAACAATTTTGCAATTTCATGATTGTAAATCCTCCTCCAAATATCATCCTCTCTGATAAGTCCAAATATAGTTCTTAAGATCTTCCTCTCCCAGGTTATCAACATATTCTCCTATTTTTGAGTTAATGTCAAGTTCAAAGTATTTTATCCCAGATTTTTAATAATCTTATGATAAAAACAAACTGCTAGATTAAATGTTGTTAAATATTAAATGCAGTTTTAAATATTGTTAAATTATCACTGTAATGCCGTTATTCAAACAAAAAAAATATAGTATTATATAATAAATTGTTTAATTACAGTAAGTATTAGCGGCCTGTTGGCCAGTTGGCTAGCGCTCTGGCCTTTGGTACCCCAAGCTTCCGGTTTGAATCCCAGCGGTGGCAGGGGTGTTTGTCAGTGGTTCGGAATCCACATTAAACTGTAGGTCTCTCTCTAATTAGCCTAAAGTGTGCAAAAATGACCGTAGAGCTACAAATCAAATCAAACCATTAAGCATTAATCACAAGACGTTGTTTTTAAAGCCCGAAACACCGGTGTGAAGTCTTTCACCATAAGAGCGGCATATGTGTGTCAGAATCAGCATTATCCATGGATCATTTGTTGTATGTTCATCCACATTATGCTGTACGTGCCTTTCCAGGAATAGCATTAGGAGCTCGTATCTTCTTTTCATTTTTCTAAGTTCAAAGGAAGGACTATCAGATATGCAGGTTTATCGAAGTTTGGCCTCATTAGTCGAGTTTCGAATCGAGTTTTAAGCGCGGAAACCCAATATGCAATTCAGCAGCCATTTCAAGCTTTTAACAAAAAATAGAAGACGATAATGTCTTATATTTTTACACTCTTGCATAATTTAAAATATTTTTTTTTCTTTTTAAACAATAACCCCCCAAAACAAGTAGCCTTAAAAAATTCTAAAATTAATAGCTTAAAAAATTCTTATCTCTTTAAACAATAACACAAATGCATTTTTTAAATAAAAAAAAATAATAAGCATTCTTGCATCACCTGCATAAACAAAGACGATCCATAATTAAAAAAAAGAAGAAGAAGAAAGAAAGAACAGCTTTTAAAAATGTGAAGTATGTCCCACGCTTCCTTGAGCACATGAATTACTCCAGACGATAAATGTTGTTCTACTCCATACCTACCGAACATTTTTTCGCGCCTCTTTCTTGCCCGATACCCTCCATCAATTCATTCTTCCAGCATTTCTCCGAAAAAGATTGAACGATATATTCGCGGATAGTCCCTGAGAGACTCGCTTCCTTTTCTTTTTCATCACCCGGTTCCCGCCATTTTTTTCGCGCCATTCCATGTTTTATTTATTTATCCTCGGAGGGGGATCAGACATGTCGACCGCGATCTTCCAGTCCAGCCTTATCGGCGCTTCACTGTAACTGCAACCCCCAGATGGAAGATTCTTCTTTAGCTTTTCGTCCGCCGTCAACTTAACTTCAACCGTAAAGTATAAATCGAGAAATTGCTAATGTTTTTCGTGTTTTTAGTTGCTGGTGTTTGTGAACATTTTCATCTGGCGATAATTATTTCACAAATATTTGATTTGTAGTAATACTAAATAGTTGTTTATACATGTCTTTGATTTTTTTTTACAGCAAGCTATACATTGAAACGGAATTATTTCATATTGTATATATATATATATATAAATTTAATTAATTTATATATATTATATATAAATTTAACTAACAAATTTATTATTTTTTAAAATTTAAACCAATTGGTCTCAATTAATTCTTCTTTAAAAATTGTAAACTATATATTTTTTTTAATGTTTCTAAGAACCATTATGGATCACCTGTTATTTTAAAGTTTTCAATATTTTTTTTTTTCCATTTTACTTGTATAAAAATAAATTGATTTTATTATTTAGAGACAAAATGTGATAAAATTTTAAGAAAAGATAACTATAATCATAAATTCCTTATACATATTTAAAACTAAAATTAACCATATTTTAATGAATTTATTTCGATCTAAAATTATGTTTCTGATTATGTAGATTTGTAGAAGTATTTTTACTGACAAAATAACTTCCTTTTAATTACAGTTACTAGAGAGAAATATATTTTTTTTCAATGAATAAAGTTAAATTATCAAATACATTATTGGTTATATTTATTAGGTAGGCAATAAAAGCTTTCGATTTTTACCGTATATTCAATGCGGAAAACGAAAATTACTTTATTGATAGCCCAATATATAACACTCAAAATGTATTGCAGAATTTGACTCTTATTATTATATGAATTTAAAATTGAAATAAATTGCTCTATTATTCTAAACTTTATAAAGTATGATAATTTAAAAGTAAAAGAATAATTAAATAACTACAAATTCTTCAATAACACTGCTGAAGTCACAAATTTTCGTAAATATGAAATTAGTAATTTTTTACTAATTTGGTGGAGCTGAACGCACAAATGCTAATAAAAATTGGCAAAGAGCTTTTGCTACGGAGTTTGTCGGTTTCCACATTGAAATAATATGTAAACTTATATAATATAACTTGCAAATTATATTAATTTATAAACTATATAGCGATGTTTACAAAATAAACGTATTAAAATATATTCCTCACACAATTAATGTATATAAAATGTTTATATATTTACATATAAACATGAAATATCTGAAAGATTTAGAAACGTAGTCCACAATACATTAATTTATTAAAAGCTTTATAGTTACTTTCAAGTAAAATCTGTGGCTCTAATTAATTTGCAGGAGACGAATTCAGTCTTGTTTTCTGCACTATTTACCGCCTTGGCTTTAAATATAAAATTGTGAAAGTTGTTAGTTGTGATGTTTTTGAGAAATAAATGATTGGAGTGAATTTGCATTTTAGTTAAATACATGATATATTTTAGAGCTCTGAAACTGCATTAATTCTGCTCTATATGTGGAGATGTGACATTAGCTCAAAAATGTTGGAGCTCAAAAATGTTCTATCATTCCTTTAGTGGCAAAAGCATACTATTTCAGATGCAAAATTGGAGATGAGGACATATATGCTATAATTTTTGTTGAAAGAAACCTTTCATGTGGCTGCTGGCTGAAATGACAATGTCATTTGCCATTATTATGATTTGGAGGAAGCAAAGCAATCGCCTAAACGACTGCTATTTCTGCATGGTCCAATGTTTTCTTGGAGGGATCACAGGGTAGAAACAGAGGGAAAAAAAGATCAGGTCACAGAGGGTCACAGAGGGAAAAAAGGTGAAAGTGCAGTACCTGAATATACCATTTACTATGAGACCAATTCCCCATGGTGAAGTGTTTCCCATTCCCGAAACTCCAAATGAATTTTTCATTGATCAAGAGTATGATAAAGAATTAATTTCATATGATGCTGTACAATCTCCTTTATCTAGTGCTCAATATAATGATGATGCTATACCTACTCAGTACATTCTGTCTCAGGAAGAACTGAATAACGTTTTAGATATCTAGAGCTATCCAATACTAAGACGGAGTTACTTGCTTCGAGAATTAGAGAATGTAATTTATTCCTAAGCTGTCCTAGTGACAATCGTCATGAGCAGTTTATTCCTCATTTTAAACAAAATAAAAGTTTTCTGTTGTGACGATGTATAAAAGACTCTCAAAATAGAAAATGCCTTTCTCAATGCCGGCTATCCATAGATTCATTCAATAAAAGTTTCAAGGCAGAAATTCTGCATAATGTAATCCTACCTCCATCCATTTCAATCAAACTCTCTGTCTCTATGAAACTCGTGAATATTTAAAATATTTATTGAATTTCCTTCGATATAACACATACAGCTGACATATTTATTGTGATTTGTAAGTGATAGTTCGTGATAGTGATCTTCAATTAGGATATACGAAGTACAGCTGATTTTTAAGGAAATGAGACAGTAAAGCCAAAACTTTGCTATATGTAAAAAAAGCAATGGTGTAGAAAAACTTATGATACTGAAGAAAAGTTAAACAAACTTCTATATACCATTAGTCATTATCATCAATGGCGCAACAGCGCCATGGTGGGCCAAGGCCGTCTGCCTACTGGCAGATTTCGAGGGAGGAGATGTCTCTGTTTTTTTTGGGGTACGGTTATCAAACTCTACAATCATATTAGACTAGGACCTATGGTTTAAAGTGTATTATGAACCACTACAAACTTACATGACTTGTGGATGAGACTTGTGGCACCGAGCGCCCGACACTCGGCTATCAAACCCCATTAATAGTGATAAATAAAAAACCTACTGTCACTGCTGCAGATGAAAATTTAAAAAAAAAAAAACTATGAAAGCTATGAATAAAAGGGAAAGAGCTTTAAAATACACAGATAACAAATTTCCTGCAATCAAAGAGGCTAAACTGAAACAAAGAATTTTCAAAGATCTACAGACCCGTGTGATCTTTGAATGATGATCCGTGTGATGATCCGTGCGGAATTTTTGATGGAGTTTTCCAACAAGATTGAATGCTGGAATGCTTTTTGTATGATGTCAACAAATTGGAAACGTGAAGTCAAAGAACTATAAGGAATTAGTGGTTGATATGATTTCAACATTCAAAAACTTGGTTGTAAGTATCTCTCTAAAAATGCATTTCCTGTAATGTCATTTGGACTTCCTTCCTGAAAACTGTAGTCATGTCAACAATGAGACCGGTGGACGTTTTCATCAGGATATCGTGAAAATAAATAATATATATATATATATACACACCAGAGAAAATGGTTCACTGCAGTGTCGGCAAGCTACTCTTGGACAATTTTTCAATTATCATCCCGAGAAAATACGTAAGCGATAATCCAAGTTGCGCATTAGCACAGAGTTAACAAGCACACGCGTTTGTTTGCATTGTTTCATATTGAAAACTTCTTGAGAATGGGAATCAATATCAAAATTAGCAACCTTAAATTAGTAATGATTGGCCAATTTAATCTCAGAGAGAAAAAAAATTTCACTGAAATTGGATGTCCGGTGTAATTGATAACATTTCTGTAATAAAAACTTGCCTTAAATATAAGCAAAGCTTCTTAAGATAAATTGGTTTAAAAATATTTTATTTAAATTTTTATTTAATTAAAGTAATTTAGGAATTTTAAACGATGTGTTCAAAAGATAATTAGCTAGTTCGCATTTGTAACTATTATTTAGCTAAGTGTTAGATTTATTTATAATTTAACTATATATTTTTAAAGACGTGAGCTTATAATATATTCGAAAATGATTAAACGAAAATAATTTAAATAAAATATATAATCTAAATATATAACATCTGATTAGAATTTTATTGTTTGTTTTATAGTTTATATATAACCTAAAACAATGATTAATAAATGTTCATTTTAATAATCAACAATTGCCTCTTGTTAAGTACACAGAGATAAAAATTATGCAAAAATAATGTTTAATTGGGTAATTTTTTATAAAAATTTTATTTTCAAAATTACTTTATTTCTATTAAGTTTTCTAACGATTTATTTGGTCACTTAGTAAAACAAAAGCACAGCAAAGCAAATAACAAAAGGAAAATATATAACTTGGCTCTATTTCGAGATGATTTTTTTCACTGTGCTTTATCAATAAAATAGTTTCGGAAAGAACAACAACGTTTTGCTTCTTACGATCATCCGCAAAAACTGCTGACCAGATAACTTTAGCTCACATTTGATGGAAAACATGATAAATTACGTCACTTCCTACTACTTCACGGCGGATACCACCCATCATATATCATTTTACAGTAAGCCTTTTGTAAAATACATAAATTGTCTTTAGAATTTATTTCACTTATGAAATAAGGTATTAGATGTCCGTTTACTTATAAAGTTGTAATAGTGTTTTTGTTTACAGAAACTACACCATTTGACTAATGAATAGTTTTAATATTTTTTGAACATTCACAATTGGATAAAAAAATTTAATTTGAAAAATTGATCTTAATAATTACAAATATACTTAAAATGGACAGATAAATCTTAGTAAAATATTTATCTTAATTTTACTTTTGTTATATACTATATTAATATAAATATTGTAATATATTATTCTTATTACAAGATATTAGAATATTAATCAACTATTTTTCTATTTATAATAAATATTCTAATTTTTTATATTTATTATTTTCTTAAAATTTCTTATTTAGAATATATTTTACCGATTTTTTTGCGATGAAGAAGAGAAATTTAGCTTCGATTCTAATAGAAAAATTGCAAGTTCTAATAAGCATTTATTTTAACCACGCAAATTCTAAGAGATATGAGTAACATGGAATTGAGGATGCTAAAAATGATATTTTATTCAGAAAAATCCATCAACTTAATATAATTTAGTAATGAAATAAAAAAAAAGGAATGCACAAATATTTAGAGATTGTTGATTTTTTTTTTTAAATGAAAATAAGTTTTGCATATCATTTTTATTAATGTTATTTATGTCACAAAAGAGGCAGTTACAATCTGTAATACAAGAAGAATGGAGCAAAATAGCCTCTAAATTTTCTAAGATGTTGAATATACATAAAAACAATTAAAAAATATTCTCAAAGCCAGTAGATATCCCAATAAGTAATAAGTATTTTCAAAGAGATTCATTATTTTTATGCCACAACTATATAAATAACATTCATTTTTTCACATAAATAATTTCTTCAAAATTATGTAAAAGCAATGTAAATAAAATATAAAATATATTCACGTCAAATTGTTCTAAAATTAACACGTCTATGAAAAATGTTTGCCAGAAATTATAATTAAATAAAGACATGTGTTACTTATAAGTTAAAGATTATAAACGTAATTTATTTATGAAATTAATCTATTTAGATTAATTTTTAATTACACAGAAAAAAAAACAAGAAAAATAATAATTTTTAAATCTATTTTTAGATTCCTTCTTGGTTAAATGGTAAATATTTGGAGTTTTTGTATTTAGGGTTTTTAAACATCTTTTTGGTTCTTTCAAATATTTATGATATTTATAAAGTTAAAAACATATTTTCAGCCCAATTTACTTTATTTATATTCATATTTATTGTTAAAATGTAATTAATTAAATATTTATGTGGGTTGTTTCCGTTGCCTTTTGATAAGACTGTGATCGATTATCAATGGATACTAGAAATATTTGTTAATTAAAGTTTGGAATCTCATTTGTGATTAAAATAATGATTCCATATATAAATTTAATACAAATTATTTAATTAAATAATAATATTTTTATATTATTGGCCAGTGTGAAGTACATCGCATTGATAATAAGTTGTAAATTGATTGGATTTAATTTAATGTTGATGTTCTGAGTAAAAAGATGTTTTCTTCTAAATTTTGTCCGTTGTTTAATTGCTTTCTTTAACTGTATACTATTTTTATTTTACTGTTGTTATAACGAAATTGTATTCAATGTTGGTATTAAAAACACCATATCAAATTGTCAGTAAAAAATTTTATTTGATTGGAATTTGCTATTATAATGACGAATTAAAAACAAACTGTGTTTAAAGTTATTATATTGAACATATTTTCCTGAATATTTTATCTGGTTATATTTGAACTTTTCACTGATAAATTTTTTAATTAATTTTATCATAGTACAATTTATTTCTAAAGACTGCAAACGGTGGATTATTTCTGTAAATTTATTTTAAATTTCGGTTGAAAAAATTTCATATTTGAAATAAATATTCCAAGCAATGATAATAAATTTCACCTTTAGAAAATTATTCTATTTATTAATATAATATCTTTGATAACACGAATACATAACGTTTGCCTATTTATTTATTATAAAGAATATTGAAAAAAAAAAGATTAGTTAAAGTGCATTATATTTCTAATAGCAGAAAAATATTCGTCTCGTAAAACGAATAGCTACCTGACGGCCAATTGGCAAGCTCTCTAATCATCGGTACCACAGGCTTCAGGTTCGAATTCAGGAAGTGGCGTGATTGAGTGTTAGTGGTTTGCAATCCACGCTAAACTGTAGGTCCCAGTCTAATTAGTCCAAAGTGGGCACAAAATGACCGTAGAGCGACAAACAAAACCTAAAAAGAATTGTTAAATTTATTAAGATTGAAGAATAGATCATAAAATGTTTGATAAAAAGTACATTAAAACAGCAAAATCCTATAGCCTGCTTTTACCTATTCATTTTATTTCCTGTAAGCCTATTTTTGTGTTACAATTTGAAATATACAATTGTTATTTATTCCTGATTCTTACGATATTAATTGAAAAGCATTTAAAAAAAACAAATTAGGATAAAAACTTTAGTATTTAATGGGTATATCTTTAACATAAATAATTAATTAATAATTTAACGCACAAGTGCTAAATCAAAAACACTTCTTGAGGAGAAGAGAAATTATTCATAAGAACACCGACTGCCTATTCGACCTATTTCTTGAAGAGCCCTCGAAAATGGCTCATTTGGAGGAGGAAGGAAGGGAAAGGCTTCTCGGGATCGTTTTGTCTTTCATAGAGGCAAGTGGAGAAGAAAATTTCGATGTTGCTCGAAATGCTGAACGATTTTCCGCCTTATGTTTCCCGCGAGAATTGACGATGGTATTCGGAGGCGAGTCAATAAATCTTCTTCCAAACCACTCAATGCTGCAGTCCGTCTGAAGTGGCCCACTGATTTGGCTTATAAAGTGGTTGCGGAATTTGTGAACTGGGAAGCGAATCTTCTTTTTTCTACTCCCTCCTGTTCTACGTCTGGCATTCTTTATCGTTGGATTTTCGGAAAAATGTTTTAAGAAAAAAAATCACTAAAATATAGATTAATATCAAATTTGTGTTTTTTTTTTTTTTTTTTTTTGCTTTTTAACGTTCATTAATTGCAGTTGCATTTTGCATTTATTTCAATTTAAAGGTTTCCAAAAGTGTGCTATTAAATAATATTGAATGTTAAGAATGCTATTAAAATTATCATAACTCCTCATATTAAGACTGTAAATTACACAACCTCAGTTAACATACAGTATATGCTATTAGATTGTGCTATATGCACAATCTTATCAAATGATAACAGAAACAACACACATAAATAGAGAGTTTCTGCATACCGTACGTTAGTTACCGTAGGACGTCCGTTAGCTTTTTCTCCCTAACTCGCATGCTCATAGAAAACTGAGCATGCGCGCTAGGGAGAAAAAGCTAACGGACGTCCTACGGTAACTAACGTACGGTATGCAAAAACTCTCTAAAATTTCATTTATTTCTTTTTAACAATAAATATGAATATAAATAAAATAAATTGAACTGAAAAAAAGTTTTTAACTTTTTTTAATATCATAAATATTTGAACATGCCAAAAAAAAAAAAATGTTTGAAAAATCAATTAAACAGCATCAATTTAAACGCCATGTAAATGTTATCCGTTGCACTATTAGATGAATGATAATATTTGTTGTTGTTTCTTATCCCACTTGGTCGACATCCACATCTGAACCAAGTCTATGAAACCATTGCTTCTCATGGAAGGAGGGAATGGAGTGTCAGCTTCTGTTGTAATAGAGCACCCGTAGATAGAAAACTGACTTGGCTTCGTGTCGCTGAAACAGGGAAATGCCTTCCGGAAGGACGTTTAGGAGGAACTATCCGCATTTGAGTATCGTATGAGAGAAAATCCGGAAAAACTCTCACCAGTTAGTCCGACTCACGAGGCAAGATGCTGAATACCAAAAATACCATCCAGTTTTCTCTTCTTTTTCAGTTCCTTCTATTAGCTCATACTCTCCCTATATATATATATCTTGTTCAAATTTTCAATCGTTAATAAAATACTCTTTGTTCATCCACACAAGTTCAAATACATTTTCTTTGAACTTGTAGTAGATGACACTTAATGTTAATACAATTTTTTCAAATATTAATACATTCATTAAATTTAATTAATTAATTTTAGTTTTTTTTAGATTTAAGTTACATATATCTACCAATAGATGGCGCCAGATAAATTAAAAAAAAATGAATGAAAATTATTTATAAAGGACTTTTCTGCAATATAGTGAAAAAAAGTAGGGATTGACTTAATTTTTTTTTTTTTTTTTTTTTTCATGTTACTTGTTATTTCGAAACAGTGTCTACAACAAAATCGCCAGCGAATTGAACTTCCATCCTAATGCTAACGAGCGGAGCACGTTGCCACTGCGCCACGAGTCGGGCGGCATATATTAATATTATAATAACGTATATTAAAAATTCTGTATATAATGTAGTTTTAATAAAAATTTCAATATTTAACTCATTCTCGATTATTTTTATGTAAAGTGTTATACTCATTTGTGTTTAAATCTTTTTATTCAATTAATTGATTATAATAAAAACAATTCAAATATTCTTGTGTATAAAGTTTTATAAATAAAATAAATTTATCATAGACTAGTTGTTCAAAACAAATTTGAATCTTAAGAAAATTTCTTCTAAAAAAGTTTGAAATAAAATAATGACATTAATTCATAGTCATTTATTTTAAATGGTGTTTGAAATTCTTCCCCTGTCATTTTCAAGTGAAACAGTTTTCAGTTTTTGCAAATCTAATTCATTTAAATTTTTGTTAAAGACTATACTTAATAAGTCTGATCATAATAAAATATACTTTATTAAAAAATAAACAAACATTAATTTATGTAATTCTATTTTTTCAACTCTGAAATAAGATGGGTAAAATTTTCAATCCCCAAAAAAAAGTTAATTTTTGATCATTCTGCTAAGAAAAGTAAATATCAAAAGTAGCAAAAAAATGTGTTTAAAGATATCAGCAATTTGCAACGATTAATTCATATTTGATTTTTCAAAAATATTTGAGAGAAAAATCATTAACAAAATACTTTGTACCGATGTAGATTTTTCATAAGAAAAGAGCATTGATAATAAAATTTGTATTTAAAAATAATTTAAAAGATTTCTTAATTTGTCTTTTTATTTTTAATTAAAATATTTTCAAGGAATATTTCTTTTTAGTTTTTTTTTAATCTTGTACTATTACAGAATTACACGCCAGTTTGATATGAAATTAAATTGGAAAAAATATATTTATATACAATAAACATTCATACTTATTACGATTATTTGAAAATATAATTAAAAATTATATTTAATTTTACTGATTAAATAATACAAATTGATTATACTGTACAGTTTTACATCTTTTAATGCTATTTTAATTAAATTTCAACAAAAGAAAAATAAATAATTAAAAAATAAATAAATTTAAAGAAAAATAATTTTTTACATATTTCACTTCACAGTAACTTTTTAATTTGTATAAAAGGGTATGGGTATTTAAAACGACCAATATTAATATGGTTTTTCAGATAATATTTATATTCTAGTTGATTTCTTTAAATATAATAAGAAATATAAAAGAATAGCCTTACTGGTTTGGAATCCAATTGTCTATCCAAGATGTCGAAATTGGAACATTACTTTCAGAATAATATTTTTTCACAAATCCTATAAGTTTCTTTTTACGTTTTACCTGCTAAGAATAAGATAACTTTTGTATACATTTTTATAAACTTACAAAATTCTTTTCATAAAATATCTACAAATCGATATAATTTTTAAAGACTAATTCTCCTTTTACTTCTGCAAAAATAAGATAATTCTAAACAGACGATTTTGTTTCAAAGAAGTAAATGCGTTGCCATTCGTAAAACATTTAGTTCATAAGTAAAAATGGAATGACACATTCTCAGACTTTTAAAGGAAAAAATTGTTTCAAAAAATTTTATCAGTTGAGGTATGAAATATATTCTGCTCACCTGAAACAACAGAAATTATATGAAAGGATAAATCTTTCATTTCTACCGAAGAAAAACATAAAAGTGTAAAAAGTAAATAAAACGATTACTATTTTTCAAATTAGAGGCGTTGCCATTAGTATGACATATAAAATGAAATGAAATAAAAACAATTATCATAATTGTACTTAAAATAATCACAATTTGTGCACTTGTAAAATTTGAATGAGTATTGTATTGGATTTTGTATTTATTGCATTTTTTTCCCAAGGATAAAAAGTAAATCTGCTTCAGGTTTGTTTCAAGAAACTAAAGCAAATTTTTATCTTTAAATCCGTAAAAATTTTCCATTTAATGAAAATGAGAATTCTTTCTCGTATTATACAATTAAAAGTATGATGTAATACATTGATTTATCCAATATTGGAATAATTGTTCTTATGAAATAAATCCTTCGAAACTTTTAAAAAATATATATATATATATATCCTTTTTGAATATCTTACTTATTAGTTATATTATACTACTACTAAGTATAATTAAATTTTTGATGTTCTTTTATAAACTTAAAATATTAGATTAGCTTAATTGATTTTAATTAAGTTCAGTTTAACTGCAGTGTCTTAGGACACGTTCTACTCCTTTATCTTTAATTATAATGATCCATGTTAAATTAAAGAATTAGTTTATTAAATTTAAACAACTGAGCAATCTATAATAAAATGAATCATGGTACAAGAAATTACTTGGATATATAATAAAAAAATATGAATATGCAATATAACAAACATAAATATAAATACGATTTACTTTGTAAATTCGTGAACAACATCAAGGGTAAACAGGAAACTAAGTATCATGGAAAATTTCAGTTTATGAAAATACCCTGGTGTATAGTAAAACGAAATTCCAACACCAAGAAGAAATTAGTTTAAAGGAATGAAATTCAGACAAAGTGTTTGTCTAGGAAGCGTAATTATTTGATTAGAGTTTCAAAGTCACAGGTTAGCATACGCATAAAGAGCGCCATTTGAAATGGGAAATGATGGTTCGTTACTAATAGCTGTAATCTCCACGTTTACAGCTATTGTACATTGTGTCATGCAGATGCCATATGTCATTTTGTAGGATGAATTTCTATGCCTGCTGCATATGTTCAATCAATCAGGTCCAAGCTGGTGCAATAGGGCTACAAGAAAGTGGATTTTCTTTTCGCGATATTTCAGAAAGACGTACAGAGATGTATCCACTATGCATGATGATTGGCAATTGGCATTGTCGTACTGTCTCAAAATGGAGACGTATTCTCCGCATGGCGTCTTTTGGCACCACAGTGACACAGTGAACAATAACAAATCGATTATTCAAAAGAGAACTCAGAGTCAGATACTCTGTAGCGTTCATGTGAGGACAGGAGATCAATCAGAATCTTGCCAGTCCTAATTTATGCCATTAATTACAAATCACTGCTATATGCAATTTCAGTGGTGTCAAGTTAGATGAAGTTTGTCGTAGTTTCATATGAGAGATTTTCTGTATTTGTGCCATTGATGGCCATATGTTACTCAGAAGAAGGCTAGGTGAACCTCTGGAGACAATCTGTAGACCGCGTAGACACATTGGAACTACACCAGGAGAAGCCCTACACCAGGGAAGCAATTTTCTATGATAGCAGGAGCACTCTCATCATTGTCTCATGCACTTGGACAGCAAATTAGTACATCAAATTGATGATTGAACTTGTTGTATTATCTTTTTTGACCACCTTTAAAAGGGGTGCTTTACAACATTCATCCTCATTATCGTTGCCTCAATATGTTTTACAAAGTGCCGATATGTTGTCTTGCCCAGATCTTTGAAGGACTTATGGACATTATTGGATGATAATTATATGATAATATAGTTGTATTCATTATTGATGATATTGACTGGACGTTATTAATGGGACATTAATTGGATGACAAATCCAACTTCATCCACAGCCAGCACGCTCCATTACTGATAAATTTGACCAAATATAGACAGGTAACTCCATGCCACCAAATGACATACAGCATCTTAACGATACAGTACATGCTTGTCTATAAGCTTACATTTTAAATCATTGATACTACAACGGTAACACCATTACATCAATGTACCTCCAATTCCCATTTGAAATGGCTATAGTGTGACATTGATGCTTTAAATAAACAAATATATTACCTAAATTTCATTCTTCTAAGCTAATTTCTTTTTGATGATGTGCTTCTATTTTCCATCAGTATATGTCAAAATTTTTGTATGAAAAAGTATAAAATGGCAATTTTCATTTTTAGAGTAATAGATTTGTTAACAATTTTTTCATTCATTTATTAAATCAATTATTTCTATATTATGCATTAAAAATATTTCTTTTCCACAATGGATGTAAATTTTCTGTAAGTTATTGAAATTAGGCAACATAAGTTCGAATCTCAATTAGAATGGTAGAATTCTAATGTTTTTAATGATCAACGATTTTACTTTCTCATAACTAATAATACTTTTCTTAGCTAATTTTAACCTAAATATTACCGAAAGAAAAACAAGAATACCTCCCCCTTATTCTTCGGCATTGGCATGCGTGGCGATCCGAGCCGTCCAAGGAACAATAAGTATTCGGTATGCACACCCGGCCGCTTAGAAATTAAATACTCATTAGTTGACTTAATGAAAACGGTAATATTCTTTGAAAGAATCTTTGCATCGGAATGTTTCGCATTCCAGCGAAACCTTGTTGGATTTGTTTGAGCTGATTGAGTTTCTAAAAACAGCGTTTAGCTGTCATTGGATTAATCGAATGTTTAACAGCGCGTTTGTGGAAAGGTATGCGCTGTCGGGGCAACTGTCGCGGCGAAAAATTGAGAATGCGCCATTTTGATTTTGTTCCCCTGCTTTGATAATTAAGAGTCTGTTAACTTAACAAGAAGGCAGAAATTGGTGCTAATTAATTGTTTTGGAAATTGGATGATTGCATAAACACGTATGCCACTTCGAATGCAGTTTTTTTTCAAAGGTTGAATTGATTGTGATTGAATTATTTATTTCATTTCTTGGCGATTCGTATAGATTTACTAGATTAGCTCTATTTTTCCAAGGAAATAATTTATTGTAATGTGGAACGATAGCGTTACATTTATTAGCTCGCTATGAAAAATCTAAAATTTTTAAATAAAGGTTTTGCAAATTAATTTAGGGCTTTAACCAACGATAGATTTTGTACAAGTAAAATATTTAATGAATATATTCGTTAAATTTGCAATATTTTAACTTCGTTAACCATTTTTAAATATATATCCACACTCAATTTTTTTTTCTGAATTCCTTTATTCTTATTATACTTTACACTATAGCACTGCTTAATTTAAAATTATCTGCAAATGATACAATTTGTAGAAACATCTTGTAGTTTTTTAAGAAAAAATAACTTTCTTTTAGAATAATTTGAATTAAGTATTTTGAATTAAAGGTTTGCTTGATTAGTGTTGATAATATTACTTTGTAAATGTTCTATTATAACAAAGTACAGAAATATTTTTTTAAGAAAATAACTTAAAAATGAATTTCCTTTTATCAATAAACAATGTTTTGTAGGATTAAAAATGAATACATATATAATATATATTTTCTTTTCATTATGTTTTATACTTATTTTGAATTCAACTGAATTCATAAAAATTAACTGATATAACAAAATTTATGCTTTTATTTTAGGTTAAATTTAAGCAAAATAGGTAACAGATTTTTAATTAAAATTTTGTGATTAATTAGTAAATTTTGTGATTAACGAGTGTAATAAATTTTTCTTTTCATTTTGCTTTATATCTAATAATAATTTACTTAATATGAATACCTACCGGAGATTTCATAAAACTAACAGATATAACAAAATTTAGGCTTTAATTTTAAACTAAATTTAAGCAATAATTGTAAATGATTTTTAATTAAACTTTTTTGTAATCATGCTTTTTTTTTCTAAAAGTGATTAGTACATATAATTTTCATTTATTTACTGTTTTACATAATAAATAAATGAAAATGGTATTTTAATAATTTATGCTTGTAAAATTCAGTTATTTTACTTAATTAACAAATATTTGTCATTTTTTATTGTGATTAAAATTGAGCGATAAAAATATTTACAAATGTATTTAATAAGCCCTCCAATAAATAGAAACAAAATAAGCGCAATGTTCTTTTACCAAAAAATTACTTGCATGAAATAACTGAGTCATTTTTTATTTTAAAACAGCAGATTCCTAACTAAAAATTAGAAAAAGAAGCTAGCAAACGATTCATTTTTTTTAAACTAATACCTCCCAATTCAATTTTCTTTCACTTTTCCATAGTATTCTTAATTGCGTCCCTGGAAATTGCCGATAATTCCTTCCATAAACGTTTACACAATTTCAATTCCTAGAGCGCACTAGAGCAATATAATTTTTTTTTCTGTAAACACTAATTACACTCACAAGATTAGAATCAGGTATTAACCTCCACAACTCAACAGCGGCCATTACGTAGCTTATAAACTCAAAACCAGATCTTCTCCATTTAATGATTGGTTCACCGGCAAAATAAATGACGCACAAAAGCAGCACCGGCAACAATAAAAATCGAAACATTAAGCCAAAGGGATGGGTGGGTGGTAAGGGGTAGAGAGAAGATGTGCAAGTATGGATATTTGATTTTATTTTACGAATGGCTTATTCGGTAAAGCAAATTAAAAAATACGCTAAGTTTTGAGTTCGTTGAGAGAAAAAAAAAATATTCCTCATCGGCGACTGGCGGGGGTGGTAGCGGGGAAGAAATAAAGGCAAATGGTCGTAAATTTCTCCTGAGTTTTCCCTCCGGATTAACGTAGAAAACGTCAGCTAATCTCTTTGGTCCAAAAGATGCTCGATGAGGCACGACTTTGTCCGCCCCTTTTTAGAAAAAGCCCCTGCTCTTCTGATAAGCTCCTTTCTATTCCTTATTTTTTTTCCCTTTTTCCCTTTCTTTTTTTTATATATATATATATGTATGGATTCGTCGGTTCGACCTTGCGGGAGTTTCGTTTCTCCCGTATAGGCAAGAGTGCGATTTGCCGTTACCTGAGTGGGTTTTAATTGAAGATGTTTTTTTTTTCTTCTTTTAGGGGGATGATGATTGTGTGTGGTACGTGTATGCTGGTTTATTAGCGAATAATATCGTAATTAAAGAAATAATTATTTATTAATGGAGTACGTTTCCCAGTGTTTTAAAGGCTTTAAAGTAATGAAGTCGTCTTTAGAGAATTGTCATAATGAACTAAAAATAAATTGATTTTTTTTTCTAGTATCCTAATCTTTTCAAATGTACTACAGTGTCTAAAAAGTAAGACCAGTATTCAATTTAAATTTCCCGGGCATATGGTATTTCAATTTTTTTTCTTGTTTATGTTGTTGACACTGTGCTTGACATCTGTGTGAAATTTAACGTCAAAATATTCATTAGCGTTTGAGTTACGCTTGGTTTTGTGAGATGCTAAAACTGATTCCGGCAATTTCAAAAATCGCCGGAATTAATACCATTCGAATCAATCGAGATTTGACACGTTGGAGGCCCAAAATGAAATTGACCGATCCTTTTGAAATTCCAACATCATCAGCAAGGTCTCTAATTGTAAATCGACTGTTTGCAAGCACCAAATCGTTTTTGGACGTGAGCTTCGTCGGTTGACGTTGGTGGTCGATCTGAGGGCTCTTCGGCTTCAATGCGTTCTCTGCTTTCTTTGAACTGTTTTTACCACTTCTAAACATTTCTTTACGATATAGGAATGCTCACTGAATGCTTTGTGTAACATTGTAGACGTTTCCTCAAAGAAAATTTAACGCAAGTTCTTGCTCAATTAATTCAGACATTTCAAAAATCGCCGGAATCAGTTATAGCGTCTCACGAAACCAAGCGTAGCTGAAACACTAATGAATATTTTGGCGTAAAATTTCATATAGATGTAAAGGACAGTGCCAATAACCTAAAAAAGAAAACAATTTGAAATACCATATGCCCGAGAAATTTAAATTGAAAACTGGTCTTACGTTTTGGACTCAGTAGTAGAAGGCGTTTTAGAAAAAGCCCCTGCTCTTCTGATAAGCTCATTTCTATTCCCTATTTTTTCCCTTTTTCTCCTTTCTTTTATATATATATATATATATAGATTCGTCGATTCGACCTTGCGGGAGTTTCGTTTCTCCCGTATAGGCAAGAGTGCGATTTGCCGTTACCTGAGTGGGTTTTAATTGAAGATGTTTTTCTTTTCTTTTGGGGGGATGATGATTGTGTGTGGTACATGTATGCTGGTTTATTAGCGAATAATATCGTAATTAAAGAAATAATTATTTATTAACAGAGTACGTTTAAAGTGTTTTAAAGGCTTTAAAATCTTGAACTCGTCCTCAGAGAATTGTCATAATGAACTGAAAATACATTTTTTTCTACTGTTCTCCTCTTTTCTAACATATATATATAATATATATACTACTGTGTCCAAAAATTAAAGCAAATTTCCAATTTAAATTTTTCGGGCTTATGGAATTTCAATTTTTGTTTTGTCTTTTTTTAGGTTGTCTCTATCCTTGAAATCTGTGTGAAATTTGACGTCAAAATATTCATCAATGCTTGAGTTACGCTTGGGTTTGTGAGATGTAAAACTGATTCCGGCGATTTTTGTAATGTCTCTTCAATCGACTCAAAACGGAGTTTAGTAGTTTGAGTTTAGGGAATAGCCAGAAGTAGCACGATGCTAAATTAGGTGAATACGGTGGTTGTGTAACGATATGGGTTTCAATTTTTGGCGAAAAAGTCACGAAGAATCAATGCAGTGTGTGCTGGCGCATTCAATGTTTTCGGTACCAATCGAGATTTGTCTCGTTTGAGGTCTACAACATCTTTTAAAATGGAATTTTGAAATTCCAACATCATCAACAAGGTCTCTAATTGTAAATCGACGGTTTGCAAGCACCAGGTCTTAAATTCTTTGGACGTGAGCATCGTCGGTTGCGGTTGGTAGGCGACCAGAGGGCTATTTGTCTTTAAAGCGGTCTTTGCCTTCTTTGAACTATTTTTATCACTTTTAAACATTTCTTTCCGATATAGAAATGCTCACCGAATGCCTTCTGCAGAATTCTATACGTTTCCGCAAAGACAATTTAATGCAAGTTCTTTGCTCAATCAATTCAGACATTTCAAAAATCGTCGGAATCAGTTTTAGTGTCTCACAAAGCCAACCGTAACTGAAGCGCTAATGAATATTTTGACGTAAAATTTCCCACAGATGTCGAGGACAGTGCCAATAATCTAAAAAAAAAAAATTGAAATACCATATGCCCGGGAAATTTAAATTGAAAGTTGGTTTTACTTTTTGGACACAGTAATATGACGAATAATTTTTCACAATGAGAACCTCATGTTTTATATATTACATATTGAACAACTACTGACAGATAGAAGGAACTTATTGCATTCCGCATAACTTGTAAATAACTGTTCAACATTTTTGTAGCATATGTAAGATTATTCAGAGGCTGGCTGGTACGTTGCCTGTCAATATGAGACACATTTGCTATCATAATCATCAAAAAGCTTATTTACTTTTTAAAAATGAGACTACAACGCATTTTACAATGCAAACCATTGGTTATGAGTAGGCCAGTATAAAGTTTGTTTTCATGTTAATTTTAATTAAAATTTGTGACTTAATTTCAAAAATGTATAAAAATATCATTAAATTATTTATTTTAATGTTTTCTCACAGTTCAAAATTAATACTCTAACAGCGAAAGTAAAATTTGAAGTTAAATAAAATTTTACAAAATTACAACAAAATGACAAATGATTTGCTATTTTCCTATAGATTTTACAAACTTTTTAACTATGATTAACCATTAAATGGCTAGGATTAACGATGGTTTAATTAACTATTATTAACTATGGTTTAATGATCCTGTTTTTAATCTTTTAGTTTGAACTCTTCTGTAATAAGGTTTGATAATCCATATTCTTAAAAGAGTGGTAAAGTTATCTTAAAAATCAAGAACAAAAGTAACAAAGTATTCGAGAGATTTTGCAACTGTAAGAAAGTAGTAGAAATAAGATATATAAATGAAATTAGATAAATTGCAATCATTAGCTAAGGACTGAAATAAACGAAAAAATAAAACATAAAAAACATGCATTTTTTTACAAAGTGAAAATTAATTGGCGATCCATTTTATGCAGCCTCACATTAAAAACTTTATTCAGTCTAAATATATTTATTTGTCTTAAGCTTGAATAATTAAATGGAGAAAAAATCCTGTTTCGTAAATCAACTTTCTAATCATTGTTACCCATAAAATATCAACAAGTTCGTATCTTTTGAAGTAAAACCTATCATTGAATGCATTTAAAAAACTCCTTGTTTTACATTTAATATGCGAGCTGAAGTACAAATGCAATTTGAAACTGCCTTACAACAAAAGAAAAATGTTTTATTTAATCAATTTCAATAAAAAATATTAAACGAAATTGCGTAATACTAACATGCCATCATCGATTGAACTGTAGAAGACAAGCACGTATAGATTTTTAGAGATAGAGTTTTTAAAATCTGATTTTTTTAATAAGAAATTTCCAATCCTTAGCTAGAAGAATCTAAATCAGTCAGTCAAAGATGCAGAAAAAGATTGAGGGATGTCTTCTTGCAACTAAAAAAACCGTAAAAATTATGATGTTGTTCAAAATGAATTTTTTAAGTTCGTTTGCTTCCAAATACATATTTATAGCTTTGGTTTGTCTCATATAATACAATCATCAAAAATATGATTGTATGAAAGCAATCATATTTTTTAGAAGAAACGTTATTTAAAATGTTAAACCAATTTTCTCTATAGAAGCATGTTTAATCACTCTCGAGCTGGTGCGTGATACTTCTCATGTGTAAACAAATGTAGATTAATTATCTCCTAATTCACAACAAATTTATAAATTTCCTTTTACCATAGTAGCTTTAATGAAGATGGCTTCTGTCTTAAAGTAGAACTACTAATCGCGAATTTCGATGATATCAAGTCAAACTTCACGTTATGGAAAAAAAATCTTTTTAATTCAATTGGAAATTTAGCTTGTTTTACTAAAAATGAGTTTGCTTACTTACTTGTATCCCAGAAGTCTAGTATGGATCTGGTTCTATATCTATTTTTCTAGATCTGAACATGAACATAATGTTTAGAGGACTTAAAATCAAGAATTATTTTAATCAATGTATATATTTTTTAACAGCCGCTAGAGTTTTTAATAATATGATATGGCTGAATAGAAGAATATGTCATTAGGACTTTCTTGAAAAATTTACAAATCTATTTATTTCATTTAATTAAAATATTAAGCAATGAGAGATAAATTTGTTTTTGATTAAAGGATTGTTTGAAAGTTCTATTTAAGAATTGATATTAAAATTTTTTAAATTTTAATAAAAAGTGTGATTAAATTTCATCCTTTTGTAACAAAGTATCCAAAGTATATTTTATATTAAAATAGTTCTACACTTAAAAATGTTGGTCAGTTTTGAATAGGCAGCCAAAAGTAAAATTTTTAAAATTATAAGTTAAATTTCTTATATTACGACATTAATGTAGAATCAAGAAAAATTAAGTTTGGTACACTGAAGTAGTGGATAAAAGTTTTTAATTGGAATCAACAACACGAAAACATTTATTTTCACAAATATCATTTATTCTTGCACCCTTCAGTTCAAATCACTTGGGGTGGTGCTCATAGATCAGATATTTCACGTTGGGATGCTCGACGCCTGCATTCAAAGTGCGTTCATCTGTCAGAAGTTCATTTTCAGGGAGACATCGGGGGAGGGAAAATCAATCTAGCGAAATTCCGACTTCCTTTCAATAATTGTCTCCCAAGTCATTTGTGAAGAGCACTGCTGACAGTACGGGAGAGAATTCCCGAATTCCCTAATTTGGATGAATGACGTCATACAAGAGGGTGGATTACGAAGGGGAACCGATGAATATGCTCCCCTGAATCAAATAAGTGATGGGATCTCCGAAGATTTCGAGCTGTATTTCAGGAAGAGGTGAAATTCAAACGGATAATGCTGTTGGACTTAGTTGGGCACAGATTTACTGTGATTAAGGTGTCTGGAAAAGAAAGAGTTTTAATGAAACCTGCTATTAACAAATATCGTTGTTGGAATTAAATAGTTTTACAGAGATTTCGAAGTTCAATATTTTTGTTTTCAATAATAAATCTAACAAATCAGAAAGTTTTATCTTCCCTTGTCCTTTCTATTGCACATTTTCATGGTCGATGAGAATTGATGATTAAGAAACGATCACTATATAGCTAAATAAAAAAGCTTATTTTATATCAGAAGCATAACATTAAAATTATTTTTCTTTTACATGAATTGAAAGAATTTTGACTTTATTTGCTTAACAAAATATATATTTTTATAAGATTAAGCTGAATGTTCATAATAGTGGACAAATACTTGCAACGCTTTTCATTCCAAGAAACTATGTATCAAGGAATTTTTCATTGCTCGTATCTTCTCGCGGAGTTGAAGAAAAATTTTGGAACAAGTTATTTCGGGAAAAAGCTGTTGTGGAATTTAGACTTGAGATGGGCCATGATTGTTTGACAAACCATCAGCACCGCATAGAAATTTTGGATAGGCTAAATTGTCTGATCTGTGGGAAAGACGAGATCATGGACTGGCACCATATAAGATGCCTGGCATTGCATGGTGAAAAGATATTGGAGCGCTAGAACTTTACTGATGAGACATTGACTTTTTTATCTTATTGTCTTCTTTTTTTCTTGTGTGTATTTTACATTCTTTTGATCTCATCAGAGTTTGTCATTGGAAAGAAAAAATAATAAGAGTGGACATGAAAGGGGTGTGGACATAAATCAAACATGTTGTCAAAACAATGTTACTTTACCGTGTTAAGAAACTCTGCCTTAACGAAAACGAGAATTTAAAGGATATTTTTTTTTTAATTTTAATTTAAAAAAAAATTATTTCCTTAACAAGGGTTATCCCAAATGTAGTAAAATTTATTTAAAAAATATTAGCTTGTGTTAAGTTTATAGAAGGTTTGGCAAAAGATAAATGTACTAAAATTCATTAATACTTTTTTTTTAAAGTTTATTACCTTATCCTTTTTTTTTCATATAACAGTACAAATAAATCACTTTTGGAACTCTGAAATATTTAGTATATAGAATTAATAGTTATTTAAAATATCATCGTCTTTGATTATCCCTAATCTTTATACTTTGTTATGTAACCAAGTATAGAAGCTTTTGGCAATTATAATACAATTATTTGTATAATTTCAAGTTTTGGTTCATAATGTGATACATATAACTTGTGTTGCTGTTGTTGTTTCTTATCCCACTTGGCTGGCCAAGCCCACGAGCCCATACGTACTCATGATTGAAGGTGAAGGAAGCAGCTTCTGTTGTGATGGAGCACCCATAGGTAGAAGTCTGTTGAACCCGAAACCTGTGGCACCGAACGCTAGAACACTCGGCTATTCAGGTCCCAAATTTGTGAATGCCAACGGCACGCGGTGTTCCCAGGTGGTCACCCACCCAAGTACTGAACGCGCCCAATGATGCTTGACTTCGGCGATCTAACGAGAACCGGTTTATTCAGCATGGTATGGCCGTTGGCTATATAACTTGTTACAATGATATTTGATACATGTCTTCATTAAATTCTATTACCTTGGAAATTTTACGAAAGAAACAAACATTTTGTCAGTATACGAGTAATAAATATTTCATACTGGTTGAGATATCTCTTTTTGTATACCAAGGAGTTAGCCAAACAATGTCAAAACCATGCTAGTTTACCATTTTAAAAGGCTGTTTTAAACGAAGAGTATTGCATCATTTACTTGCTTCTTCTAAAAGGATATGGCTTCATTCCAGTTGACACTTTAGCTAATCGAATTCTGATGAGTTAACCCTAAAACTGCTTAAATTAACATATTATGTAATTCTCAAGTATTATTTAAGTTAAAGAAATAGTATATATACATCTGTGTAAACTAATTTCAGGAATATATTTTTCTGTGAAGTAGGTAAACCATTACGTAAATCATGACAGTATTTAACATTATTTAAAATAACTTGCTATAGTTATTCAATCTATACATCTGCAGGACTTAGACTTGAAAAAAAACAATGTAATGTACATGCCACAAGCCATAGTTTCATACTACATTCAAATCGTGCACTCGGAAGAATTAGGTTTGCATAATTAGAATTCTGTATTATTCATCGGCTGAAATTTCAGTCGGATGTTTCTAAACCTTGAGGAACTAGGCTAGAATTAGTATAAAATATTCTAAAGAGACTAAGTTATTTAAAATATTACGTTTAACTTTATTTTTTTGCCAACTATTTGAAGTCACTGATGTCAGACGTTTCAGTACAAAATTTAAAAAGTTAACAGCAACATGCATTATGTTTGAACTGAATGAATTATGGATGTGTGTTTGAATAAATTGAAAAAATAATTCTCACTTACTGATTGGTATTTTACTCATTTAAACAAAGTTTGATCTCATAAAAGGCACTGATATGCATATGCATATTTTTCAATGAATTTATTCAAACAGGAATTGATCTAGAAAATTATTTTTTACCAAATTTTTAAAAAATAACAACCTTGTATGGGAGAATCGGCAATATTTATATTGTGCAATAACATCACTTTATAAATATTGTTAATCAGATTATAAACCATTCTGAAAATATTTTAAGGCCATATGCTACCCTTAAAATTTTCTAATTTTTTTTTGTTATACTTTTATGATGCAAATATTTTTCAGAATTTAAAAATTAAAAAGTGTGACAATACTTATATTAAATTTTTTCTTTAATAATTAACATTTAGGCAGCTTTTTTTTATTTTCCATTATGGTAGAATATTTATATTGCCATCATTTTTATATTTTTATAATTATTAAAAAAATTATGCTTTTTTTTTTGTGTGGTATGTGGTTATTTCTTCCGATATGTTTGATAATTCAAAGCATGAAATAAAAATTTAGATATGCTTTCATTTTTCTAAAATTAATTTCAGCTGTCTTTTTGATTGTTTTTAATTGTCTATAAATTTTAATTCAATAATGCATCAAATTCCGCGTAAATAAAAAAATAAATTCTTTCGAAACATTTTAATTCTTAATTTTATATTTGTGTTTCATTTTGGATTCATATAAGTGATCATTTCGTTTTTTATCGTACATTTATCCTATTTTAATTCTTCCTGATTGATTGAATTGTAAGTATATATAAATAAAATAATCGACATAACATAAAAATAAAATTGAGACAAATAAAAAATAAATTGTTTCTTTACGTAAAGAAATTTATTCCTCGAAAGGTCAGACTGTAGTTGGAATAACTTATTTCATTTTATTATTTAAGAGAACAGAGAAACTATCCCTGTTCGCAAGCCCTCGTCGAATTGAATAGCCGCCCCCCTTCTGACAGGCTTTATATCGCTTTTATATCGTTCTTTTTCTGCACACCATTCATTCGGAATGAAAAAAGAAAAATATCTTTCTGGTGGCTCATTTTTAAAAACGTCAGACCCGGCTTAGCCACTATCCCTTGAACGTCACACATAGTTAAGGGCATTTTTCAAGAAATTTTGTATTGTTGGAAAACAAAATGAAAAACACACCGCGCCATCGGTTTCTTTTGCCGCAAGAAAATGGCTTATAGCGGTGCCTCTTTTTTTTCTATCGAATTTCGAAATTAACATAAATGTTTTACTTGGGTTTTCTTGAGTGCATAAGTAGTTGAAGGGTAAATGTAAAATTAAACGTGCGAATTAAAGTTTATTTTAAATTGTATACAAAGTAATAATAATACATAATAATGTGGTAATATTAATAAATTAGTATCTATATTTGTCTCTACTATATATATAAAAGCAATTTAATAAAATGGAATGTTTTAATTTAATTTCATTTTTGTCCCACGCTATTAAATTTGTTGTTGTTGATTCTTATCCCATTTGGTTAGTTGAATCCAAATTAGTCACAAATTTGTATCTGTTTCTCTCTATATAAAGGCAAAAATCTAATAAAATTAAATGTTTACTTTATTTTCATTTTTCTCCAAAGCTATTAAAATTGTGGCTTTTTACCCCACTTGGTAGGCGGCAACATCTAGACCAAGATCATGAATCCGTGTGGTCTCATGGTTGAAGGGAAAGGGGACAGCTTCTGTAATAAAAATAATAAAAATAAATTAATATCGATCTAAAGGCGATATCTATATAAAGGCGAAATCTAATAAAATTGAATGATTTACTTTAATTTAAATTTTGTCTAACATTAAAATTGCTGCTTCTTATCCCACATGGTAGACAGCAACATCTAGACCAAGCCCACGAACTCGTGTCGTCTGATGGTTGAAGGGAAAGGGGACAGCTTCTGTCATAATAATAATATAAATTAATTAATATCTATCAATTATATATAAGCAAAATCTAATACAATTGAATGTTTTGCTTTAATTTAATTTTTGTTTAGTGCCATTAAAATTGCTATCTCTTATCCCATTTGGTAGACAGCAAGATCTAGACCATGCCTAGGAACCCTTGTGGTCTCATGATTGAAGGGAAAGGGGGCAGCTTCTGTAATAATAATATAAATAAATTAGTATTTATCTATATCTCTATATATAAAAGTGAAATTTAATAAAATTGAATGATTTATTTTAATTTAAATTTTGCCCAAAGCAATTAAATTTGTTATTGTTGTTTCTTATCCCAATTGGTCGAGTGCAACATCTAGACCAAGCCCACGAACCCGTGTGATCTCATAGTTGAAGGGAACGGCTTAAGCTTCTGTAATTATAATAATATAAATAAATTAATATCTAATGAAATTAAAATAAAACATTCAGTTTTATTAGATTTTCTCTTTTGAGAGATACTCTAAAGGCAAAATCTAATAAAACTGAATGTTTTATTTTAATTTCATTTTTGTTCAAAGCCATTAAATTTGTTGTTATTGTTTCTTATCTTCTTAACAACATCTAGACCAAGCTCACGAACACATGTGATCTCGTAGTTGAAGGAAAAGGGGCAGCTTCTGTAATAATAATAATAATAATAATAATAAATTAATATCTATCTGTCTATCTCTCTATTTATAAAGGTAAAGTCTAATAAAATTGAATGTTTTACTTTAATTTAATTTTTGTCCGACGCCATTAAAATTGTTGTTGATGTTGTTTCTTATTTCACTTGGCAAACGGCAACATCTAGGCAAGTCCATGAACCAGCGCGATCTCATGGAAGGAGGGAAAGGGGGCAAATTGAAAACTCTAGTTACAAAATAATACAGCAGTAAGTCAAACATTTAAATTGAGCTTATTCTTATTAAATGTTATATGAATGCTTTTAAGAAATATTATTAATAATTGTTTTGTAATTCCTTGTTTCATTTTGTTAGAAATAATTTCGTACATTTTTTATATTAAAATGATTATCATCGATTAGAAATTATTGCTAAATTACTAGTTTAAATCTAATTTTTTATCCCACTTGGTAGACAGCAACATCTAGACGAAGTCCAAGAACCCATGTGGTTTGGGAAAGGTGGGACAGCTGTTGTGATGGAGCTCACGTAGGTAGAAGTCTGACTTGGCTCTGTGATGTTGACTTTTTACGGGGTAGGGCTGTTAGCCTTACGTCCAACGCTCTGCAATCATATTAGACCAGGACCTACGGCTTAAAGTGGATTCTGAACTACTACAAACAACCATGTCCCCTCCGAGACTCGAATCCGAAACCTGTGGCACCAAGCTCCAGAGTGCTAGTCACTCGCCCATCAGGCGATTTAGAGCCTTAGAAGATAGGCCCTTTTGTGAATTTCATCAACTTCCATAAAATCAAAAATTCAGGAAATTTTGTAAAAATTCATACAACTTTCCGTCATTTCAGGAATTATATATTCAGGAGTTGGAATATCTTTTTGCCCACGATTTACAAAACTGTGTTTCATTTGTTGGATTCATATTTTACTAATAACACAGAGCTCACGACTACACATGATAAAAAATACCTGTCAAAATTCTTATAATTGTTTAGAAATTTTTATAAATCAGTCTCTTTCTCTAAGCAGTTAACTTTTTACCTTTCATGCAGCATATTTATTTTAAAAAAGGCCATTCAGGCCCATTTAAAATTTGTTTTCATGCGAAAGTAACCCTCTTAACCTGCACTGTAAACAATGATAAATTATTCTATTAAAAATGATATCCATTATTACTTCATTTCAATAAAGGAACATATTAAATACACAGATAAAATTGAATGTTTAGTGATAATAATATTGCTTTTGCTTATTGCTGCTTGCTTTTATAAGTAATTAAAAGTAATTAAATCAATTGAAACATAAAAGTAATATAGATTTTGAAAACAACTGCCACAACAAATGCTGATTTTTTTTTCAGTACATCAATTGATTTTACAATTTCGCGGAAATGAAAATTTGTTTTCTATTGTTAACTTCTAAATTTAAAATTTAAAAAAATTTCCTTTTACTAAAAACCTTTATTGTATAATTTAAATGAAAAACAGTGTTAATAATAACAATAAACTGGAAGTTCTTTGACAAGTGAAATGCATTTAATGAAATTTACATGAAATGCAAAATGTTTTTATTTTTCTTATCATAATTTATTTGTAACTGAATACTGGGTTAAATGAAAGTATTCAAAAATAATTAGAACTTACGAAACAAATTGAAAGGTATCGCATAAAATTCAAGGCACTTAAAGTATTAATATTCTTCGCATGCATTTAAAGTAACCTTAACTACCAACAGCTTCTAAAGCCGAAACACAAAAAGACCCGCTTCGGCGCACCCACCGTAATTGCAGCACGGCCCCCGAATCGACAAGTGGATTTGGAGAACTGCAATATAAAAAATAATAAAGGAAACTTCTTTTCCATGTACCCTTCACCGGGGGTCTACCTACCACTGCAAAAATAAAAATAAAAAAATAAAAACCGACAAGAAAAACATGCACGATAAACATTTAAAAGAAGTTGTTGCTGGGGCGCAGGGCCCGGGGCATTCTTAACACGTTTAAGAAAATAAAACAGCGCGCTTCTCAATTGAATTTCGCGTCGCTTTGTTTGGATTAGAGCCGGGGCGCCCCAGGATAACCCAATAAGGAAGCTAGCGCCCTCTCTCCAATAGAGATAATGCTCAGGGCGTCCCTTTTCCCCTTCCATTCTGCATCTGGAAGTTGCCCCTGAAGCTTTGTCACATCGCCACTCAGTTCGGGACGTTTAATGGGGCGCAACCCGTTCATCGAATTAGAAACCCAGACCCCATTGCCCAATTAAGTGAATTCCGGGGCTGCAAACCAAATTTTAGGGCCAATTAAGAAGAGGGCTATCTTTTGAGCCACCTATTCGATACACTGTGTTGGGCGGTATTCAAGTGGCCCTGCCAACGCACAGAGAGAGAAGGAGGTGTTTTTTATGGGACGCGCACAGATTGGGGTGCAGATAATTAAGTTTGGCATTCCAGTGAAAAGTGTGATCTTGGTTACATTAAAAATGAATTATATCAAGGAATAAATCTGATGCTAATGGTTATGAACTTCTTATATCTATAGAAACTCTCTAAGCATTTCTGTACACAACTTGCGAGGCATTTCTATTAAATACATACAAGCATTAATATAATAGGTGTTTTGTATAGTTGGCATTCAATATAGTTCCTTGTCAGCAAAATATATTATCAACTATATAGAAGAATGCATCACAACATATTATTGACCTTTAAATTGTACTACAACCACATAAGGAAAATCTTTGCATTATTTGGTACAGTTTCCACACGATACAAGTAATTTTCGCCAATCAGCCATTGTATCAAATGACAGAAAGGAATTTAGATTGAATTTCAAATCCTTTTATGCATTGAGCCCCATTAAATGTCTTTTCAGACTTTATTTGGTATACTGAATAAATAAAGAATTGCCATAATAAAACAATCAAGTCGAGTCAGTATTGGGATTTACCCACGGCTAATTATATTTGAAGGAGGGTTAAAATGTTTAATTCTTTAATAAATAATTAATATGTTGCTAAAATAAATATATTTTTTAATATTTTTTTATACTTCTCTGCAAAATATGTTATCAACTATGTAGAAGAATTCACCATACAACATATTATTGTGCTTTAAATCATATTATCAATCATATAAGGTAATTCTTTGCTCTATGAAATGACCGTTTGGTACAGTTGCGACTCGATACAAGTCATTTTCGACGATCAGCCATTATATTAAATGACAGAAAGAAAATTAGAATCCTTAATTGAATTTTAAATCCTTTTATGCACTGAATCACATTATATATCCTTTCAGACTTTAGTTGGTACACTGAATAAATAAAGAATTGCTATAATAAAACAATCAAGTCGAATCAATATTGAGATTTACCCACAGCTAATTGATTTTAAGGGAGGGTTAAAACGTTTAATTCTTTATTAAATAATTAATATGTTGCTAAAATAAATAGATTTTATTTTAATCTTTGTCTGCAAAATATATTATCAACTATGTAGAAGAATGCATCATAATATATTATAGAGCTTTAAATTGTACTATCAATCATATAAAGCAACTCTTTGCAATATAAAACCAACATTTGGTACAGTTGTCACTCTATACAAATCATTTTCCACTATCAGCTATTATATCAAATGACAGAAAGAAGGTTAATTGAATTTCAAATCCTTGTATTCATTGAATCACATTAAATATCCTTTCAGACATTATGTGATATACTTAATAAATAAAGAATTGCCATAATAAAACAATCAAGCCGAGTCAATATTGAGATTTACCCACAGCTAATTGGCTTTAAGGGAGGGTTCAAACGTTTAATTCTTTAGTAATTAATTAAAATATCGCTGCAATAAATAATTTTTTTATTAAAACAATTCCAATGGAATTGTGAAGGAAAATTAACCAGAATATAACCATTCTACTGAAGCTAGCATTGTGTTTAAAAGCCGTTTAATGTGATATATTTACAACAATACATAGTTTGGCCAAATAGAGTCAAAATTAATTTTAGAGTTTTAAATTATATTAGTCAAAATGTACTATCAAAAATCACATTATCTATCTGTTAAGTTCCCTATAAATCATGCTGTATTGAGTAACATTCAAATGGCTTGCTAATTAAAATATCGAGAATAATTATTTTATGCAGGTAACATAATGATTTACGTACTATTAATTCACTTCAGATTGAGTTAAACTCCTAATTCAATTAAATATTTTGAATGATATTAAGGGATGAATATTTTACTGAATGAATGAGATATTACCATCGTTAATACAATAATAATAGAGTATTTGATTCATCAAAATTGCTATTTCATACCACAGCCATTTCATGTAATTTAGTTTTTAAATATCTATCTAGTTTTTAAATGTTGTATAAACTATACAAAAAGAAAATCATAAACATTTGATATTATTCACCATATGCATTGAAAAATGGAATAACCTTCTAAGGCCCATATTCGCTATATTTGTCATCTACTATATAATATAATTTACTATATATTCCTATAGTATTAAAATATTGGTAATCCATTCAGAAATTGTGATGGGATTTTTAAGGTACCGACAAATTTATGTAAAAGTAATAAAATTTGACTTCTTAAGAAACGCATAATTTTATCTAATTTTTTTATGAAAACACATTATTATTAAACAGTGAATATATTTTTTTGAAAAATTATACATTTTTATTTTTAAAATAATCTTAAGAAAAATATTATTAAATTATATGTCAAGTAATGTTGATGAATTAGACATTTTTTAGAAATATCATTCAAACTAGTTAATTTTTTATGGTCTATAATTATACCAAAAACGTCGAATATGTCGGCATTGTAATTAAATTTTATTTAATCACTCTGTAATGATCTTCTAGACCCAGAATATAACAGCGAGCCATTGGGAGATAGATGCGACCCAAAACACTCCTATGTATAGACAATCCCATGTGAACACTTTAATTTATATCCCTAAAGAAAATAATGATCTTTTAGGGCAAATATTCTATTCACTGCATGAAATAGAATTCAAATGTATTGAAAAAATATGATGTTTATTTTATAAAGAACATACTAAGTTAACTGTAGCTAATGAATTTTTAAATCATGTAAAATCATGATCTTAATGTAATTTTAATAAAAGCGAAGTTTCAATAATGAATAATAGAAATTTTGCTAAAAGCCATTGTTTCCATAAATTAAGGCAAGACTGAGAAAAAATACGATTACACGGCCAAAAATTAGTAAGTATTCATAAGAATTACTCAAAACACGTAAAATATAATGATCAACAAATTGATAGACACATAAGAGTCATTTAACGTTATTGAACATACGTCTAAAAAAAAAAAAATTTTGCAATTAAAAAAAAAAAAAACACTTTAAAGAGATTCTGCAGTTTTTGAAAACAGAAGTTAAATTTCAAGATAGATATGAAGTGTTATTGTTGTTTCTTATCCCACTTGGTCAACAGTAACATGTAGACCAAGTCCATGAACCCGTTAACAAGTCATAAAAAAGGCAGCCACACACGGATAAACCCTGGACACTGGATGCCCATTTTAGTCGCCTTTTGCGACATGCATGGACTTCAGTGGGGCTGTTCACTCACAGAACATATGAATATATTAAATTATTTATCTGAAAATATGCGATGGAGTGCCTGAAAAGCCTACAGGGTTAATAGAGAGGCTTCCTATGTTGTAAGATGTTCCGAACGTGAATCCTTCTGTAATTCATAAACTGTCGAATGTATTTCTAAGAACAGAATCAGCTTTTATACGGTATAATAGATGATTTTGATGGAGAATTATCATCACGAGGAGATTATTGTATATATGAATTAGGTGGTCAGCATGTTCTCTGGACTTGAATCCGAATGAACTTGTATGAGTGGATCTCGAGAGAAATATTGCCGCATCATTCTTTCAGTCTTTGAGCTGCCATGACATGGCAATGATCTTTGCTGCCATCTTAGTCTATGAACACCATCCTTTTGAGATCAATCTTTGTTATGCATATTAATAAAAATGCCAAACTTGTCAATCAGAATGATCCCAACAAAACTGTTAAAGGCTTAAAATTTTATTGGGATTGGTTTAAGGACAAGAAAATCTTGTTTATTTAAGATTAATATCATCCATTATGAATATGATAATATTAAGTTATTCATTCATTGCCAAAGTTAATTATCTCCATAATAATCAGCATACATCCTTAAGAACAGCTTCTTTCCTTACTGCATTAGCAGACATTTTCATTACTCTTTCATACAACGGCTAGAAAAGTTGCAACAACTTTACTAATTTGAATTTATCACTAAAATTAATCTTAAAATGAAAAATTGGTTTACTTAATAAATTTAGCGTCCCAGTTTAATATACAATTTTAAAGCTTTATTCAGTGTATTTAAATAAGAATAGAAATTATTTAAGACATGAAATATGACAAATATTTCATATATGCCTCTACCTCTTGATTACTACTTCATACAGTGGATCGGAAAGATGTAGCAATTTTACTGATTTAAATATATCACAATTAATCTTAAGAATAATTGTGATATATTTAAATAATCTAATCTGATAAATTGCCTTACTTGATATATTTAGAGTCTCAGTTTAAATATACAATTTTAAAGCTATATTCGGTATATTTAAATAGTAATAGAAATTAATTAAAACATTAAACATACCAAATGCCTATTGCAGTTAAGGGACTACTGTATTGAATAAATATATCATATTTACAATATTTTTTTAAAAATTAGGAAATATCAGAAAAACGGTGACTTTGAATTTCTGTTCAGTAAAATTTAGTGAAATTTGGCCCAAAAAAGTGCTTTAAAACCTAGGTAATAAGAGAAAATAAGTAGACTTATCTTGAAAATACACAAAAATGATAGTAATTGAGTTCAATGTATAAACAGCTTCAAAATGGGATTTAATCACCTCTAATATTATATATATAACCACTATATATATCTATATATATATAATTAATCACTATCCAACATTATATATACGGATACAATAACAATCGGCCATTAAAGCTTTGTCTACTACACAACCGATTCTGTATAATTTATTTCCAACAGTTATATAGAAAATAAAAAAGTTATTCTTATATTTAAAAGGATCTTAAAAGTCGTTATGTATAAATCAGCTATTACCGAAATAGTAGTAGAAAATAAAGGGCCTGATGGCCGAGTGGCTAGCGCTCTGGCGCTCGGTAGCACAGCTATCGGGTTCGAATCCCGGCGTTGCCATGGATATTTGTAGTGGTTCGGAATCCAATTTAAATGGTGTCTAATTTAAATGTAGTGGTTCGGAATTCAGGTCCCTGTCCTAATAGGATCGTAGAGTTGCGGGGGCATTGTTACTCCGCGTCCGTGGCTTATCATCAAGTTACACACGGCCCTGGGTAGTGCAAAGTGAGTAATGTCGGTGCAGCCTTTACGGCATAAAAGATCATGGTCTATTTGCCAGCTTTCATTAGAAGAAAAAAAAAGTATAGGAAAATTATCATGTTATTTTATAAAGAAAATGTAACTATACAGAATTTAATACATACTATACAATCTTTTCAAAACAAATATTTGTGTTACAACAAGTATTCTTTGATTATTACTTAAAATTGTCTAATGAATTTTATACAAAATTAAAAATTTAAAAGTAAATGTCTGAAAACTTTTTTTTCGTTTGGTGTATGTTATCATGACGATCGAATACATTTGTAATTAAAAACTCAACATTGTATAATAGCTTAGAAATGTTCTTGATTAACTTTTCCTTAATCTGCACTTTAAAAAAATAATTTTAAAAAAAGTTTAGAATAACTAGTAAAACAGTGCTTGAATTATGTATCTTTTAATTAGAAAAGTATTGTTTTATGTCTACTACGACAGATAATTAACAAATTATTTATCATTTTCTATTATTGTTTGATGATCATGTTATTCTTTTATTGGATAGTTTCATATTGAAAGTATTTTAAATTTAAGTTATTTGATAAAATATCAAATTTTAATTATCAATATTCATTCAGCTTTTCATTTTACGTAATTTTTTATGGTTCATAAAAATGCATGTCAATAATCTTTTAAATTGGATTCAAAATTTAATTTCTTTGTATTTTTTATTTATTTATTTCACTTAATTTTTTTTTTTAATTAATAATATTCAAATCTATTCATCCCAATAACTAAAATAATTTTTAAGATTTTTTTTTTTTTACATTTATATATTAAAAATTTATTATTATTATTGTTATTTATTATTATTATTATTATTGTTAAAAATTAATTACAAGATTTCGTTAAAAAAATGCTTATTCCATCATTCTGTAATTCCCATTTTATGAAATAAAATGGTAATTCCCATTTTAAATGGTGATTCCATTCCCCACTACCATTTGAAATGGTAATTCCCATTTTACAAAATAAAATGGGAATTTCAGAATGATGGAATGATAAAATTAAAATGTTATGATTACTAATGTATCATAACTTACATTATAAATTATCAACCTTTCAGTATTTACAATCCAATTTTCAATTCTAACATTGTAAATAATAATAACGTATTTTGATGCTAAATATACACCGCGATTCAATTACAAACCTTAAAAATTACCAAGAATAAATAAATTTATTGATATTTGTCAACACGCGAGAAATTCCTATTTGTCTCGAACATTATGGAATGTCTACACGACAGCGTCGCAAACATATATAGAAACAGTACGTCGTCAAATTTCAGCCAGTCTCAGTCTTGTCTATCCTTATATCGCTTTAGAATCGATTGTGATTGTGCATGTTGTAATTTGCGCCTTAAATGCAATTCATGGTATTAAATATTCACGGCAATAAATCTATACAGAATCATCGATAAATTTTAAGTGGGAGCTAGCTAACATTAGACGATAGTAAAGCATCAACAATATATTGTACAGATAAGATGGTTCCTAAAATAAAATAAAAAATATTTGGAAAAATACTTAAATTTTGGGATTACCGATACTGAAGTAAGTGAAGAAGAAAGAAAATTTTGTGCAAATTTTGTAAAAAAAATTGCTTAAAACTTGGAAAGGAAAGAGTATGTCTGATAACTTCATTTCGGAAAAACCAGGGCGAATTTGTAATCATAAGTAGAATTTTATTTTCAAATCTTTGTATGATCTCGAAATTCGACGGAGCAGTAGATACCCAAATAGGACTCGCATATGGAGGTATTGGACGCAAGAAAGAAAGATAAATGATTTTTTTTAAATTTTCCAAGGACATAGTAGAGTTCCTACAAATAAATGAATGCAGTACGGGATTGTGTTTATTGAATTTATTCCTAAGATAGTTAATGGAGGAACATAATTCAATTTACGATTTAAGATTACACCGAAATATTTAGCCTGCCCAGTCCAATTAATAGGATTTTATAAATTTTCATAGAAATAGTGTGAAGAACCATTTGACGTACTGCTAGTTTTACTGCTGTCTTTTTACGTACTGCTAAGAATAGTAGTGCTTTAATTTTCTCAACATCTAATTGAATTTTCCACTTAATAAGTCATCGTTGAAGTTGGTTAATGTAATTCTGAAGGTTTTTACAAATGATAAAATCTTTACGACCTTGAGTAAGGAGTGTTGTATCATCTTCAAAAAAAAAAAAAAATGACTTTTACATTTGTGAAAATTGTTGCATATGTATATATAGATCATACAATATTCTAGTTAAAAAATAGTGGTAGTTCATTAAATTTTATTGATGCGATTGATATATTTTTGTTATATTGATTATATATTATCTTTTCAAATACATCCCAATACATATTTGAAATTTATTAACAATATTTCTTTCTTTATATTTATAAAGCAAGTTGTTCGCGCCTACTGAAGGATATAGCGGCGAAAAAATATTTTTTGTACATATGCGTGCGCATAAGTCCGAGTCTGAGTCAGTGTAATGCCAGAGCGGCAAGAGAGAACAGCACGGCTGCGAGTGGCTGTGACTGTGTCGTGTAAATAAAGTGTTCTTGTTAAGTTTTAAACCTTTGGTTTTTTTATTGTGTTAGTGTGAGTGTGATTAAACATACAGTCCGCTAGATGAATGAGTGAGTGCTTGTGTAAGAGAACACAAGTGATAACAAATTTATTTTATTGTTTTGTTTTTATTTTTGTGATTAATTTATATTTTTGGTAGGTTAACATACTAAGTGTCCAGATACATTTTTGAATGACTAATTTTAAATTTTTTATTCTACAATCTGGGGTGCGACAATAGATCTACCTTCCCTTGGTGCACCTTGGTAGCATCCTAGGCGACTAAAAAATTTACTACTATCGGCATGCAGCAACGCTGAGTGATCACCCTCGTGGGACTTCGTGTAGGTCGTGTCTTACAATGGAATGCCGGATGCCTGCTTCAATCTGAGAATGTTGAGATTCGACATTCCCTTACCAGCTACGATGTTGAAACATGTCGTGGGCCATGATTGTTTAGCGAGCCCACTGCACAGCATTGGCATTTTTGATAGCCCAAATTGCCTTGCTCTGTGGAAAATACATCATGGACAGACACCATATGATAGGATGACCGGCCTTGGCGTGCAGATTCCGAGGTGAAAAGGTATTGGAGGGAGGGCTTTAATGAGACAATGACTTTTTCTCTTATTGCTTTCTTTTTTTCTCCTGTGTGTCTTGTCTTGCCATTGGAAATAAAAAAAAAATGTTCTGCAATCTTGAAATTGGTTTTATTTCAAGATTGCAGAACATTTTAATTTGTTTTGTTTTTATTAATTAATTGAATTGAATTGGTTTTATTTATTTTCTTACTTTCAATTTATTTACGTAAAGGCGGCTGATTTTATCTTAAAATATAACGTAATACTGCAATAATTATTATGAGAAAACAAATTTAATTTTATGTAATTTTAACAGTTTCTTTGAAAACCCAAAGTTACTTAATCTAGTAATAGCATTGTCCATACATCATCTTTTGTAAAATAATAATAAAGTAGGAACGATTAGGTACGATTTTTGGATTAATATTTTTATTTTTAAAGAGAGCTATGAAACCCGTAAATGAGAAAATTTTCAATGAAATAAACTCCATCTAATTCTGCCATTCTCTACATTCTTGCAATATTTTTCATGTTGAGCAGATGGAACATTGCCTGAAAATAACAACAAAATCAAACGGACAGCTGATAAAACACGACATAATCTCGTTCTTATCATAAACACTTCCACGTGTTGCCACAGCAAGTGAAGAAATATTTTTTCCCTATCATTTTATTTTATTATTTTTATCAAGCTGACTTTAAACTTTCTCCCCCACCGACTGACATAAATTAAACGACAAATAAAAGCATTGGCAAAGAGAGTAGAAACATTTATTCCCTGTCCGAAAGGGGTGAGATAGGGGAAAGTTTCGAACATTATTTGATATCCAATACTAGTCGTTTCAAGATGGAAGAAAAGAGGGAGGGAAAAATAGGGAAATATCAATTGATCAATATCGGCGGCGCGGAATCCTTAGTGTCTCGCGTTGACGTCGAAGTCCCCTCCAGTCAATTCTTTTCACAATCTGATTTTTTTTTTTTTTTTTTTTTTTCATTTTGTAGGACTTCTGTGCATGTGTTTCCTTTCAAAAGGAAACAAAGAACATGAAATTGACTGTTCTTTTAGACATAACTGCAGAACAATGTTCTTTTTTTTTCTGTCTTTATCGTCTACTTTTTTGGAATGTTGTATGAATAAGGTTTTTATTCTATTTAGGATTTCAAAATTTCTATGCGATTAAGTAAATATAGATTTTTTTTTTTTTTACATATGAAATAAAAATTGCTGTTATAGACAAATGTTTGGTAATAGTTTTGAATGTTTGAGTTATGATTTCAAAGCTAAAAACAAAAATGATTTTTGTTCAGTGCTTGAAAACCAAAACAGAAATTGTTGTTTAGTAAATTAAAATGCTGCTTAAATGCTATAAATTTACATATTAACTTGGAAACCTATCAAATTTTGATGATAAATTATGTAAATTTTGTTGTGATGAATCCATTTATAATTAATTTTTGGCTTTTAAGACTTCATGCATGACTTAAGACTTACACTGTCTCCAACTCTGGAAGTTGCAGACAGTATAGGTCATGAGCGTGAATTCTCGCTGCTATCCTAACGTCGTCTGATTGGCCAGCACGTATTATAATGAAATGCTGGTGACTTGTCTCAATAAAAAAGAACATCTACATAGTATTGAGATTGCTGTCTTAAAATGTTGCCAAAATTTCAGTTGTCCAAACGTAATGTTGTCTTTTTTTTTTTTTTTTTTTTTTTTTTTTTTTGATAATAGATGATGTCTATCGGTGATATCCAATTTTTGAGGTAATTTTTTCAAAACTTGGGGAAAATTATAGTCACCAGAAGTAAACATTAAGATGCGTGTGCTTATGATCGATATCCTGATATAAAAAAAAAAGTTGTTTCCAATGCTCAAATTTTGGGCTTATAATTTTAAACTATTTTTAAAATATTAAAATAAATAGCATATTTCATTATCTAGCACTGGTTTTGAAATTCCAAATTATATACACATGCTGCTGTCATGCATCGTCACTCATGGACACATTTATCGTCTTTTTTCCTGTTCCAACTAAGTTCGCCATATTTTCTACTTCAGACAATTATACATCAATCGCAAACAAAAATATTACATTTTAGTTCACCTGTAAATTAGACATGGTTTCAATATGTTTAAGATTTATTTATCATTGATTTCGGAAGGAAAACCTAAATTTTCTACTTTTTATATTTTCAAAAACTTTTCAGAAAAGATGCTCGTGTAATCCTGATGATCTGATTTGAGTACTTGAGGAACAGTCTCATGTGAAACTGAAATTTACCGACCAGAACTGGTCAACCTTGTTTACCAATCAGTTTTCTTCTTTAAAGCACTTTATCACAAATTATACCGTAGATTGGGATAAATTTATTAATTTAGCAATGTTCCGAGCTGATTTATCATTGCTAATATGAAAAACCTTAGTTTCCTGCTTTTCGAATGTTGTTCATTAAGACTATGAGCCATTCGTAAATTATCAATAAGATATAATGAAGTAAGCAAGCAAATATTAAAACCAAATGATTTTTTTAATATGTTATTAAAATGAAAAAATATAAAATGTGAAAGACAATTTTATTTATGAATTTACTCGAAAATATTTTGGAGTACAATCCCTTTTGTAACATGTTTGCATTTTTATTTTTATAAAAAAATGATATATATAAAAGTTTAAGTTTTGTTCAAATTCTATTTAAGAATGCACTTTTATTTTTTATTTTTTTTTCTTACATCAAACTTTAGTGATATCCGCCATAAGAACTCTAGCAGTCTAATAAAATTTAGCCTTGGTAAAGTTGTCAGAATTAAAAGTCTTAAAGTCAAGTGCAGTGCATGTTGTCAAATGTAAAATGTTCATGGCTTCACTTGACGAGCACATCATTAGTAGCTACACCAATGCTGGACAAGTGTTTATTAAGAGTGCACTACTTTTCCTACAAATTTACTGTGATTTCCAAAAGTGTTATTACATTAAAATTTGCACTGCTTTTTCTACAAATTTTAGTGTAATAATACTTTTGGGAACCACTGTATAAGTATATGTATCAAGTGTTATGTTACTAATATACTAACAATATTAGGAATTTTAATTAATAATTGATATTAAGATGATTGTTAATTTATTATATATATATAGATGGAAAAAAGGAGTTCTTAAAATATTTTTAATTTTTTTTTTTATATTCGTTTAGTGAATACTTTTAATAACTTTTATAAATTTATTTAAAAGCAACTTTTTTCCTGGTAGTTTTTTAAAACAACTAGAATAATTCGCATAAAAATTAACATTAAATAAAGATAACATTTATGAATATAAAAAGACTAATTGGCTGGTTTTTAATTAATAGCTGCACTTTAAATCCCCAATACTTACATAAAAACTTGCCATTAGCTCAAATAATCATGAAATTAAATGTTGCTTATCAAGTAATTTGAGCTATTATAACCACTAGTTAGGAAATAGCAAATACTTCATATCCTCTTGAATATAAAAGGAAAAAAGAAGGAAAAATTTTAAAAATAATTATCACCATTTTCGCTTTCTCTCTCTCTCTCTCTCGCCTTCAAACGTTACTCTTCTCGGTCATATATTAACATTACCAACTCTTTTTCATGGGGGAAAAATACCCAAATAAAAATCATTCTTTCGGATTATGTTTTTATAGGGAGGTGTGTGGAAAAGGATTAAATGGAGCAATGCATACAAAACCGCCGAATGAGAAGCAACCATAAAAAAAATAGAACGTTAAGCGTTTATAAAATTCATTAAACAAGCCGATTAGAAATGGTAAAGGGATTTACTTGGTCCTGCTAATGGAATGAAAAAGTTAGACGCAGCTTCAAGTATTTTTCAAAAATCCCATCTAATTAAAATGGAAGCTTGTTTCGTGGAGGGATTAAGCAATCAAAAAAATAGGTCCCGATCCTTTAATTAGAAATGTAGTATTCCCGTTCTCCGAAAGGAATTTCTCCCTCTCTCACTTAGTGGTGGCAACGTGTGTTTCGCCAAACGAAATATTACATTGATTTGGTTTGTTTTTGGTATTCTTCATCTCTAAGGCAGATGTTTCCAAATTCGTCCTGGTTGGATGAAATGTCTCTTATTGTTTTTACTGCTGTTCGGTTTTGAATCGGAAAACAAAACTTAAAATTTTTATCGAAAAAAAGAGAGGCTTATCTCTTAATCAGATAAACAAAAGATATATCTAAAAAAAATTTTAAATGTTTTGGATGTGTAGAACGAGTTGGGTTCAGATCTTCTTATTTGGCAAAGTATTGGTCTGAAAAGGATGAATTATTTTTCTCGATAAGATTATGATGTTTTCAAATTGAATGATATTTATTGAAATGATAATTTTTTTCAATGATAAATTCATTTAATTTATATATTTTATTCTATTAAAATATTTGTTATAATGTGACTATTGTATCACTGCTGTTTATTCTATAATTAGGATGTTGTTAAATCACAAAGTAATGACGAAATAAAATGCATTTGTTCTGTACTACAAAACAATTTGCTGTTATAAATGTTTTTATCTAATTTATTGAACGTAAAATTTATTTTTTTAAAGAATACGATGAAAAAGGAAGAAAAAAAATTAAATAATGTTATTAATAATTATCACCATTTTCTCTCTGTCTGTCTTCGAACACTATTCTCGATCGTATATTAACAATACTAACTCATTTCTAGAAGAAAAATAAGCAAATTATGACAGTGGTGGCAATATGTATTTCGCCAAACGAACGAATTGCATTGATTTGGCTTGTTTTTGGTATTCTTCATCTCCAAGGCAGATGTTTCCAAATTCGTTCTAGATGTCTCTTATTGTTTTTACTGCTGTTCAGTTTTGAATCGGAAAACAAAACTTACATTTTTATCGAAAAAGAGAGAGGCTTATCTCTTAATCAGTATAAACAAAAGGTATATCTAAAAAAATTAAAACATTTTTCGGAAGAGTAGAACGAGTTAGATTCAGATCTTCGTATTTGGCCAGTATTGAGCTGAAAAGGATGAATTATTTTTCTCGCTAAAAATATGATGTTTTCAAGTTTTATTCAGTTGAAATAATATATTTTATCAATGTTAAATTAATTTAATTTATATATTTTAACCTATTAAAATATTTATTGTAATGTCATTACTGAATAAATGAATGTCATGATGTTTGAAATGTTCCTAAATCCCAAAGTATTGATAATAATGCTTATATTCTGTACCGCAAATCAATTTGCTTTTAAAAAACGGTTTTATCTAATTTATTGAACATGAAATTTGAATTCTTTAAAGAACACGGTAAAAAAAAGAGAAGGAAATTGATAAAAATAACTATCACCATTTTTGTTCTGGGTCTATTTATGCGCTATTGTTGTCGATCATATATTAACAATAGGAACTCATTTTCAGAAGAAAAATACTTAAATAATTTGGTATCAAAATTCGGTAATAATTCATACTTTCGAATTATGTTTTTATTATTATGATTATTTATTTTTTAAAGTTTTCAGTACCATATTTTATTGAAAATTAATCTGATACAAAATTCAGAATATCTAGGATCATATTACAATTGGACAAGAGTATTTTGAAAAAAGAACAAACGGCCAATTAGAAGTAATTATTTAATATAAATTATTATTATTGAAAATTAATCATCTAAAATTCAGAATAAGAAAAAAGTAATCTAAGATTATGTTACAATTGGGCAAGAACGCTTGTATATTTTTTTAATCTTTTGAACAGAATTGAATCTTTTAATAAGATTATTTCCCTTCAAATAAGAAAAAAATCAATCATGAAACAACTTTATGAAAAAAGAAAGACTAACAGTTGATTAGAAGTAAAGATGACAAAATATTCCATTAAATTATTTGGCATATAAAATTTCAGTTAAAATATTTTTCATTTATTATTTTTTTCACCACTTTCAACAAAACAAATACGAATTTTAATTGCCTTAATGGAATTTTAAATGGACTGTGATGTATGTTCTGGTAACTTCCTTGACAACATTTTTAAAAAAGTTAGTTTTTAAAATTATTCTTATTTAATCTCAAAATTTTCCGAAACGAAATATGTTTTTAGTTCAAAAAATAACACACAATGAATCTTAACTCGGTTTTATTAATAACTTTCCAGACGTTGTTTGAAATTTTCCGTGGATGTATGCCACAAAATTTATTTTCTTCGCGAAGATAGATTCGAATATCCAAGCCAGTCTTAATAAAAGTATAATGAAAATAAACTATGGACGTCAATGTAGTTGTCGGAGGTATTTCTGTTATACCAGACACGCATTTTTATCGTCTTTAACTATGACCGCAGCTAATATAAAAAGTCAAGTTAGAAATATTGCAGTCGTAGAGTTTAGAGTGTATTTTGATGTTCAAAATTGCCCAGTAATTTATCACAGATTTTAACGGACTTGTAGAAACTTCAACGATGGAAGGTTTTTTTTTATTTATATATATTTTATTGAGATCTGGTCGGAAAGTTTCTAATAGTGTATGGCTTCAAAAGTTTTCAGTTGTGCAGGATTTGTTGCTGTATGGGTAAATTTCAAGAAAAAAAAAACATTTTGTGAGAAAATCGGCTTGTTTTTCTGTAAGCAATTTCAAAAATTTATTTTTAAAACTTTATTTTAATATTAATACACCGAATTCTGAATTTGTGAGATAGAAATTTAGATCCAAAGTAAATTTTTGTTTTTTAGTTTGGATTGTATTTTCAGGATGTAGATTTTAAGAACACTTATTTAGATTATATTATTTAATTAAAATAATCCTTTCACTTCCATAATAATGAGTTAATTTTAAAATGTATTCATTATCATTAGTTGAAACGTGATACTAACAATTTTTAATTATAAATGTTGATTAGCGTAAGAATAATGGTATTTATAACCACCTTGAGTGTTGGTTGATTAATTATGCAATTTAAACTATCGAAGTTTTATTCAATAATAATTTCAACAATGCTTTCATTAATGTTCTATTGTTTAAAACAATCTGTAAATATATTTGTTAAACATTTCAATTCTTAGAGAATTTTTATTCTTCTTAGAAATCATATGTTGCCTACATAGCTACCAACATAGATAATGTAGGGCATAGGTAGTCAATGTGGCATAAGTAGTCAAATGTATGCAAAATATCACAGTAAATATATGGACAGGTTATCAAATCTTTATTCAATAATAATTTTCACAATTTTATTAATGTTCTGTAGTAAAAAGGAAGCTGTAAATATATTTGTTAGACATTTCTATTGAAAGAGAATTTCTGTGCTTAGAAAGCATAGGTAGAAAATGTAGATGGGGCATAGGTAGTCAAGGTAGTAAAAGGAGTCAAGTGAATGCAAAATAATACAGTAAATATATGAGTAATTTATAGAAGCTTTATTCAATAATAATTTCAATAATGCTTTCATTAATGCTACATTGTATAAAAGAAGCAGTAACTATATTAGTTAGGCATCTCTATTCTAAGAGAATTTCTGTTCTTCTTAGAAAGTATAGGTAGATAATATAAGTAGGACATAAGTAGTCAATGTAGCATAAAGAGTCACATGCATGCAAAATAACACATTAAATATATGCATAAATATTCTGCAAATGATAGGCGAAAACATGTTCGATATCTTCATAGAAATATATGATATTTTATATATTATATAGTATATTTTTATTATGTATTTTATTGTATATCCACATCAGACAGAAAATTCTCACATCAAACCATAACAAACCATTACATCAACCACCACGTTAACAATCACCCACAAAAACATCAGTGCATGTCCAACCCTTGTACCACACGACCTCATACACTTGTAAGGACATTTTCTTGGAGGGGGGCGAAGGGAGCATTTGATTTTGAAATGCTGGCGGTGGTGAGGGGTATCAGAATAAGGTAATACGAAATCGTTTATTCATATTAAGTACAGCATCGGCCGAGGTATAGGCAAATATTGACTCGGGAAGGAATATTGGGCAGGACGGGCGAACAAACATGCTCCCGCTGAAATCACGATCCTTGACTCGAGGGACTTTCCACCAAGCCTCTTCTTAAAAGATACCTGCTGCTTCGAGCGGGAAAGAAGAATATGTTTATCTATCATAAGGTGTATTTTCGTTGCCCATAGCACTACTCCTTTCCGGCAGACCCCCACTAAATTTAGTATTATGGTTGAGCATATGAAGAATAAATATTTTTGGATTGTTCTTCTACTAGAGAGTTTTTTAGTTTCTTGGATTTCTGTACATTGTGAGCACCGTGGATGTTGTTTGTACAGCAATATGTATGTTAAGTTTGTAAAAGAGTATTTGAACAAAAAAGGGATTTGTGATATAATCCAATGGAAATATATCTGGGAATATAAATAAAAAAAGTATTACTATTCTACAAAGTAGCTTATTTTGATCGGGAATGGGTATTTTAAATATTTCGTTTAAAATTATAAAATATTTAAGTGAAGAATATAAATTTTATAACGCTAAACTAAATAAATAAAAATATCAAAGATTAGTATGTACTACTGGGCCTGATGGCCAAGTAACTAGAGCTCTTGAGCTCATTCCCACAGGTTTCAAGCTCGAGCTCCAGAGGGGCCATGAATATTTGTAGTAATTCGGAATTCACTTTAAACAGTAGGCCTCGGACTAATATGACTGTAGAGAGTTAGACGTAGGGATGACAACCCTATCCTGTAAAAAGAATATATCTCCTGTTTTCGAATTTCCAAGTAAGCAGATGGCCATCGTCCAACAGGGACTGTAGTGCGGGGAGATAATTAGGGGCCTGATGGCTGAGTGGCTAGCGTTCTGGAGCTCGGTACCACAGGCTCTGGACTCGGGTCCCGGCGGGCCAGGGATATTTGTAATGATTTGGAATCCACTTTAAACTATAGATCCCGGTCTAATAGGATCGTAGAGCGTTGTGAGGGTATTGCTACTTGCGTCCGCAGCATATCTTCAAGCTAAACGTGCCCCCTGGGTAGTGCTAAATGAGTAACAGCGGTGCAGCCCTTCCTTATGGCATAAAAGATGACAGCCTCTGTATTGTCAACTGCATTAAAAAAAGCTATATATTGCAAAAAGATTTAAATTATCAGCAACCAACTGGTGACAATGTTATTCTTCTAGTAAAGAAACATGAATTATTAATAATATATTTCAATAAAGCAAAAATATTCGTAAAAACTATCAAAGTTATACTGTTATATTTATTAGGTGGGATCTTCTTATGCTCTTCTGAAGAAGGCATTTAGTTCTCTCAAGACTCCAGAAGAATATTGGGAATGTAGGAGAACATTTTATTTATTATTTTTTTTTCTAGTTGCATTACAACGGTCAGGAATACTTATGTATATTTTGATCTAATATTTGTAACAAGCAGTACCTGCTATTCTTGAAATACGTCTCGGAACTATTTGGTGAATTTCATCATTCATATAACGGGACTTGAGCACTTTTTAGCGAGACTTGACCACTTCTGAAGTTCATTATTCTTCTCTGGTAACCCAAAATGTGGAATGAATGACTTTAGAGATAACATTAGGGAAGGTTCTAACTATCTTCTCTTTGAAAAAAGAAATTTATGGGCTACAACTTAACGTATTCAAAACTAGGGAAACATGGAAACGGTTCAACGATTCTTGTTAAATTTATTTTCTTTATTTAAAAAACAGGACGAACTAACGTAACCTCTTATTTTGCTAGAGGCCTGGTGGCCAAATGACTAGCACTCTTGTCTTTGGTATCCCAGGTTTCAAGTGGAGGTGACATGGATGGTTGTGGAGGATGGAGGTGGCATGGATGGTTGTGGACGATGGAGGTGGCATGGATGCTTTAGTGATTCGGAATCCACTTTAAACTGTAGATCCCGGTCTTTTTAGGCCTCGTGTGCACAAGATGATGGTAGAGCGATAAACCAAACCAAACCCATTTTGCTACGTTATTAACACACGGCAAGTTTTAATTTGACTTTAATGTAAAAATGTTATTAATTATACATTGTTATTTGCATACAATTTTTTATTGGTAAAAAATTGTTTAGAAACTAATTTGTATACTATTCTTACATAAATTTTCAATTATAACAAATTTTCAAATTATGGAAATTTTTTAAGGTTAGTTATTATTAGACATCGCAGTTCTAAAATATAAATTTTATAAATGTGTGTGTGCGCGCATGTATGACAGAGTGTCTAACATGAGGACATAAGAAAATCAACTAATCTTTAATTAAATACAACTTTGACAATTAAATACAACTAATTTTTAATTAAATACAACTTTTGACAATTAAATACAACTATTCTTTAATTAAATACAACTTTGTACATCACGCAAAAGTATAACAAGAAAATGACTTTTTATATACTACGAATGGATTTTATCCGGCGTTATCAGGTTATAAAAAATAAAACATTTTTAATATTGGTAAATTTAAAAAAAAAACATTTCTATGCAGAATTAAAAGTTTGAAATTGTAAATAATTCCCCTTAAAGGAATGAATAATTTTTTTCCAACTTTACTTTGTTAGCATTTATATTTAAGAATATAATAGTGTTGGTTTGGAAAATAGATTAAAAACTATACTGTAAATTTTCTGTCATTTTTTTAATTAATTAAAATTTTGTAAAACATTTTTTTAAATTTAATTAAAATTTTCTATAATTTAAAGAGCACCATTTCATGACAATACAAATAAGTTTTTTATTTTATTAATTAGAAAAGAATTAAGGGACGGAATACAAAGAGAAAAATAAAGTTAAAGAAGTTAAGTTACTGCTTTTCGGGAAAAAATTATAATATATAATAATTATAATAATAATATAAATAAGAAAAATAAATATATATAAAAAATAATAATAAACTTAGAAGCTACATGAAGTAGTGTTTTTAATCAAGTCTCCTCCTTTCCTAATAATGTGACTAATAATGTAATCTAATAATCATGTGAAATACGTATCATGTTGTGACTAATACGTATCATGAGTGAATTCGTATGTTGCATGTTAACCTGCGTGTGGGGTGAACTTATGGCCTAATGGTAATGGTTGCAGAAAATGAGCAGGCGGACTGATGGTCAAAACCGATGGTGACGTCCACTGCAGTTACTGCTTTCAGAAACCAGTAGATATGAAAGCGATTGCTGCAATGTGTATAAACGTCTCATATCGACACTCAGGATAACTAGTAGGAGTTTTCTGCGTTTTCTTTAATACGACATGCAAATAGGAGGTAGTTACCCTCAAAAAGCACTTCTCAATGTCGATTTCTCATAAAGATAGGGAATTCGTTATATATAGTAATGAAACACAATGTCAACGAATAACCCCCCTCCCTCCAAATAAAGTTCACGAATTATTATAAAATAGGCTGGGCCTCAGATAACTTTTGTATAAGCTCAAAAAGTTAAATTCTATAATTTATTTGATAACTTTTAAAAACTGACATTAAAAATATATTTATTAATGAAAATGTTTCCATGGTTTTTTTTTTCTTTCGATTTAAATAAAATATTAATGGCGGGGCATTATTAATAAACTACTAAAATAACTTTCGAAAACTTATTTATTCATAGAAGAAGTAATTCCATGAATAAATAAGTTTTTACTGCAACATAATTCTTTTTAGACCTATTTTTTGATTATGAATTTTTAAATTGTTTAGTAAACAATTTTCTGTTATTTTTGTCATGGATAGTTTTTAATTTATCGAAATATTCACTTGAGAACATTTTTTTTTACGATGAAGATAAATTTAACATAACAACTAAATTTCAAAATGTATTTGCTGTTGCACGAAGTTGCCAATTTATACGAAAAATAATAATAATAAACAAGATGTTTTGGGAAATGAACATAAATATTAATTAAAAGAATATTTTACAGAAATGAAATGCATAATTAATAGGATTTAACAAAGTTTTGTTTCAGTTACTGTGTATTTCTAATTAGACGACAAGGATTATTTTCGTTTCTTTTCAAGTTTTTCACATTAATTTTATCGATATTTTTAATTTTTGAAGTACTTAAATATATTTAATTTTAATGATTAGATTATCTTTTAAAATAAATGTGTTCTTTTATAAATTCATGATTATAATTTTAGAATTTAATGACATTAGTATTTTGATCTAATTTATTTTTAGAAATAAATATTTGTAAAAGAAAATGTTTAATAACGAGATTATTTTAAAACATAGTTTATATTTTATTGAAACAACAGAGAAATTAGAAGTATTTGTTTGTCATTACAAGGGATCAGTGGTATAGCTATATCATCCGAGGATAGCGGCAAATTTTTCGAATAAGAGCCCCTCAGTGCAAAGTATCATCATGGTACTTTCTTTTTAAAAAGTACTGCCTACAATACGTATTGTTTTTGGTTGGTACTACGAAATTTTAATTTAAAAGGGGTATTGAATTAAAATTAACGGTACTTTTTACGAAAAATATCTTTTTTCGGGCTTATCAGTAAAAGTATAAATAACAGCATCAAAGTTGAAGTTTCGGGACATGGAATGTTCGGTGGTTAGAATAGCCAAATTGTCTGACTTCTGCCATTATTTTCTTAAATAGGTTTTTATCAATGTTATATATAATAATAAATGTACAGCCTCTCTACTCGGATCGGGACTAATGACAATTTTCCCGTCTTGCCGCCCTATTGTTAAGCTATTGCAAGGGATGCTTATTCAGTAAATGCAGTTATAATACCTAAACAAACAAGAGCAATTTTACCAACAAGTTTTACTTACATGAAAGACTGAACATATATTCCTTTTCCTACATACTTTTCACCTATGGGAAGGCATTTATTATATCGTATGACTGAATTTCATGTTTGATTTGTTTGTGAATTTCATCCTACTGCCTGATTTCTTAAGTACTTAATCGTCAATTCTGTCGTAGCAATTACTACAGAAGAGCTATTTTTAAGTGCAAGTACAAGTGATAATCATTTGAGGCTTAATCAGTGCTAAAAAGAGGGTGATCAAGTTTTTCAAATGGGTTTGAGCACCTGTGGACTAGTATTGTCATGTAGCAAAGCCATGCTACTGAGCATGCCATGCCTTTTGCTTTGCTCTACACAACTCAATTTATTCAAAATCTCACATTATCCATCTACATTAACAGCATTATCCCGAGGCATCCTCAAACAAAACATGTTGCATATTCCAAAATATAGTGTACATTATTTTTCTGCTTGAAATTATTTGCTTGTATTTCACTTTAAAGGGGGAAGTTGAATGTCTCCGTTGCGTGGACTGTTGTTTTGATTGCGGTGTAAAGTGAGCGATCCACTTTTCGCCATCGTTTATATGGCCATATTTAAATGCTCTACCCCATTTTCTTACCATACCATTGTTCACAACGTTTTATTCTTCTCTAATCTGTCGCTGACAATGAATGATTTCACTAATTTTTGACGCTTTCACTTCTCTTGCAATTAAGAAAACGAATAATAGTTTTCATTCGTCTGACGAATTTTAAATACGCATAAATAAATATTGACGCAGCAATTGTTTTTGGACTGACGTCTATGGATAGTAGATAAATAAAGATATTTAGTGTGCACGTGCGTAACGACGATAATAGTGGACACATTTCATAGCAATATTTACGTTAAAAAATATACCTCGTAATAGAAACTATCGCCTATATTCTTAACTCTTTATTTCAAAGTTAATTTTAGAAATTTAAAGCTTAATTAAATAAATTTACAGTCATATTTTTTTTAAAATTATAATTAAAATAACTTGTTTAAATTCTAAATCGATGTAGCTTAGATGTAAATTAACTTTTTTTTTATTATTTGTTGCATTACTCAATCTATTGAAATTATATATTTGTCAAACTGATTGAATGGCAATTAATCCAGCTTCAGAATGTTATTCAATTACAATAAATGATATTAAAAATTATATTATTATAACATAAAGATGAATAAAAATTTTCTGTATTTATAATTAGATTATAGACAGAAATAACGCCTGAAAATTGGATGCAAAAATTGTCATTATCAACACCAATATACACCAATTACAGCAATTTAGAGCTTGGAAAGAAACATAACACGTATGAACGAATCGACAATCTGATGCCAATTCCGGTTTCTTAATTCCAGTTGTAGTTCGCGATTTTATATTATAACAGAAGGATAAATGAACATTTTCTGTGTATTTTTTATGAATAGATTTTAGATAGAAATTCTGAAATTGGATGCAAAAAGTTGTCATGATCTTAATATAAAATTTTAAGTAATTACGGCAATTAAAGCGTAGAAGGAAACATGACATGCTGAAAGAATCATCGGTGTGATGTCATTTCCGGTTTCTTAATTTCCGTTGTAGTTCATGATTTATATATATAGGCATGTTTACAAATCATTCTATAATTCATTATTACAAGGAGCTTTTAGAAAATTAATTGAGGAAATCTTAAAATAATAAAGTGTTACAAAAATTTTAATAAAAGACAATGAAAAAGTAGTATTGCAATATAAGAATGGCTCCTTTTATTCTATAATAATTTCACCAAATTAATTCTACTGAAATAAATGTAATTAAGACATGAAAAAATAAACAAATTAAAAAAAAAAATTTTTAATTAAATTATTTTTATATATTTAAATTTAAATTTTCAATAAAAGAAAATTCTGGGCAGCAAAAGTATCTAATCTATGATAAAAATATTAGATTAATTTCAGAAATTATTATTGTAGGCAATTCTTTTTATATAAAAACCTTCCAACAGAAAAAAAAACCACATGTTCTTTTGTCCATTGTTAGGCTTCAGTCCACGAAATCAATATTGATTTTATCTGTAAAAACACTATAGTTTTTATTACATCATTTGTGTCTACTATAAAAAAAAAACATCAATGATACAAAATATGATTATACGGTAAAACTAATGTAATATATTCGAAGTAATGATATATTTTTGATGTTGATTTCTATAGCAGAAAAAATAATATTACTCACATTGATGATAATTTCGTGCAGTTTTTGTAGGCAACCCTCCCACTCGGCCATAATTACTTTTTGCAATATTTCAGTAGCTATATATATTTTATAAGATATATTTGCAAATGTTAGTCAATAAAACATGTTCAGAAACGATATTGTGGGATAAATATCTTTTATTACGGAAAGTCACGACAAAAAATTGATTATGTGTAGCCATTTATTTACTGAATAAAAATAATTATATGGTTTGACAAAGCACTTGACGCAGAAATCGATGTGATATATTTAATCATTTGTTTAGATACAGTAAAAAGAGGCTTTAATTCTTTTGTCTTATTTAAATCTATATTAATAAATTACTTAAATATATGACTATATTTAAAGTTCAAAGGTATTTTTTTTTATTGAATATGTTTTATAGATCGTACAACAGGTTGACAGTTAAGCTAAAAGATTCAAATTTAGAGAGTTGGTCATCTTTTTATTAAATTATAATTCAATCTTAAATCCTAAATTAAATCAGCAATTAAATTTTCTTTTTCAGTTGAAATCTTTGTTGTTATTTTAAAATAACAGATACTTTATCCTGTTTCACTAAAAATGTTAAAAATGCAACGTACTTAACCCTGCTGCTCATCCCTTTCATAGAGCCACAAAATATGGAATGAGTACTCCTGGGGAAAATATGAGGTGTTTACAGTCTCCTTCCTTTACATTACAGGTAGGAAAATATAAAAGAAATATAAAGAAAATATAAAGGAAAATATAAGAAAATATAAAGTTTCTTAGGTTTACATGTTTATCTATAATTTATCTTGACAGGTGGCCTGATAGCCAATGGACTAGCGCTCTGGCTTTTTGTACCATGCTTCAGGTTCGAATGTTTGTTAATATTGTTTGTTAATGTTTGTTTAATATTTACATATTAGTTTTTGTTTTATATTTACTTTTAGTAATATATTAATTTGTTTCTTTTATTTTATTAATTCTTTTAGTAACATTACTTTTAGTATTATATTAGTTTTATATTTACATGTTTGTTTAATATTTACATATATTTTTTTTAAGTTTCATACTTACATGTTAATTTTTTTTTACTTTAACTGAAGAACTTCCTGTCCTGCATATTTATTGTGTGCATATAGACACGAAAAAACTCGTTTTTATTTCGAAAATTTAAATTTTTTATTGTTCTAAGTAGAGTTTGTTTCTTAGGTTTACATGTTTGTCTATAATTTATCTTGACAGGTGGCCTGATAGCCAATTGACTAGCGCTCTGGCCTTTGGTACCGCAGGCTTCAGGTTCGAATCTTAATGGTGACACGGATGTTTGTTAGTGGTTCGGAATCCACGTTAAACTATGTCCCAGTCTAATTAACCCAAAGTGTGCACAAAATGACCGTACAGAGACAAATAAAACTAATTATCTTGAAAGTTAACCTGAAGGACTAATGCACGAAAATTTTAATTAATTTAATTAATCAATGTTACGCTGAATAGTGTCCTAAAAGTTTTTAATAGCAACCTTGATAATAATTACGAAGTTGTTCTAATTGATCATACAAACCGAATGAATACTGGAAAAGAAATTAAACAGGTAAGAGCTTCATACAAAAAAGGATAACAATGGAACTGCGGGTTGTTGAATTTCAAATTTATTGCTCTTGACATTCGAGTGAATTATAATCGTGATTTGAAGCAATCGGCTTGGGCGATCATTCCCCTAACAGAAACTAATGGGGCGACGCTGCTACAAAAATTCATCTCCCTCCTGCGAATGAAGGAAAGGTTTAATTAGATTCCGCCACCCAAAATGCTAGCTCTGTCCGTTTTCATTACCTAGATACGAATCGAAAGGATGCAGATTGGGAGCTGCTTTTAGGAGGAAGCGTTCGGAAGAAAACAAATGGCATTCATCTCAATGGCTTTCGGGGCTTTTTACCTTGAGAATTAGTAGGGTGTGGAAAAGTTGCCCTTCTTGAACCTCTTAAGTTAAGTTATGGTAGAATAATGACGGGATGATTGTGTTAAAAATATAATTGTTACACAATTTTCGTAAAAATGGATGATTTTCGTTTTAGATTTAAAGGTGGTGTATGTTTGTTTAATTCATAAGGAATATAATCTAGCGATTTAATCTGAAATTCTGTACTTAATCCCATCAGAGGAAAAAAAATCTAAATGAAGAAAAACGTTTTTTTTTTAATACAAATCAGCAAGTTAGAAAACTTGATGAAACCAATAAATGAAAAGAGATAATCTCACTTATATGAATGTTAAAATGAACGAATCATGGTTGATAATAGCGGATGTAATGACTTCATAAGTTTAAATTTCACTGCTTTTTTTAATACTGACAAATGAGCAAGTCAGAAAACAGGACGAAAACAATAGATGAATAAAAAGATAAAAGATAAAATTCTAAGTAATTATGGCAATTTAAAGCTTAGAAGGAAACATGACACGTTTGAAAGATTCGTGGGTCTGATGTTATTTCCGATTTCTAAATTTCCGTTGTAGTTCACGATCTATATGTAGGCATGTTTACGAATCATTCTGTAATTCATACGTATTATAAATAACTGTTAGGTAATTAACTGAGGAAATCTTAAAATAATAAAGTGCTACAGAAATGTTAAAGTTTAATAAAAAACAATGGAAAAATAATATTGCTATATAACAAGGGTTCCTTTTCTATAACAACCTATGCAAAATAATTCTGAAATAAAAGTAATTAACAAATGAAAATCTAAATTAATTTTTTTTTTTTTTTTTTTTTTTTTTTTTTTTTTTTTGCAAAAAATTTGGATTAGTTTTAATTTTGACAAATCAACAAGTCAGAAAACAGGACGAAAACAATAAATGAATATAAAGATAATCCCATTTATACGAATGTTCAACGTAATCCCATTTATACGAATGTTTATACGAAACGAATTGCGATTAATAATTTCTAAAGTAAAAAATTCATAAGTTTAAATTTTATAGTTTTATTTTCACAAAAATAATAACTTAGTTTACACATTTATTCATATTTTGCAAACATAACTATATACAATTGCAAGACATTTTTGAAAATCTTGTAAATATATTTGGTAAAATTGCAGAAAAGGGACCGTTGGGATTTGGGGTCAAAACTTCTTTCCGCCAATGTCCTCCCAAGTAACGGGTTGCGATTGTAAATGAAGTGAATTCCAAACAGTACAAGAAACTCGGCTACCCCATTTGGCGACTTACCACTCAATTGGTGACACAAAAATGTCGCCAAATCCAACGGCCCCTATTTTGCAATTTGGCCATAGATTTCCTTTCAAAAATTTCAGATTGTAAGCCTTAAACAGAATTTATCCTGATTAACTTCTCAATGAAAGCGAATTGTTTTTCTTAAAGATAATAATTACACACAAATTTTTAAAAAATTCGAGCTTTCTTAAATAAATTATTTATTGAAAAATGCTTTAGTATTCCTAATATTAAAATTAATAGAAAATATTCGGAATAAAACAATGGCATCTCAAATTCTCTTTAAAATACTTCATTTTAAATTTTCATTGTCAAATAATTTATTAATATCAAATTACTTTAACAGTGCTCACTTATCAAATACGTAGATTCAGGTTGCAGTAATTTTTTAACAAAAATATGGGGGGGCGGGATATAAAATCTTACAAGTTAATTTAAAACTGAGTGCACAAAATTAAAAGAAACAAAACATTTTTATTGTATTAAATTTTTTTTAATTAAAAAATATTTTTGGATAAAAACATTTTACCAATAAAACGTTTTTGATATAAACAACGATTTATTTCCAATATATTATAAAAATGTGGAATGAATAAATAAAATATCTAAGAAAAAGATTTATTATTATAAAATTGTTTTCCGTTTCTTAAATTGGTTTTTCAATCTTACGAATAAATGCATTATTAATTATTATTTAATGCGGAGTTCTTTTGATATAACAATGAGCTGCTTTCACCGAATAAGTATTGATTGGCTTTAGAGTAACTTTAATTGGAGCAAATTATTTTAAAGACACCAAAGAAACAAATGATATCAATTTTCTCATTCTAATGAACGTTGTTAAAGTGGGCAATTAAGTCATCATTTATAAGTACCCCCTCTCTCTTCCGCTAAAACGTTGAAACCTTTGCCATTTCGGAAGAGAGGCGATAATAGCGAGGAAGTGGCAAAAATGGAGTAATTAATCTCTAATTTAATACTAAATAACAAGGAAAAAGTTATTCTTGGCAAAAGGATCAATCACGTGTTGCAAGTTGGGATTGTTTACCGATTGCTTCGCAGAATCATTAACTCTCTCTGAGCCTGCTTTCTTTTACAAAAGTCTTTCACTTAATTGCTGTTTCTCTACATATTTAAAATTTAACAATGATGTTCTCTTTGTCTTTGAAACTTACCGTGTTATTTTAGAGTTGCAAATTAATAAATACTTTGTTGTTAAGCTGTTTTATACCCTTGCTTCTGTTGCCATTAGTAAAATATTATGATATTATGTTACAATGATATGTTACATGCAGAGAATATAACTATTGTAATAAATTTGGTAATCAAATGTTTAATTTGTTGTTCCCTGTTCACTCATAAAATATTTCCATTTCAATAGAAAATCTTTGTCGTACTATTATATTTTGACATTTTAGCCTGCAGCTTATTGATTGCATTATAATAAATAATACTACTTCCCAAGGACATGAATTAAATGTTCAACACAGTAGTACAATTCAATTAGAGAGTTATGTAAGGGCTCCTTTTGTATTACAATTTTATTCTTGTTTTAATTTAACGAAAAATGTTCATTTCATTTTATATTTTTATTTATAAAACACATAATAATAAGACGTCTAAAGAAATTTCAGTTTTTAAATTCTTTCTTTCAAGAAAGATATATTATTTTTTTATACATTTTATTTATCAATTTATATAGTGTGACATTTTACATGATGATCAAACAGATTTGCTGGCACACGGATAGTCCGAAAACCAAATGCTTGCAACTCATTTCCTTCTTTGAAAGTTTATATCAAAAATCAAATGAGACTTAGATGTAATGCATTGCTCACTGCTCGTATCTCCTCGAGGAGTTGGAGGAACATTTAGGAACATTTCGGACAAACCTGGTGAAAAGGCTGTCGCGGATTTTAGACTTGCGGTGAGCCATGACTGTTTGGTGGGCCATCCGCACAACATTGACATTTTTTGATAACCCAAATTACTTGCTCTGTGAGAAAGGCGAGATAATGGACAGGCACCATATATCAGGATGCTCTGCCTTGCGTGGGGACTGCAAGGTGAAAAGATATTGGAGTGCTAGAACTTTGCTGATGAAACATCGGCTTTTTTCTTTGCTTTCTTTGTGTGTGTGTGTGTGTGTTTTACACTGTTTTGGTCTCGTAAGAGTTTGTCGTTTTCTCTTGCTATTGAAACCAAAAAATAATAATTTTCAATTTATCAAGCTAGAAACGATTTATTATTTAGAAGTTTTACTAAAGCAGAATGTTTTCTATAGCAAAACATGAATGAAGGGGAAAGTATCATATTATCAAAAATTGAAATGGAAAAACTTGTTTCAAGGCAATACTAAGCCAAAATCTATCTTTCTACGCAAGATAAAAAAGGGCCTTTTCCATGGATTAATGTTGAAATTTATACATTGATCTAATTACTATCTATAGGAAATTTTTTTTCAATGAATATCCTATCTTTCTGTACATTTTTCTCGTTCATTAAATTGAAATCAAGGCTTATTGCATATTTGATAAAGGCGAACTTAGAGCTCCAAAATTTCATTCCTTTACCTTACAGCAGCCTCATATTCACTAACAAAGACATGGAGGTATGTGCTCCATTCCGACATGATATCTAATCAAATTATAAAATTTCTGGTGTCATACTGGTGTTTTACTTTTGGAGGTTGAAGATCATGTAATGAGTCTAGATGAACTAACTGCGAGAATTCAAGGTTATGCTGAACAGGGGCCATTAAGAAATAGAATGATCCCACTGTCCTCTTTGATACAAATCAATGGTCCCTTTAGAACACTAAAAAGACTATCCTGTACGAAGAACTGTTCGAAATGCAAAAAGTAGGTTTTTCTTACAAATTTACTTTACTCGTATGGGTCTCTTTAGGAGAGAGCAACCGTTGTACCTTTGGTTCCTATGGTAGTATAAAGGATGCGAAACAACTGAATGTTATTTCGCATCTGTAACAACTATGTCAAAGACTGTATCATCCCTGTTACACTTGGCTATTATGAACAAATATCGATCTTCTTTGGCATAATTGGCTCTTGAATGTCTTTAATCAGGCTCTTTCAATGACTGCAAACATTGTTGATATCAGTTGGATACGGTATTGTGTATCAAATTTTTGTCACATTCATAATCTACATTTGAGACTATTCTGCTCCCAGTCTTTTCACTATTCATCACCTTATTATATCACTCAAACACTGATGTTTAATCATTTTAATTGTTTACATTTGAATTTACCTATTGTTACAAAAACAAATCACCACGAAATTCAGCAGAAGAATGTGACCGAACAAAGCGAAAATGCATCGGTTCTAGGTACTGTTCTTGTATAAGCACCTGTCATTGTGGTTACACATTCGATGTTAATATAACTTTCTTTGCAATCAATAGTCTCACCTTTAGTTTAATATTTTTCGATAAAACTAACAAAAGTGTAAAAACCAAAAATTTTCGAAAGTTTTTATGCAGATTCAATAGCGTTATTTCAAAATAACAAAAATTCAGTTTCAGAAATTACAGCCTTAAACCATTGAATGTTTCACCTGATGGATTAATTTCTAAAGAATCAATTTATAGCAAAAAATAATTTTTTTTTTTTTTTGGAGGGAGGAGTGATTTAAAAATAATTTTTATATTCAAAACAGTTAGGGGAGGCTATGATTTTGGATATAAACTCAGGACAAAGAAATGTTTTGGGGACTGATATATACTTACATGATATTTAAAAATAAAATTCATAAAAAATAACAAATAAATATACATCATAATTGAAGAATAATTTAAACAACTAAATATAATAAAATCTTTAAAAAAAACATTAAAACCAAAGTATGAACTCGAACTCAAAAACTTTTATTATAAAAATTATAATCTTTGTTTATGGAAATAAGCGAATTATATTGCAACTAAAATTTGATTATTTTTTTTAATTAGATTTTAAGGTAATTCAATGGAAATTTGTTTTCAGCGGCATGGGTTAAAAGTTATGAAAAATATAAACACACACAAGTTCTTAGGCAATCTTTAGACAAAAAGTAAATTTAAACAAACTTTAAAATTTTGAAGACTGTAACAAAAGCTTACAACCCAATGTAACAATATACTGAGCAAATCGATTGAACGGGCGCTTAATTTTTCAGCTACTTAAATAGATTAAAACACCATATCACCAGTCTCAACTTGAATGAGCTTTTAAATTCTCCTATGCGACCAAATTAATGATTAATAGCTTAACTCCTATTTAATTATCGGTTCCATGTAGATTGGACACCACTTTGCCGCATAATACTCTTAAAACAGACACTAAAATGTTTGCTTGAATATCATTAAGTTTTTCTGGATCACTGCCAATTAGCTTAACCACTTCTGAGTTGTTTAGAACCTGGGTAATACCATCGTGCGAGGTTCCACGAAAATTATTCAGGGAATTCTGCATTGTTCTAATTTTTATATGGCCAAGAAAAGAACGTAAAAATATCTTCTAGAAGAAAGGTTTTTCATTCATTAAAGAGCATTTGCTGTGGTGTTTATTATGCGATATTTATAGGGTAAAAGGCGGAATGAAAAATATTCTAAAGCGCCCTTTTTTTGTTTTCTTTGGTTGTTTACTGTTAAATGCGTTGTATAAAATTGTTTCAAGTTGATTCTCTTTAAATATACGAGTTCTGTTGATACTAACTATATATTACTAGTATTATCATTTTAAAGGAAAACTTTCGTGATGATTCGATTTTTACTACATATACAAGCAAGTTAAAAAATTTCCGTTCTTTATATTTATAATTCCAATTATTTATTGTTAAGTCTTTAAAAGATAATTTCTTCCTTAACTTTTATAAATTTTCAACGTTTCAAATAGTTAATATAGGCTAATTCATTATAAAAAAATACATATATTGCTAACAAAATAACGATATAAATATTATTTAATTCACCGAATATTATAAAGTATACTGTCAATAAACAAAATTCGTAAAATTAAAAAACAAAAATTGAAATTTCAAGTTTTATAATCCTAAATTTTATTGTCAATTTCACCGTAGGAAATTACTGAAATTTTTTTTTAACATAAGTAATTTTAAATTTTTAAACAATGATTTATACCTAAATATTTTTTACATAACATATATATACATATATTATTTAATTCTTCGAAAAATATAAAATACATTAACAATAAACAAAGTTTGTTAAATTAAAAAACAAAAACGGAAATTTCAAATTTCATAATTCTAAATTTTAATGTCAATTTCACTATAACAAAAAAAAAAAATACACAAAAAATTTCTTTAGCAAAATTTTAAATTTTTAAACAATGATTTATGCATCAATATTTCTCATAACTTTTAATTCAGAAATAAAATTTAAAAAAGTATAATTTTTATTATTACTTATTTTATAAAATAATTTTCTTGAAACTAAAATTGCTCTACTATTATCTCTGAAGAAATAAAATATATGCTATGCAGGTAATCTTCGACTCTCAATAGATTTCGTGCTAAAAACTCCATCATAAGTTGTGACCTTTTTTTTTTTCTTGACTTGCATTTGGAAATGTTTTCGTAGTTATGGTTCTTATTTAAATTTATGATTAAATAAATTTAAAACTTATAAATTTTAAAATTGCTTATTACTGCTTCGGTTCTGATAGCCTCCAGTACAAGTACAACACTTCGGCAGTGATTTTATGTTGTTTTTCTTTGATGCTTTGGTTCTAATGGCTTTCAGTACAGGTAGAACATCTCTGCTGTGATTTATCTCAATGTATTTCAAAGAAATATAAATTACTCACTTTCTCATTGAACCATATGAGAGAATATCAGAAAATATATCTGTATATTATTTCTGTATGGAAAATTAGAGCACTACAGATGAAATCTTTCATTGTCTTTAGTACTGACAAAAAGTAATAGTGAATAATCGTCATAGATGTTTTTGGAAGAAATCGTAAAAAGTAGATCGACAATTGTCTGATATATCTTACAAATGCAATAGACACGAAGTTTATGTGTTGGTTAAACAAGAATTGCTTCAATATTGCTGCTAAGTGGTATAATATTATATTGTCATTTAAAATAGATATTTAAATAAAATGCTATTTCAATAGAAAACATTAGTTTTAAAGAATCTCCTGTTCACCATGAATATCGAATTTCTCAATATCTGTAGTCAATTTCAATGTCTGAAAAAAAATTTTAAGATTTTTTTCATAAATTTAACCATGGATCTTGATAGATGTTTTCTTGCTTAATACACATTACTGCAAAGATGTATAGCTTGCAGTGAAGGATACATAAGTCTGCTACTTTGGAAAATCAAATTATAACTTCCACTTTATGAAGGATGACCTTAACTAAAGTAGGTGTTTAGAGGTCAGTTTTAAAAAAAATGTACTGAGGCAATGCAATATCATTTCATAAACATAGGATTTATCTGTCAATAATCGATTTCTAATGAAAACAAAATAGAGTAAATTTTTGACATTATGGGCAAAAGTGTGCTACAGGCTGAATTTGGGTATAAAAAAAGAGAAGCCTTTATGAGATTATTAATTATTTTATGTGATTGAATAACCTTTAATTTACTATAGAAATATTTTAAATTGGAAATATTTCTTAGCACTCACATTTGTTTTTTCAACGTTAGCGATTTATCTTTTGTAAAAAAATAGAGCAGAAGTAAACTATTCAAATTTTTACCAATTATAATGGCTTTTCCGAGTCACTAGTAATCATTGCATCCATTTGTTATTTCATGATTTGCTATAAAAATTTGTATGTAGCTGATTTAAAGTTCATATAACACTATACATCTGATAGATACTCTTTGAAGAATAAGCATGATAACATATGTACAAGGAAAACAAATGGGAAACATTTTGTAAGCTAAATTACGAAATGTACGAAATGAACGAAATAAAGATGTGAAAATAATTTCTGAATTTTAAAGACGGCATATAAATTTAAAGAGCCTAAAATATCAGCTTAATGTAAAAAAGGAAAAGTTAACTGCTAAAGACATTTAAAATGCCAATTAAAAGGTAATTAATCACATAAAACAATTAATTTTTTAAGCCTATTTTACTGCCAATATCAGCACTTTGGTCAACCATTTTTCACCTAGGTTTGCAAAATGTAATTTTTTTTTTCTTTGTAGAACGATTCGCTATGGATTAAATAATATGTATAAGAAATGGTGGTTCGTTTCTTACATGTACATGTGGAGAGATAAATATATTAAATTTTAAAATCTATTTAAAGTTGCATTAAATTTGGAAATTAATGGCATCAAAAACGTAAGTACATAAAAGTAAAAATGCAAAACAATACTAATTTGAGATACTCAATTTAAAATAGCATGTAAAATAATATCAGCTTAAGATGATTTAAAAATGTAACAGATTTTTGCTAGATAAATAAAATAATAATAATTTGCCGAAATTTTTTAAATAAATCATGAATTAATTAAAAAATTATTTACAAATTTTTATTTTCGATTTCCTTAAAAATCAATAAACTTAAAGATAAATAAATAGATCTTCAATTTGATGAAGGTATAAGTTTCATTCATTTAATAATTTATCGTTTTTAATTTTTTTTTTTTTTTTACCTAGAAATTTCTTACTTTGATGATTATTCAAATAACATACCTAATTCGTGGAAAATTCTGTATTTAGATTACTAATTTTGTGAACAAATTTTAATTTAAATTCGCATTTAATTTCTTTTAACGGAATTGGTAACTTTCCAATATTAATTTTTGATCATCGCGAATGAGTGTTATCATATATAAGAATCTTTATTTTACCTACAGATAATTATGACAACATAATTATTAATTTTATTGAAAAAATATTCTTTATTTGGTATTCTAAATATATTAATTGTTATTTTGTATAAATTTTTTTTAAAAGAAATTACTTAAAGTTGTACATACGAGAAATAAATAATTTGTAGAAAATTTCTTATGGTCTACCTATTATACATCATCAGCACCAATACATCATACCTATCATCATACTTTATCGTTATACCTATCATACATATTGTCCATCATTTTAAATCTCCTATATATTCTCGTTGAATAACTATGAACTTTTAATCCAAACTTAGAATCCAAAGTAGGTAACAAAAAAGTTGTTCATACGTTAAATTACATATTTAAATAATATTTTTAATAATCAATTCAAATAATTAAATAACAATTTGTATATCTCAGCTTACCCTTTCGATTAGAATGTTGTAATTTCAAAAAAAAAAAAAAAAAAATCTTCATCTGGTTAAGATAAAACTTTTCCTAAAAACATAATTCTGAAATACAAAGTCTAGTAATAATAATATAAAGAAGAAAATGCTATAAAAACATCATTCTTTTTATGGTCTATATAACAGATTTATTATAAACTCAAGTCAACATCAAAATAATCAGAGTTCAAATAAACAAGGCATACAAATTTTTTTAACTAATAGAATACTCTGAATTTCGATTTAATTTTGCTTAAATTTAAATTTACTATCACGTCACATTTGCTGGGGTTTTTCCAATTGTTTTTTATAATAATAATATTTAAAATATATTTCTATTATATAACAATGCAAATATATTCTTTCTAGATTTGCTAAGATTTCAGTAATTCATCAACTATAATATGTAACCCTTTATAAATAAAATAACTTCGATATTATTATGCATTACTTTATATACATATATATACATTCGTTTTCCTTATCATCATTTGTAATTTGTAATCTCATATTGAAATATTTATTTTAGAGATTAAATAAAACTTATATTTATTAAACTACTCGTAAAATACTTTGTTTATGATTAAAGTTTAGTTGAATTACACACAGAAAAAATTATAATAAAAAAGATTCAAAATTGATTAAATTACTCATAAAAAAAACAAATTTGAAAAAAGATTTTAATTATTTTAAATGCTTATGACAGTGAATAAAATTAATAGCTTAGCAAAATATCAAATGTAGGAATTAAAATATTTATTTTAAAGAGATTAGAAAAACCTACATTTATTAAACTACTCGCAAAATATTTTGTTTATGTTTGAAGTTTAGTTGAATTACATACAGAAAAAATTTAAGTATTGAAAATATTTAAAAAAGATTCAAAATTAATTAAATTACTCATAAAAAATTTATTTTGAAAAAAAGATTTTAATAATTTTAAATGTTTATAACAATAAATATAATTAATGTTTAATTAAGTATCAAATAAACGATTTTATTGAGTTCATCTTATATATATATATATATATATAAGATGAACTCAATGAAATTACATTCTAGAAAAATATTTCAATAGGCGATTACAAAAGAAGAAAAACGCATATATATATTTATATTCTTTTTTCTTCATTTGTAATCGCCTATGGAAATATTTATTTTACAATAAAAAACTTATATATATTAAACTGCACTTAAAATATTTTGTTTATGATTACATTTTAGTTGAATTTCAGAAAAAGGTTATATTCAAAATAGATTCGAAATTCATTAAATTGCTCATAAAAAATTAATTTTGAAAAAGCTTTTACTCATTTTAAATATTTATAACAATAAATTAATAGTTTAACAAAATATCAAATAAACGAACTTTAATTAAAATTTGATTGTGGTTCATTTTTATTCCTATCAATTAAACATACACATTTTCCCATTTCTTTCTGCAAAAGATACGTTGAATTAAACTGATAATTTCATGATTATTTCCAGTTTTAATATTGTAAGGTATCAAATCACATAAATTGAAAAACTTTTAATTTTACATTTCATATTTGTATCATTAAACCCCAAATCTCTACCATCATTTCTAAGACAAAAAGGATTCTATTAAACAATCCAACCAAACAAGTACAAAAAAAAATATAATCTTTTCCTAAAACACAATCCTGACAAAATCCCAACTCTCTTCTTAAACAATATTTACCTCCACAAAGTACCATAAAGACGAAGAACATCACTCTCCCCCCTTTGCCGAATACTCCGGGCGGCGTTGTGAATGGTCAGTGGGAGGTTGCGCCGTGCAAACGATTCTGGCACCGCCCCATCGTTTGCCGGAACAGTTGGAGCAGGTCCGGCGCGAGGCAGGTCGCATGTCGACGATCCCTCTTCCTACACCCATGTGTCTGTTGATTCTGGCCGCGGGATGCTGCTGCCTGCTGCAGGGTAAGTCCACCCTTTGCTTCCTTTTTCCCGCCAAAACGACCACCTGTTAGGCCGCAGCTGCCTCGCACTGTTTACTTTGTGCATCAGATGTGCTTGGTGTTTGTTGTTCCAGAAATTCGAACATCAGATATTAATTTCGTCAAGTTTATGCTCTTGTAAATGCAAACTGATAAACACTTTAAAATTAATTGTATGCGTATGATGGAATAATTCTGAGTTGATTGATACTGTAATTGGAATATATTTATAAATTAAAGTTCTAATATTCTTTTGAAAAAAGTTTTATTTTAATTTATCAAATGAGTCTTGACAATATGAAGAACATTGTAAAAATTATGTTTTAAATATCAATGAAATTCCGCTGATTATTGGATATCTATCAACATTTAATAAAGTTAAATATTTCATTAAACAATTTTGAGCGAAGAATTAAAGGCAAATTTACTTTTATTTAGCATTCGTTTACTTTAATGAAGAACTTTTAAAATAATGCCTTATACCTAATATGCAGTATTTTTTCAATATATAGTGTTGGATATTGATAATTCGAAGTATACAAATTGTAATTACATTGTAAATTTGACAACAAAAAATAACATTGAGAAAATGATGTTTTAAATATCAATGAAATTCCATTGATTATTGGACATCTATCAACAAATCTTACATAAACATTTCAAGTAACCAATTTTATGTGAAGAATTAAGGTAAATTTAATTTTATCTAGCATTCTGTTACTTCTATAAAGACCTTTTAAAATAGTCTTATACTTAACACGAAGTATTGTTTAACATATAGTATTGGATATTGAGAATTCGAAGTAAACACATTGTAATTACGCTATAAAATTTAAATATCAATATTATTGAGTAGAAAATTTCATATATTTTAATAAAACATCAGAATTAACTTATACTGTATTGATGTTAATAATAATAAATATACTTATTTACGAAGAATGAGGAAGTTAGAAATTTAGTTCGTTTAGAATTTCACGTTTACTTAGAAACTTAATTTTTTATATTTAAAGTTTAATTATATGGAGGGTGAAGATTGGGTCTTTTATTATTAACGTAGGTATGATTATTATAGTTTGATTTTCTTTATAAAATATTTTTTTAATATTCTCTTTAAAGAAGTAAATTTTTTTTATTTTGAACCTTTATTATTAATAAGCTTCATAAATTTGAAGAAGAATTTTTGTGGAATATGAAAGTGACATAAGTGTTTTTATATAGTGATATGCAAAATTTAATTAATTATAAGATTAAAATAAGTGTACATAAATATATAAGGAGCTAAAGATGTTATTATTAAATTAATTTACTGTGTTAAATAGGTAAATATAATAATAAACCTTTTTTAGAATGAGTTAACGGAATTTTTTTTATTATCTAGAATTTAATTCGATTTGTAATTTTTTTAAATATTGATTTTTAAGAATTGTAGGATTTTATTAATTTAAAATTCGAAACATAAAATAAATTTTTAAACTATTAGTACACAGAATAAAATTACGTAATGATAAGTTATTTAAAATAATCGAAATCATAGATAACTTAGCGATATTCTTAAAATTTAATAAATTGATTTTAAAACTACAAATTCCGAAATCTTTCTAAGATTTAATTAACCTTATAAAGTTAAGTGAACTAAGAGACATTATTAGTAAGAGAACTAAGAATTATGAAGTATAATAAATTATAATATATGAATTATATTTTGTAAACTTTAAATCCTCAATTATAAAACAATAAATTACAAAATTCAAATATCAGCATTACAGAATTGAAAATTTCATATATTAAATTATATTAGATTAATATTGATAATAATAAATATAACTCATTTACAAAGATGGGTTAGGTTAGAGATTTAATTTTTTCAGAAATTTAAGTTATTATTTGGATTCAAAAAAATTATTTGTTCAAAAAATGATGGAATAAACAGAAATTTTTAAAAATTTAAAAATTAAAATAATTCCAAATTGCAACTGCTAAATATTTTTGAAACGTACTATATTGTTAAATTAGATTTGTAAACTTTCTAAATTACTTATAAGCTTATTTTTTGGAAAACAACTGTAACTACAAGTATTGTTCTTGATAATTAATCGAAATATAGTTCTTGATAATTAATCGAAATAAATTTACTTTTATCCTTTTTATAGATTTTATTAAATTTAGGATAAATTTTAATGTACAAATGTCAATTAATTTTAAATTAAAAATTTTTGAATATATGGCTTAAAATTTATTTTAATTTAAAAATCATCTTAAAAATTTTAATTTCGTCGTTGTCATTTAATGTCCTAGTTTCGAATGGCTATTAAATAGGACGTGTAATTAAAATCTTCTGAATAAAGATAAGAATATCACTAAAAATTTTAATTCGTTTCAATGCAATGCTATGCATAAAATTTTAATACTATTTTATAAATATTTTAATACAATATAATTTTAATGTATCTATAATTTTATCAGACGACCACATTAAACACGTTTTAGCAAAATTTGTTTATAAAATGTAAAAATATATTTGCGAAAGCTAAGTACTATATAAATTAATTGTAAAAACATTATTCACAAATTAATGCAGTTTAGGATTATTATTTAAATAAGGAAATTTAGAATTCAGGGATTTCTAAAGAGAAAATTTAGAATACAGTAATGCAACTTTACAATCCTTTTAATGCAACTTTGTTTAATGTAAATGGATGTATCAGATTTAAGATGCATAATTTATTTTCATTACCAATTTGTATTAGAATAATAAAGAATTATTAATGCCCAAATTTATTACCTTTAAAACAACACTTCAGTATTATTATCATTCTATTTATCAAGAGATTTAAAACATTTTATTGAAAATTTATTTGCAATGTTATCTTTAATCAATAATTTGTTAAAAGGAAAGTTTAAATATATCTTTTATTTTAAAAACTGTTTATAATTATTACTAATTGGAAATTCATTTATCTGTTGCATATGTAAATGGATCAAAATTAATCAATGTAAAAAACTGCAGTTGTACTAATTAACAATATTTACGAAAATAAAAAACAACTTCTAAATAAAAGAGTTAAAATTAATTAAATTATTATTATTTTTTTTTTTTTTTTTTTGAAAAACGAATATTTCAAAAAAAAAATATTTGTTCAAATTGTTTGAATTTGAAAATTTATTTGCAATGTTATCTTTAATTAATAATTTGTTAAAAGGAAAGTTTAAATCTATCTTTTATTTTAAAAACTGTTTATAATTATTACTAATTGGAAATTCATTAATCTGTTGCATATGTAAATGGATAAAATTAAAAGGATTATTTCAAAAAAAAATATTTGTTCAAATTTAAGAAATCAAATACATTTGAGGTTTAAAAATTTGAAAATTTGAAAAAAAATTTTTTTTGAAAATTTGAGATATCAAATACATATTGCGTAGAAAATTATATCATAATTATATGAAATCAAGTTTTAAACAAATTACAACATGCCCAGTTATCATGCATCTTGACTTCTTTAAAAACATAAAGTATAATAAATCGCATTACAGATTACTTTATACAAAAACTCATAAAATAAATTTCCATTTTTTTTTCCTATTCTGACAAGGTAAGAAAAAAAGACCCATCGCAATGTGTGTTGAAATTTCTTGCACGTGACATAAAAAAGCATTATGAAAATTCAACCCAAAAAAGTTATACCGAAAAGAGAAGCGTTTTTAAATCCAGATCGCTGTTATTTCTTTCGCTCAAGATATTCATGGACATTCATTTCTCGCTATCGAATGGAAATAAATATCACGATTCCGAAAAAAGTGTGATTTCCCGGTAGGATATGGTGAAGTGGGGTATTGCACGATGCTTATGATATGGAACCAAAACGCATCCTATCCTTTCTTAACAAATATTTCAGCATGTTGTTGACCAATTCATCGTTTAGCATCCCACATTTTCTTACATATTTGTCTTAATCCTTTTGAAAAGTGGATGAACGAAGAATGAAATTGTTTTTAATGAAATTGTTCATATTGTTTTTTTACCTAATCTATGTATGGAATTAAGTAAATTGCTTAAAACATTGATGTATTAATATTATTAAAAGTATAAATCTTCATATAATTAGTTCTTTAGGTAGTTGCTTAACATGGAGCTCTAAAATGTGTGACATTTAACTTGATCGTCACTGAAAGTATGACTTATTCATCCCTGGAAGGACTGGTAACAGATTAATAATTATACAAAAGTAGCATCAAAGGAGGCTATATCATCATTATATAATTACTTCTTTAGATTGTTGTTTAAGATAGCGTTCTAAAATGTCTGACGTTTGATTTGATCGTCACTAAAAGTCTGATTCATTCGTCACTGGAAAGACTACTAACAGATTAAGAATTATGCAGAAGTAATTATATAATGATAATATAGTATAAAAGGAGGCTATATCATCATTATATAGTTAATTCGTTAGATAGATAAGAGATATCAAATAAATATAGTGTAGAAAATTATATCATAGTTATAAAGTTTTAAACAAATTACAACATGTCCAGTTATAATGCATCTTGTCTTCTTTAAAAACATAAAGTATAATAAATCGCATTACACATTACTTTATACAAAAACTCGTACCATAAATTTCCGATTTTTTTCCTATGCTGACAAGGTAAGAAAAAAAAGACTCATCGCAATGTGTGTTGAAATTTCTTGCACGTGACATAAAAAAGCATTATAAAAAATTCTCCCAAAAAGTTATACCGAAAAGAGAAACGTTTTTAAATCCAGATCGCTGTTATTTCTTTCGCTCAAAATATTCATGGACATTCATTTCTTGCTATCGAATAGAAATAAATATCACGATTCCGAAAAAAGTGCGATTTCCCGGTAGGATATGGTGAAGTGGGGTATTGCATGATGCTTATGATATGGAACCAAAACGCATCCTCCCTTTCTTAAAAAATAGTTCAGCATGTTGTTGACCAATTCATATTTTAGTAACCAACATTTTCTCACATATTTGTGTTAATCCTTTTAAAAAGTGGATTATCGACGAATGAAAACGTGTTCATATTTTTTTTTGCATATCTATATATGAAATTAATTAAATTACTTAAAACATTGATGCACTAATGTTGTCACAAGTATAAATCATTATATAGTCAGTTCTTTAGGTTGTTGTTTAACATGGCGTTCTAAAATGTTTGGCATTTGACTTGATTGTCACTGAAAGTCTTACTTATTCTCCACTGATTGTTAACGGATTAAGAATTATCAAAGTTATCAAAAGCGGTATCAAAGGAGGCTATATCATCATTATATAGTTAGTTCTTTAGGTTGTTGCTTAACATGACGTTCTAAAATGTGTAACATTTTACTTCATTGTCTCTGACTTATTCGTCACTGGAAATACTGGTAAATGATTAAAAATTATACAAAAGTAGTATCAAAGGAGGCTATATCATCAATATATAGTCAGTTCTTTAGGTAGTTGCTTAAGATGGCGTTCTAAAATGTGTGACATTTGCCTTGTTTGTCACTGAATGTCTGACTTATTCGTCACTGGAATATTAACTGGTAACAGATTAAGAATTATACAAAAATAATATCAAAGGAGGCTATAGCATCATTATATAGTTAGATTTTTAGGTTGTTATTTAAAATGGTGTTCTAAAATGTCTGACATTTGACTTGATCGCACTGAAAGTCTGACTTCTTCGTCACTGGAAATACTGGTAACAAATTAAGAATCATACAAAGGTAATATCAAGGAGTCTTGCTATAGTACATCAACTTTATGCAGCCACAATTTAATATGAGCATCACCAAAAGTTGACAACTAGGTGTTTCTTATCTTCTTTTCCAATCTCAATGTGTGGATGTTCGACTTTAAAATGGTCATACCATTTCCGTGCATGGACACGATTTTCAAAACGATTACGAATACAATTTCGATTACGAGTCGAAATTCGAAATTCTTTGTCAAAATTCGAATCGAGTTCCTTCTTTCCGAAAACCAGTCATGATATCCACCAGGCTTTTTCGCCTAAAATAAATGCCAAAAAAAGGAATATGATATTCGAAAAGAGAAGAAATATTTTCACTATATAATCCGCATTTAAAAGTGTTATAGAAAATCAAAATTAAAAGGAATGTTGTAATTAATGCAATTCAAATGAATTATTTAGTTTTCGTAATATAATGTTAGAATGCAAGTTGGATGAATCAATTTTATTTGATAATTATTCAGTGAATAAATAACATTCTCCCTCTTCAATTGCAGACGATTTGGCAGTTCCATTTACTAAATTCAATAACATAAATGTCTTCGCTATATATTAGCATAAACATACTTATGCAATCGATATATAATTTCGATTAAGTTTAATGTGGATTATATTATGATTAAAAATGGTTTATGAATTGTTTTTATATAAATATTAGTTCATTTTAAAGAATGACCTTTTTTTTTAAATTTTTGAACTCTATCAATTATTTGTACAGCAGTAGTATTTTAAATGAACTAAAATCTTCCTTTTTATTATCGAATGATGAAACTAAGTTTGGTAACGAATATTTCATTTTTGATTGCTAAGTAAACACCATCTTGTTTTCTCTTATTTGAATATATTAACTAATAACTAGCTAAATAAATCTGTAATAGATATTCATGAATTTGTAATAAAAATATATGTACGAAAATTCTTCACTATCATTAATGGAATTTTAGTGTGTGCCTTATTTTAAGTTTTAATTAAATCCTTGTTAATGAAATCGATAATAATTCTTATAACATAATTATTTAACATATTATTTTTATTTATTAATAAAATAATTCTTATTACATAATTATTTTTTCTTCCATAATAATAAAATTTGGCAGTATTACCTTCTCAACAGCATAATTCTATGTTATAAAACAAATGTTACTTATGAAACTAAGTGATTATTTCTTTACACTTGATATGAGCGTGATGAACATATTAACTTATATTTAAAAACTTTAAATTGACTGTACTTGCCAATATTAAGAAATTTAAGTTATAATATTTATTACGTGGGCCTGATGGCCGAGTGGCTAGCGCTCTGGCGCTCGGTAACACAGGTATCGGGTTCGAATCCCGGCGGTGTCATGGGTGTTTGTAGTGGTTCGGAATGCACTTTAAACCGGTCTTAACAGGATCGTAGAGCGTTGTGGGGGCATTGTTACTCCGCGTCCATGGCTTATCTTCAAGTTACACGCGCCCCCCTGGGTAGTGCAAAGTGAGTAGCGTCTGTGCAGCGCTTTGCCTTAAGGCATCCAAGACAAGTGTCTAAGTGTTTGCCAGCTGCATTAGAACAAAAAAAAAATTATTACGTATAATTTGAAAATTATTATATTTTTCAATTTGTTTCTTTATTATTTTTATTTATTTTTCGTTTTATTGTAAAGTCATAAGAAAAAAAATTGAACTGGATACTTTTTTTTTCTTATTTTTTAGTAGAATTTTTCTTATTTTTAAAAAACTTATTTTTTAGTGATTAAATTACATTAAAAGGTATAGGTAATGAAAATTATGAATTTTATTTTTGTTACGAACAGGATATAAAGAATTTTTGTACAATTAATTTAATAACATTTGCCAATGTGCGAAAACAACTGAAATATTTCATGATAAATTATCATATCCCTACTATTTTTACGATATTATTTTTATCATGCAAAATTTCCCCCTAAAACTTAATGCAATGTGAATATGAAAGAAAACTTTTTTTTTTTAAGTTTTATTGGTTAATTATGTTTTACTAATTTTGTGTTATGCAAAAAAGTACTTATCTAAAATATAGAGCAAAGATTTATTAGTTCTATCAATAGGAAATCTTATGATTTAAAAAGGGAAGATAGTTTGCAGAAAGGTAATTTATATCATAGACGATAAATCACAACTATACTATACGTTATGATAAAAGTAAAAGCATTTAAGATAGAAAAGAATTGGAAAAGTACCAATTAATAAACAGTAAATAATTAATTTTAGCTTTAAAAATATTTTATATGTCATTTTTATTTACTGTATAAAGAATTCCTTTTCCCTCAACTTAATTTTCGTTTATTTTGACATGAATTAATATAGGATAAAACTATTCACTATTAGGGATTACATCAGAATGATATATCTTTTAAATCATTCAATTTAAGAAAATGAACTAATGAATATTTTTTAGAATGATACTATTTGCAAATATGCAATGTGCATGGCCAATCCTTGTGTCTTACTTAAATGAAGAAAACGAACAGCCCACTGACGAGCGATAAGGGAGAAAGTCTTTTTCTGGGAGTAAGTTAATGATAACTACACCGCATTTTTTGTTGTATGGGACAGAATGCAGAAAAACCCTGCTATTGCAGTTAAATTAAAAGTCCCAGTCTAATTAGCTTAAAGAGTGCAAAAAATTATCGCAGAGAGACAAACCAATGAATGACTGTGCTTGCAAAATACTTACACATGTTGTCAAAATCACTATCAAGTGTATGTTACCACTGAGCCACGAGTAATTCAACGAGTTCCTTTCTGTAAGATAATTCAGAAAGGAAATCATTCTCTGTCTGACTATATTATATGAAAAATAATGCAATATAGACAGAAATCCTCAAGACATACAAGAAACATACAAACAAATGTAACACATAAGCAAAAAAATTAGGCAAATTACCTTTTTAGCATACATACTCGTTCTTCAATTTCAGCATTCGTATCAAAATTTGATGCTGAAAATATGGATTTTGGTTATGCCAAATTTTACCTCACCAAACAATCCGCTAATTTAGAAAGTTTTGTAGCTAAGATATCCAAAGGGTTGGGATGTAGTCAGTCAATTCAAATATATCCTCAATACTTTTATTAATTTTTCCATTGCACACATTACAAATGATGATATGACACATAAAAATAATATTAGAAATACAGACACAAATACCTGTGTCTACCACGGGGACTATCAACGATGAAATGGGGGAAAAGTTCTCACACCAAAGTACGGTTACAGTTCAAGTGGTAAGAGTTCTAGATATACAACATTGTCGACGATGCGCATGAATTCAATTTTAGTCAATTTTTTTATCTGTTTACAAAAACAAAACAGTATCTAACAATTGAATGATAATACATTTAAAATAATTTTCATTTGTATACTCTTTTCATAAAGAATACCATTTCAAAGAAATCCAACCTCTATTCTATTTCCTTTGAATAATTCGCGAGAACAACTCGAGCCTTTGTTATTAATCCTCCTTCTCCGTAAGCTATAGTGTTAAATGACTCGAAAACATGCAGCCTCACGAAGTAATATTCTTATCTTTCGCGTTCTAAAAAGAAAGAAAATACCTCATTTACTCCTTTTCCTTCATGTTATACTTCCTTATTATAGACCCCTCCCCTCAAAAAAATTACTGGAAGTATCATTCTTTATTTTTGTGAATTTCTTGGAATTCTAAAAAAAGAAGATATGTTAGGTCGAAATCCTCGATACGTATATTGAAAAACTAAATGCTAAAACTCTCTTTTCATTATATACCTGCTGGTATAGTTTCAAAAGCATCACACATAATATTTAAAGCATACCGAATATAGTATTTAAAATTTAATTACTCAATTCGTAATAACATAAGTGAATATATCAATAGAAAATCATTGTTATAAAATTTAGTCAGAAATTTTTCTATTTCTTACAATAGAAATTAAAAGATTATCTTAAAAGATTAGATTAGATTATCTTAAAAGATTAGATTAGATTATCTTAAAAGATCTTTAAAAGATTAAAATGATTATCTCTTACCATATTTTTGAAACAGACACAATTGTTTCTTATGACATTTTCAATTGTTATTATTTATTTATTAAATTTAGGATAATTAAATTTTAATTAAATATGGTTAAATGCTTATGAATTCTGATTGTTATAATGTTGACAAAAATTTTATTGGTAAATGTTTTCTTTTTTTGAATTATTGCAACATTAAACAAACTGAGACATCATAAATGATAACATTTATATAAACGCTACTATAAAATAACTAAATTAATATGTAAAATGTTTTATATTACATTTCGTCTATATAAATTATGTTTTTGCTTATGTTTATGTATATAAATTTTCACTCTTCCAAATTTTACGATTTTTATGACTTTTTACCATCTTATTTTTGATATTTTTTTATTTGAGAGTTAAAAAATCACATTACAAAAAAAATTAATTGTTTCAGAGAAAATTAATTAAGTATTTTAATTTAAAATAAATTATATTAATTAGAAAACTATTAAATTAAAATAAATTGTCTTTCATAATATTTACAGTTATTAATCTTTCAAGATTTAGTGTTGCTGATCTAAAAATAAGATCTATGCTTCGCAATGAAGCTTCCGAATTTTCAAGGCTGTCCAGCGGAAATCGAAACAGTAATTAGTGACTTTTACAAACGGATATCCGGGGTGATCTGATGATTAATAAAAAAATACTGCGATCCATAATTATCTCCAAGGTTACTTTTTAAAACAAAGTATCTAGTTTCTATGGTTTCCTAGACATTTCGAAGATTATCAGGAAAATTTCTTACATCAGCTTATATTACGCACTAAAAATAAAATTCAAAAAGATCACCTTTTTGAACACAAATTTTTATGACACATCACAATATATTTTGAAATAGGAAGTTAATTTTATTTCATAAATATAACACTATTGCGTAGCAGGAAATGGCTCTTGACTTGATAGCAGCGTGTCAAGCTGTAAAATGCTTAAACATAATAATAGCATGTGTTCTAGACGTATCTTGACTTGGCACTTTGAGATATATGCTCACTGATGCTGTTTTATCTCAATTTATCCAAATGCTAGACATTGCTCTTTACAGCAATGTCTAGCATTTGGATAAATTGAGCATTATTAGCATGTCTAGCCCATGTCAGTTCTAGACATTGCTTTTCAAAGCAGTGTCTGGAACTAAGATATAGAACGTATATAGAACTAGAACGTTTGTTACTGATAAATTTAAATTTATGAATCGATGGTTGGTTAATTGTTAATTGTCTGGTTGGAATTTTTACTTAAATAAAAAAAAATGTGGATTTCACTTTATGCGATTTGCATCACTACTACATCACACCATATCACCGGACCTAGTGCTGAGTTGCCCTTATACAGTTTAGGAATGATGTGAGTGAGAGAAGTCTGACTAGCTCTGGGACGCTCTACGGTCGTAAGAGACTGGGACCTACAGTTTAAAGTGGATTCCGAACCACTACGAACATCCATGGCACTGCACGGACTAGAACCCGAAACCTGTGGCACCGAGCGCTAGAGCTCTAGATACTCGGCCATCAAGGCTCGGATTTGCATCGCTGAGAAACTTTTTAAAAACTCTTTTTTTTAGAACATGATTTCTCCTTCATTAAAATGCGGCCTGATGGCCAATTGGCTAGCGCTCTGGCCATTGGTACCAGAGGCTTCAAATCCAAAAACTGACGGTGGAAAGGATGTTTGTTAGTGGTTCGGAGACCACGTTAAACTGTAGGTCCCAGTCTCATTAGCCCAATGGGTGGAAAAATTGACCGTAGACCGACAAACCAAACTAAACATCCATTAAAATAATGTTAACACATCAAAAGGATGTTTTCTTCCTATAGTAGCTAAATATATACGTCTTATAATGAAATCCAAACATTATTTTTGGATTGAGGAAAAAAGGGTTTATAAAAGGATAAAATTATGGACAAAGAAGGAATTTTACAACTATATTGCTGGAAATAAATTTTCAAGATTTAACGTTTACAAAAATTTAATTTTTATGAAATTTCTCATCCATACGTTATACAGCCATAAATTAAAATTGATAATTTGGATGAATCTCAGGAATCTCCTATTTATATCTATCTAATTCTAGTTTGGAGTTTATCTAACTAATTCTAAATCTAATTCTATTGGTTTGATGGGCGTGTGACTTGTGCTCTAGCTGTCTGGGCCATAGGTTTCGAATTTGAGTCCCGGCCATACCATGGATACTTGTAGTGGTTCAAAATCCATTTTAAACCATAGGTTCCGGTCTAATATGACTGTTGGGCGTAGAGCTGGCAACACTATCCCGGAAAAAGTCAGCGTTACGGAGCCAATTCAGAGTTCTGCCTGCAGATGCTCCATCACCACAGAAGCTATCCCTCCTACCATAAGAGCGGCCTGGTGGCCAAGTGGCTAGGCATCCCAGGCTTCCGGTTCGAATCCTGGCCGCGACATGAATGTTTGTTAGTGGTTCGGAATCCACTTTAAATTGGAGGTCCTGGTCTGTTTAGCCCTCGTGTGCATAAGATGACCGTAGAACAAAAAACAAACCTACCATGAGACCACATGAGTTCTTGGACTTTTGGTCTAGATGTTGCTGTCTACCAAGTGGGATAAGAAACAACAAACAAAAGTGCTTTTCAATTAGATATAAACTAATGTAGCAATAATTCCTAATCTATATTATTAATTTTAATATCAATTATGTAGAAAATTATTTCTATAAAAAAATTAGAAAACAATATTAATAAAATTCTTAAAAGCATTTATATAACATTTAATAAGAAAACTATGAATTTAAATCCTTGACTTACCACTGTATTATTTTATAACTAAAGTTTCCAATTTGCATGTATTAAATTTTCCCTACTATTAAATTCTGTATCAAGCTTTACGAGGATAATATTTTATATATGCATATGCAGTGCAAATCTCTTTACACATTGTAGCCGAAAAATATACCCTATATCGTTTCTGCTCGTAGACTCAAATAAGATAAGCTCTAGTGCGAGGCTGCATATATAACGTAAGAAGTTTTATTTTTATGCGTAAGACGGGATAGACGGATCGATTTCATTTTTAAGTTAAAGAGTTAAGCAAATAAGGGCCCGAGACGTAGTTTGAATTTTGTTATTTTTAAACTTTATTACGGAACTCAATATTTTACATTCCTACCGCGGTTCTTCCAACAATGGCTGTACGTTTTCATTTGCTTTACCAGTCTACTTTATATGTGTAGTTATTTTTTTAGAAGTGCGTCTTGGACTTTCGAGTTAAAATAATCTGAGTCACAAAAAATATTTAAAACCTACTATACGATTTAAAAGATATCTGTTTTAATTACAGTTCATATGCAGAAAAACTAAATTTTTGTTATATAAAACTCTCATTAGACCTATTTTGGTCTAGGATTCTGAAACATGGACTTTGGAAAGCTCTGATGAGGAGCGGAAGATTTTAAGGGCTAATCTTGGAGGTGTTATGGAAAGTGATTGACACAATCTTAGTAGTTAAAGAGATGTATAACGTTGATGAAGATGCAGAAGTAACGCTGCATATTTAATTTTTGGGGAGGAAATTGACTAAATACTTTAAAGTATTGGTCAATTTATCATATCCATCATCATATTATAATCATTAATATCAAAGCATTTCTATTTTTATGGGGTTTTTACATATGTGCCTATTATTGCTAAGTAGATAGTAATGCTATTATGATGATATAACTGTTTCAAGTGATGAATTTATTGCATAATGTATGTGGTGGATATCCATAATAATGACGTTGCTTAAGCTTTGTGATGTATCAACAATAATCTGAAGCATGGACTTTAGAAAGATCTGATGAGACTCATTTAGGTATTTTTGAGATGAAGATTTTAAGGGCTATTTTTGGAGGTGTGATTGTTGGAGAAGTATGGTACAATGCAGAAATTTATAAATGCTATAAACACCCAAATATTATAAAATTTATTAAGATCAACAGATTAAACTAGGCTGCTCGTGCATTTAAAATGAATGATTTAAAGCCTGTAAAAAGACTCCTTTTGGCAAACCCACAGGGACAAAGAGGAAGATGACGAACCAAGTTGCAATGGATAGACGTAGTTGAAAAAGATTTTGATGTATTAAAGATTAAGATTTGGAGGACCATTGTCACCCAGAAGAATGCATGGAAGTCTCTTCAAAGGAAAGCTTTGTCCCACCCTGGGCAGTCGTGCTGTGATGTTGAAATTGATAATAAGATTTATAAAACTGAATATTTAAAAATTGGTGTTTTTAAAAGATACTGATTAAAGCCCTGTGTAATTTTTACTATATTGGGTCACTTGTACTTTTAGAAATGACGAGTGTACCTATAACCTTTATTTGATAAAAGGCATCACTTTCTAAAGTCAATGATATTTCGTAGGGATTATTAATGCCACAAGGTAAAAATCTTCATTTTTTATGAGCGTTTTCTTTGTGTATTAGCAGGGCAAACAAATTACCACCCGTTAAAAACCTGGGAACATCCAAATCAGCAGTACAAATGTCGATTTTCCATGTAACAAATACCACTTAATTTATATTCGATAATAGTTTGAATTGTACAAGAGTTTGTGCAAAAACTGGAATTTTGTATAAAAACGTTAAACACACACATAAAACATATTAACGCATATTTTAAAGCATCTAAAACAAGCAACAAGCAAATAAGATTTGTAACAATTATATTGCCCTTTCCAAACTTGAAATTATGCTATATAAGTTCGAAATTAAGGCTTGATAGCTGAGTGACTAGCACTCAGGCGCTCGAAGTCACAGATTTCGGGTTTGAATGCAGCAGTGCCTTGGATGATTGTAGTGGTTCGGAATCCACCGTAGACCCCAGTCTAATATGACTGTTGGCCGTAGGACTGACAACTCTACTCAATAAAAAGAAAACATCTCCTGTTTCGGAATCTGCCAGTAGACAGACGGCCATGGTCCAACATGGACTATAGTGTCAGGGTGTATTACTGCAAGATTTAAATATTCAAAAACCAGCTATTGACAATGTTGTTCCTTTAGAAAAGAAATATGAATAATTAATAATATATTTCAATAAAATAAAAGCTATCATATTTATACGTAATTTGTTTGTTTGTAAAGTCATTTATTTGTAAAGTTGAGATTTATTTTCTCCTCTGAAGAAGGCATTCAGCTCTTTCAAAGTTTCAAGATCTGCTGTTTTGAAATCTGCCAGTAAGCAGACGGCCTTGATCCACCATGGAGCTGTTGCGACAATCAAGAAGTTTGAAATTACGAAGCCAATCTCGAAAAATAATAAATATTTGTAGGAATATAATTTAAGAAATTTTGTTTTGTTTGGAAACTTAAGGTTACTGACATTTTGAATTCTTTAATAAACGCAAAAATGCCATAACTTCTTTTTACATTCATCGCAAAAATAAACTAGTGCACAACCTTAAAATACGAAAAGAGACTATAAAATTATTTAATAAAAGATTGTAAAATCATCTTTTGACCTGTTATTTTGGTATGTATAAACTATCTTCACGAAACTGAACATAAAATAATAAACGATACTTTCATATGTTAATATCCATTACTTTTCATTATAAGGTTTGGTTTGCCGCTCTATGGTCATTTTATGCCAGTTTAGGTTAATTAGACCTTGACCTACAGTTAACGTGGATTCCGAACCACTAACAAACATCCATTCCACCACCAGATTTCGAACCTGAAGCCTGAGTACAAAAGGCCAGACAGCGCTAGCCAATTGGCCATTTCATTATAAGGAGACGTTCTGTTTTCGCTCATTGCTTTAAATATAAGAATTTTATTTTATCTCAATATTTCAATTCAACTGGCTCACATACAATTTTAAATTAGGGTTTTAGCCCCTAAGTAAAATTTTTATAAGTGCCATTACTGAAGTACATTACAGTGCCAGAAGTATATTAACACAAATGTTAAAAACGCATAGGATTAAAGATCTTTAGAATTACAATACTTTCTTTTATGCATAAAAATTAGTATTCTTAAAGTATAATCCTTTTAAAGTTAAAGTTTTAGTATAATCCCTTTAACAATGAATCTAGTATTATATTAAAATTCTCTTTTTTCTGTAGTTTCGTATTGAAACCTTGCCATATTGAATTAGATTGGAACATTGTACTCTTATGCGTTACATTTTAAAGATGCAACTATTAAATATAATACTATTAGTCTAATATGCATATAATACTTTTAGTATAATATTTAATATATTGAAGGATTGAATTTTAGTCAAATATGTAGACGAATGCAGTGGTGTTTACTTTTCGATTTTTAAATAAATCGTGCATTGAGTTAAATGAGTTTGAACAAACCAACCTTTCAATTGATTCAGTCAGTAAGATGAAACAAGTATGATAATTTTTCAATGCTTCTAAATATGATTGACTGCTTTAAAGAATGCATCTTTAATGCTATATTAATATAAATTTAATTGAAAATTTAAATCAAACTATTTTAATCACAGAATTTGTAAAAAAATAGCATAGAAAAAGTGTGTTATTTGTAAATGTATTTAACAATTCCATAAATATTAAGAAACCCAGAAAGCAACTGTAGACTTTAAAAACAAATCATGAATTTCTTGTAAGAAATATACAATAAATTGGATACAAACAACATAGCTTTTCTATCTGAATTCATTCGGTTCTTGATAAATGTTAAATTTCGAAAGATAACTCACTTGTTTCTGCATATCTTGAAATATTTTTGATTATTATAAATGAATAACTAATCAAATATGCATTTTGCATTAAAAAAAATTCACCTTTTCAGTTATATTAGCCTTTTTTAAATCAGCTAGTATTTAACACAATGTCTCGTTCTTTGAAGATTCCTTTGAAAAGGTACTCCTAAAAAAAACGATATTACAATATTATTTGTAAATGTATTGAGTAATTCCAGAAATATTAAGAATCCCAGAAAACTACTGAAGATTTTTAAAAAAAGTCAGGAATTTCTTGTAAGAAATATGTTAAAGTCAGTCAAATGTAAAGTCAATATATCAATTGCAAGCACTGTAAGTCTGGTAACTGGTATTAACATTGTGGAGAAAAAAATCCCATTTGACATTGAAGGCATCAATTTAAATCTTCTGTGAGTGTTTCAGAAGAATTTAACAATCACTTGGATCTGTAGCGTGGTAATAAATCATGTTAAATGTTTCTGACTTTAAGCTGTTATTTGTAAATAGAATTCAAACGTATCTTCGAAAACATCTGTTTTGACTAATAAATTCGTCAAATAACCCCTGCAAAAAAGGAAGAAAAATTGTTTACAAAAAAAAACATTGTATGTTATATTTTCGTCTACAAACAACATAGCTTTTCTATCTGAATTCATTCGGTTCTTGATCAATGTTAAATTTCTAAAGATAACTCACCTGTTACTGCATATCTTGAAATATTTTTTGATTATTATAAATGAGTAACTAATCAAAAACGCACTTTTCATAAAAAAAACTTACCTTTTTAGTTATATTAACCTTTTTTAAATCAGTCAATATTTAAAACAATGTGTCGTTCTTTAAAGATTTCTTTGAAAAAGGTACTCTTAAATAACGATATTGCAATATATTATTTTAAATGCATTGAGTAATTCCAGAAATATTAAGAATCCCAGAAAACAAAAGAAGACTTTTAAAAATAGTTATCAATTTTTGTAAGAAACATGTTAAAGTCAGTCCCATATAGTCAATATATCAATTGCAAGTATAACCAGTACTATAAATCTGGTAGCAGGTATTAGCATTGTGGAGAGAAAAATCCCATTTGACATTGAAAACATCAATTTAAATCTTCTGAAACTGTTTGAGAAGAATTTAACAATTACGATTTAACGATTTGTAGCGTGGGAATAAATAATGTTAAATATTTCTGACTTTAAGCTGTTATTTCTAAACAGAATTTCAAACGTATTTTCGAACACATCTGTTTTCACTAATAAAGTCGTAAACTTACCCAGCAAAAAAAAGAAGAAGAAAAATTGCTTACATTGTTACAGGTAAAACGTCATATGTTATTCTTTTAGATACAAACAACATATATTTTCTATCTAAATTCATTCGGTTCTTGATAAATGTTACATTTTGTAAAGATAACTCACCTATTACTGCATATCTTGAAATATTTTTGATTATTATAAATGAATAACTAATCAAAAACGCTCTTTGTATAAAAAAAACTCACCTTTTTAGTTATATTAACCCTTTTTAAAATCAGCTAGTATTTAACACAATGTGTCGTTCTTTAAAGATTCTTTTGAAAAAGGTACTCTTAAAAAAAACGATATTGCTCAGATTCGTTGTAAAGCCTCGGATTTCAGAATACCTCTCAAAGAATTATCCTAAGGATTTAAATCCAGGAAGCAATCTTTTATGTTAAAGAAAAGCTTTCAAATCCTTTTCGCACCGTTTTCTCTGTAATCGAGAAAGGGCAGTTTGATTTTATTTAAATTGTTGGAAATTCAAATTAGAAGTGCTGCATCAAGCCTTTTGCATTGACCTCGTACAAGAACAGCTGAAAAGGATTTGAACCTCTTCTTTTGGATAGCTGATACTAATAAAAGAGCACCTCTTTTGTAAAGAAATTTTTAACAGTTTTATTCATTTGATAACGGTTTAAATAAGTTGTATTCTTAGAATGAATACAGAGGAGATTGGAAAATGTAATATATGATAATTTGATAACATGAAAAAGAAAGAAAAACCTAAGCATTTGGTCTATTAATAATCACGGTAAGAAATCATTTTATTTGAAACATTTGAAAATTAATCACTTTTAAATTTAAAAATTGTTCAAATAATTACTGGAAATATACAGTGCACTTTTAATCACTTTAATTTTACCAATCGGAATGTATTCAAACTTCTAAACATCAACAGCTGTATAAAGGCATATAACACTTTTGAGGATCAATATTTTTCTCTGTCATGTCCACAATTTAGAATGGACATTATCATGGTTAACCATCTGGATGGTTTGCGTTTTATTTATCCTTGATTTAAGAAAGAGATTTTTTCTATCTTTGGATTTAACATGCTTCCCATCAGCATTAATACTGGTAGATCAACAAGAAATTAACTTCTGGTTTAAAAAGATATGTAAAGTCTTAAATCATGAAGATCATGGGAAACAGTATCTATATGTAATTGACAGCATTTTATCATAAATGGGCTTTAGTATGGAGACATTTAACCATCTAATTGTGTACCACTGATGAAAAATAAAGCCAATATCAAGATATACCAATATGAATATATTCAAACTTCTAAACATCAACAACAGTAAAAAGGCATAAAACACTTCTGAGGATCAATATTTCTCTGTAGCTTGCCCACAATTTAGAACGGACATTATTAAGGGAACCATCTGGATGGTTCGCTTCTTATTTCTCTTTTATTTAATAAAGAGATTTTTCTACCAATGGATTTAATGCTTTCCATCACAATAATAATGGAAGATTAACAAGGAATTAAGGGCTGATTTAATGGGCTATTTAAACTCTTATATCATGGGAATCATTATGGAAAACTGTATTTATGTATAGTGGGCAAGATTCTATCATAATATATTTTTAGTACGGATACACTTAACCATCTAATTGTCAACCACTGATCAAAAGTATAGCCGATATGAGGATATACCAATATGAATATATTCAAACTTCTAAACATCAACAACTGTAAAAAGACATTACACACTTCTGACGATCAATATTTTCCTCTATCGTGCCCACTATTTAGAGCTGACATTATGAAGGGAACCATCTGGAGAACTCGAATCTTATTTTTCTTCGTTTTATTTGATTTCTTTTACCGACGTATTTAACATGCTTCCCATCAGAATTAATACTGGAAGGTTAATAAGAAATTAATTGCTGGTTTAATGACCACTTCAAACTCTTAGATCATGGAGATCATGGGAAACAGTATCTATATATAGTGGGCACACCATTCAAACATAATATTTCTTTTAAGAGACATTCTTTTTAGACATTTAACCATCTAAATTTCGACCATCGTTCGAAAATATAGCTCTTCTGTGAATTAGTGTTATTTCCGTAGTGCCACAATATAGCATAATATACCACAATATAGCATATCGTTAAGTAAAGCCTCTAGGAGATAAGCATTCTCTTTCTTGTCATCACACCTAATAAACCGATTTTTATACCAACGAATTTAACATACAATAATACTGGAATATTAACAAGGAATTTACTGATGGTTTAATGGGCTATTTAAACTATTACATCTTGGTGATCATGGAAACAGTATCTATATGTAGTGGGCAATATTCTATCATAATATTTTTTAATATCGATTCATTTAACCATCTAAATGTCGACTACTGATCAAAAGTATAGCTCTTCTGTAGATTGTTTTCCGTAGTGCCACCCAATATAGCCTATCCTCAAGGAAAACAGCTAGGATATAAGCATTATCTTTCTTGACATCAAATATAATAAACTGATTTTTCGATCAATGTATTTAACATGGTTCCCATCAGCATTAATACTGGAAGATTAACACAGAATTAACTGCTGGTTTAATGGACACTTCAAACTCTTAAATCATGGGAATATGTAGTGGGCAGCATTCTATCATAATATTTCTTTTAATATGGAGACATTTAACCATCTAAATGTCTACCATTGTTCAAAAGTATAGCTCTTCTGTGGATCAGCGTTATTTCCCTAGTGCCACCACACATTATAGCATATCATCAAGGGAAACATCTAGAAGGTATCCATTCTCTTCATTTGTCATTAAATTTAATAAACAGATTTTTGGACCAATGAATTTATCGTGCTTAACCTCATCATTGTATAATACTAGAGTCGATTAATAAGGAATTGATACAGCTAGCTTGATGGACTCCATAAACTCTTATATCATAAATCTAGCCTGCTTTCCACCCTAAACGCAAACTTTCAAAACTTCTATTATTAAACGTTAAATTTATTGTTATAATATTTTATGATTCCAAAATAGCTTATTTTCATCTTTATATGTGATGTCATCTCTGTATGAACTCCATGATGTTACTAAAAACATGAAAATAATAAACAAAATTGAGAAATTGCATAAATTGTAGGCAACGATTTGTGCTTTAGAACAAAACTCCTGAAACGATAAAAAAAAAAAACACGAATCCTTACAAAATTCTGAAGAAAATCAGGATTTATGTATTTTTATCAAAGCCATGAAAATGACTGAATAATGAATTAGAATACCTAGTGAATATAGTAGATGAGAGTTTAGTAATTAACTGTAATTATAATATGTCATTTTGCGGGGATTTTAATATTCTTGTAGCTATAAACTTGAATTTTTATTCTTGCAATTTTGTGACTGCAAGACTTGAATGTTGGCGAATTCTTATGGCTATTGAATTTGTTAATAAAGTAACTAATTGTTGCTTTATGGATGGCCAATGGTTATGGAACTTTGGCGAATGGATGATGATGTTGAAAAATAGTGGCTAACATTTTTCTTCATGATTTAAGAAATAACGTATATTCTTACCATATTAATAATCAGTCCTTATTTTAGCATATTTAATATATTTTACGATCTGATCATTAAAATATATGCATTCAAGATCTTTTTTAATTCATTTCAGTCGCAAGTTCATTTCAAATGCATCATAAATTGAAATTTTTGAGCGAGTTTCAGTTTTTTTAAGTAATTTCAAATAAAAATATAAGAGAACTTTTAAGAATATGAAAAATTATTTTGTAGATAAGTATATTTTTAATGTCTTACAAAAATATGTGAAGTAAAAAAATATTTTTATACAATTTTATAACTTAAGTTAATCAGTATTTTACAGCTTTCCTGGGTTACATGTTCCTACAATTCCTTCTTCCATCCCATATCATTTAATATATAAATTTGAAGGAGTATAAATATTTTAATTTCACAATAATCCTGTATCCTTACTATGATATGGATATCTCGAAACTTTATATTAAGTTTATATAATGTAATTTAATACTGTGCAGTATATAATTCATTTAGACTAATATTGCACCGTGGAAATCGTAACGTTAATTTACATTATTAATCTGCTTTCCTATATGTACTGCAGAATTTCAGAAGAACATAGTTCCAATTGTTTCCACTAATTAAACACCAAATGATTAATGCTCATTTAAAATAAATAAATAGATAATTAAAATTATGTGGTAATAAATAGAAAAGTTGGTTTTTAAAATTACGTAAAAATTTCTAATTGATAAAAGAAATTAAAGATTCACCCAGTTTATAATAAAGTGAATTTTCTTTGGTACATGATAATGAATATCCATCTAATGTGTAGAAAATTTTAAAACGTCTTTCACAAATAGTATTTCGACTTAAGAGGAACTTTATGAATGGAGAAAATTTAATTAATGCCGGCCTTTGAATAGGTTTAATTAAAATGATTAAATGCCGTATAAGGCTTGAATTGAGTCTTTTATGATAGCGCTTTGTTTTGTTTATATTTATTTACAAATATTAAGCATTTTTTTATACTTTATTATCAAAACTAATATTTTTATTGATGACTGAGTGGGACATCATATTTCAAAATTATTAAAAGCAGGAAGTACTATAAAGAATTAATAGAAAGTGTTTACAAAGGGATTTCTCATATTTTCATAATTTAAGGAAACGTAAAAATATTAATAAAAAGGTAAAGAAATTTTATTTGTCGATTAATCCAAAGGTGTATTTTCATTTACCTCTGAAAAATAGTTAATGCATGTTAATTATTTAATATTAAATAAAATAAAATATGTTAGTTAAAATTTTTAAGTTAAAAAGTTAAATTATTTAATGCTGACAATACTGAGTTGATGATAGTCTGAAGTTAATAGGGATAACGTGTTTGTAGTTAACAGGTTTTATATCTGATCTGAGAGAATAGGGATCAAAACAAGTAAGCGAGATCTAACAGGAGGTACGTACCCATGTCTATGTCAGGAATGGTGTTATATTTGCAATTGTAGCGTTAAATTATATTTACATATGTAGCGCATGTATGTTAAGCGCGTGCGTCTTAAGTTAATGTTTTTGTTAAGTTATATTCTTTGCACGTGTAGCATAAAATTATATTTACACGTGTAGCGTGTGTTAATGTTTAGTTAAGCAAAATTGGCAACTTTATTATTGTTCTATGAAAAATAAAGATGGCTGTTGTTGCGTTTTAACGGGAGTGTAATTGTGTTGTAATTTACTTTATTGTGGCGAATCTGGGATTCCAGTAAAGTAAGCGTTATTTGCAATTCGAAAGCATAAGATTATTGAAAGCATAAACTTTATTTTGAAAGAGAGAGATAACTTCAAATTTCATGACTGTCAGTGACTTTTGTTTTTACGTTAAAAATGGGGAAGATAAATCTGTAGACCATTGTGCTGAAAAAAGGGAATAAATGTGCGAACCCTTATATTCTAAACCTTGAAGTGATCGTTGAAAACAATAGTGGTACAATGTGGTTGCACTTAGAACTCCTGCAGCTGTCCTCCTCCAGTTTTGTAAGAAACGTTGGATCTTATGACAGCTCTTCAAGTTTTGATTAACTTAGGGGAAAAACTTTTTAAAAAAAATAAATGTAATAAACAAAAACTGACCAAATAATCCAAATTGAATTAAAGTTTTAATATGTTGCATAAAATAATAATAAAAATATATTAATAATTTTCATAAACTATATTATTAATTTTATAATAAATGGGCAACTTTATGTATAAACTTCCAATGCCAGTGTAAAATTGCATGCAAATAATTTCCACTGATAATTAATCAACTTATAAACGTTTATGTTAAACATTAGTCTATAAAGTCTGGTTACTACTAATTATTATTAAGTGTTTTTTTCTCTTCCAGTGATATCAACTATGTGCAATTCACTGATTCTCAACTACTGTAATCTTTCAAACAAATCAATTGTACTTTCTTTATTTACTATCAGTGACATCACAATCATTTATACTAGATCGGGTTTGTTTATATTATCATAAATTTAACATTTAGTAGGAAATCTAGAAGTCTCATGCAGTTACTTTTACTATTAAAGTAGTAAAATGAGAGAAACGAGGTTTAATTCTAAATACTTCATATAAAATAAAACGATCATTATAATTTGCAATCGTAAAATTCATTTTAAAAAATTCAAAAATATTTATACCTAGCGTTGTCCAGGCTTTTAGTTTCCTTGTACAGCAACTAAAGTAGCTAAAAAAAAAAGATTACAGTTTCACATAAAATATACTAAGCAGGGAAAAGTGCTTTAACTTTTTTTAATAAGTGAAATAATTTTGAAATAAAAAAAAAGAAAATGTACATTGGTATTTTAAATAAAATTAATAGTCAATTTTTTTCACTTTTGTTATGTATTGCTTATGTGATTAAAACCAAAAAATGTGCCAACGGCCGTACCATGCTGAATATACTGGTTCTCGTTAGATCACCGAAGTTAAGCATCATTGGGCGCGGTCAGTACTGGGTGGGTGACCACCTGGGAACACTGCGTGCCGTTGGCAAATTTGGGACCTGAATGGCCGAGTGTCTAGCGCTCTGGCGCTCGGTGCCACAGGTTTCGGGTTCGAATCCCGGCTGTGCCATGGATGTTTGTAGTGGTTCGGAATCCACTTTAAGCCGTAGGTCCCGGTCTTCTATGACTGTAAGAGCGTCACGGAGCAAAAGTCAGGCTTCTACCTACGGGTGCTCCATCACAACAGAAGCTGCTTCCTTCCGCTTCAATCATGAGTACGTATGGGCTCGTGGGCTGGGCCAGCCAAGTGGGATAAGAAACAACAACAACAAACCAAAAAATATACTCAATAATATACAATTTTTCTCAAGAAAGCAAACAAACATACTCAATAATATGCAAGTTTTATCAATAAATCAAAAGACTTACTCAGTAATATATAACTTTTTTCAAAACAAAAGAAAAATGTTAGTCAAAAATATTCTCAATAAAAATACAAATACAAATACAATGAAAATACTCAATAATATACAAGTTTTCTCAAGAAAACAAACAAATGTACTCAATAACATACAAGTTTTCTCAATAAAACAAATAAAAATTTAAATTTCATGTTGTAACTTAACAGCACTCTTATATAAATTAACAATCCTATTTCAGATTATTGAATCATAACTATTTAACAAAAATTTCTTTTAATATTGAATTATAACTACTAAAAGAAAAGAAAACAAAACGAATCCGTCGTATCATACTCTAATTGATTATTTTACACCTGATTACTGATGCCAGACCTTTAATCATATTTTTTCTATCTATTATTTGACAGTTGTTAACTTTCCACGTAATTAACTAATAGAAGTTTATCTTCTTAAACTATCAATGAATTATGAAGAACTAAAATCACTTTAAATCCTCACCCTATTCTATATATAAGGATGATATATTTATTACCTCTTTGCTAAATCAATAAGAATCCATATCACCCAGACGTTCGACATAAATATTTAAACCAAATGTGGAACCTAATAAACATCCATCTCCTACCAGAACCACAAAAAAAGAAGAAAGTGAAAATAAAAAAAGACTTTACTGTGTGATACCTAAACTAAATCCTTTAACTTTCCTTTTTCGAGACCCTTTCCTCCATTTTAAGAGATCAATAATGTTAACATTTCATACGGACCAAAAAAAAAAAAAAGTTATTGTCTCGAGAATTCTTATCTCGCAAGATCTGAAAGAAAAAGGCATTAGAATTTTCTAAAATGCGCAATACAATTTGGTGGAGATTATATTTAGAGAGAGTGAATGTTGTGTGGACATGAAAGAAAAAGCGAAGTAGGATTTAAAGAAAGGTAAACGCTTTGTCAAATTGATCGTAATAAATTGTTAGCAGCGTTTTCCGTAACGTTCTATGACATTTCGATTCTTGCCCAATATCTTTTGTCTTCATTTCACTTAAGTTCGATTTGTCGTTGCGGTGATGACGGGTACCCGATTTTTTTTAAAGCTCTGTCGTCATCACTCATCGTTTTTGTAACGGATTTTTTATTCTCTTTCTTCCTTATGCTTCATTCGCAAAAATTACCTTTTTTGAGAAAGATGCTTTGATATTCACTGTTGTGAAAAGAACGAAATTTTTTTCAAATGTAGAAATAAATATGATCGAAATTTCACGTGAAAGAATTTGCAGGGAAGTGTTACGTTAAAATAATCGATTACTAAAAGTACCGATTATAAAAAATTACCGATAAAAATACCGATTATTAATTTGTTTTTTATTACGTTTAATTTTAATTTTTTTTTTTTACATTTTTTTATTATGTTATTTTACGTTTTATAAAATATATACAAAGATTTTCAAAGGTATTTAACATAAATATTTTAATTAGAAATATTATTTAATACTCCTAAATGACCCGAAAGTAAATATTATAAAAACTTCCCTCTGGACAAAAAGATTTTTTTATTAATAATATTTAATTAAAAATAATTATACATGAATAATGTTTAATTAAAAAATAACTATACATAGATAGTGTTTAATTATTCGATTTGTTGTTGTGGTGGTGATGAGAACACGATTTTTTTAAAGCTCTGTCGTCATCATTCATCGTTTTTGTAACGGATTTTTTTTCTCTTTCTTCCTTCTGCTTCATTCGCAAAAATTACCTTTTTTGAGAATGATGCTTTGATATTCACTGTTGTGAAAAGAACGGAATTATTTTTTATTTTCAAATGCAAATCGAAATTTAACGTAAAGGAATTTAGCCGAAAGAGTTACATTAAAGTTTATTTTAAAAATTAATTTAATTTTGATAATTGGTAATTTTAATGTTTTTTTTCTTTCTGCCTTCTACTTCATTCGCAAAAATTACCTTTTTTGAGAAAGATACTTTGATATTCATTGTTGTGAAAATAACGGAATTTTTTTATTTTCAAATGTAGTTATAAATACGATCGAAAGTCAAGTGACATAATTTAAATGAAAGTTTTACAATAAAATTACCGATTATAAAAATTAATATAATTTTTATAATCGGTAATTATATGTTTTTCTTCTTTCTTCATTCTGATTCATTCGCAAAAATTACCATTTGAGAAAGATACTTTGATATCCACTGTTGTGAAAAGAACGGATTTTTTTTTTATCTTGAAATATAGAGATAAATATCATTGAAATTCACGTCAAAGAATTTACACGAAAGTGTTATATTTAAATTACCGATTATAATAATTAATATATTTTCTTAATACTCCTAAATGACAAGTAAAGTAAATATTATTCAAACTTCCCTAAGGATAAAAAGTTTTTTGATTAATATTGCTAATAAAAATATTTAATTTATTAACAATGCTAAATTACATATAAATAACGTTTAATTATTCGATTTGTGTTTGCTGTGATGACGAGTAGCTAATTTTTTTAAAGCTCTGTCGTCATCACTCATCGTTTTTGTAACGGATTTTTTTTTCATTCTTCCTTCAGCTTCATTCGCAAAAATTACCTTTTTTGAGAATGAGGCTCTGATATTCACTGTTGTGAAAAGAATTTCACTATTTTTTTTTATATTCAAATGTAGTGATAAAAACGATCGAAATTCATGAGAAAGAATTTATACGAAAGTGTTTCTTTAAAATTACCAATCGTAAAAATGAATAAAATTTGTTTTTACATTTTACAAAATGACATTCTAATGTATTTAACATAATTTTTTAATTAAAACAATTTTTTTAAACAATTCTCTTAAATGACAAAAAAAAAGTTAAAAAAAAAGTTTTTTGATAAAAGTTTTTTGTCAAAAAAAAAATAATAATAATAATAATAATGATTAGACACACCAATTAGACCATAGATTAGAGCAAAGATTTTTTTTATTTTATTTTATTTTTATATTTATATTTTCATTGTTTTAATATTTTACATAGTTTTAATATTTATTTTAATATTGTTATGATATTATGAATATGTAGATAACTGAAATCTACAGATCAACGATTAATGTTGTTTTGTCTTTAATAAAAATTTTTTCTTTCTTTTCTTTATTCTACTTTTTACTATTGATGTTTCATTATTATAGTTGCTGTTAATTTTGAAGTATTGGCATTTTGGTCTGACTACTAGAACAACAGATATGTCACAAATTCAGCGTGACAAATAATTAGGAAAATACATAAACAGCAGGGTGAAACTTCTACGTTGCACTCACACTTTGCCCCTACATTTTTTTAATAAATACCCTTATATTTTTAATAAATACCCTTATATTTTTAATAAATACCCTCATTTTAAAGATTTAACTCTCATCCACTCTTGCATCATCTAAAATGAAGGATATTCTACCTTTTAGATTTATTGTAGCTCTCATCAATATAAACATTTTAAATTTTAAGTTTGACTCTCACAATAAAGTTTTATCATAGCACTCACCAACATAGAAATATAGACACTGAAATTTTGTTCAGCTTAATTACCCGATCAGTTCGGAAATGTTATACGTAACCCCCCTCCCCAACCATGTTTCGTTATTGTTCACTTTAATTTATTAATATATAAATTCATAATCATTTATTTATTATTCAAGAAAATTATTATATTCCTTGTTCTATTTACATTGTATTTCAAGGCAATTCACGATCATTTTCATTTCATTTCATTTTCAGTATAATATATTTGATATTTATAAGCAATTACCATGCTTTTCTAACTTCATTATACTTACGATTATAAACGATAAATAAATTTTTAATTGCACAACTTTATCAAAAGATGTAAACTTTATGCAATAGATCTTCTAAATGAATATGCATTAAATTTACAAAACTCATTTAAGTATAATAAACTATTGCTTCTAAAAGACAGATTTGATATTTGATATTAAAATTAACAAGTACAATAGAATTTTCATTGATCCAAAGATTAAGGAAAGTATGTTGGATAAAGCACTGCAGGTGGATTTTAATAGATAATTTACATTAAATGAAGCGATTAATGATTGAAATTTTGCAATTTTTTTTCTAGATTTCTCTTTCATAAATATTGAAATGAATTTTGGATGATCTCCTATCCAATATTTAACGGAAACTTCTTTATTAGAAATAAATTTTTTTATTGTCCCAGCTCTATGGGCTCTTTACTTTTCATTTGTTTTAAAAAAACCCACCAATAATAAAATATTAAATGGGTAGCTTTCCGTAGTTGGTATTAATGAATGAATAAACGGAACTTTTTAAGCGATAAATGCATTAGATACTTTTTAATCATATTTAATGATAGTAATTAATCATTACAACAATTATCATGTAGCCACAAAAAATTAGAAAAGTGGGTTTTTTTAACCATGAATTTAACCAGTAATGGGCTCTTCATATCAGTTAGTTTTCTTTTTCTTATGATTAACTGTGTCACACCAATTATAATTTTCATTGTTATTATTATTTCTCCATTTACCCTGTCAACGTAACTTTTATCCTGTTCATACTATTATAAATTATAATTGCATTGCTTATAATTAATCATAATAAATAAAGTCACAATGAATCAAATTAGTAAAAGTTATATTATGCAAATATATAATATTCTGGTAACATTTCTAAACTTTGATTAAGTAAAAAAGAGCCATCATATTTGCGATAGTTATGTTTCAGTAAACGTATAAAGGATATATTAAAAATATTCAACAATGTGCTAATTGCAAATTATTAATAAACTTAGTTATTCTTATTGAAGATTATGCATTCCATCTGTTATTGTGAGATATATAATATTTATTTTTATATGAAATTTGTACACTTTGTATAACAATAAGTAGACATGACATATTATGTATATAAAAATTTTAATAATATTATTTCATCAAAATAATTTATATGCAACTTATGTCAGAATGACATAAACCATTTTATGTTTATTTCCTAAACATAAATTAAAATGGTATTGTATTTGTTCACATTGTATTGCAACAAGTAGACATGGCATATTATGTATAATAATTTTTAGTGATATTATTTTCATCAAAATGATTGCTATGCAACCTATGTTAGAATGACAAACTATCTTATGTTTATTCCATAAACATAAACTAAAATGATACTGTTTAGTTAAACTTCAACAAATTTTAGTACAAATATTCCCTTTTGAACATGTTACTACATTCTCCTCTTGAACATGTGTCACAAAACATGTACCACAAAAATTTCTCTTGAATATGTTGTCCTCTTTGAACACATTTGTTATCTTTATCACCAAGTGTTTTTCAATCAAACTTTAAAAGAACCTATGTTAGAATGACATAACTCATTTTGTGTTTATTCCATGAACATAAATTAAAATGGTACTGTTTGTTCACTTTGCATGGCAACAAGTAGACATTACATATTATGCATATAATAATTTTTAGTGATATTATTTTCATCAAAATGACTAATATGCAACTTATATAAGAATGACATAAACTATTTTATGTTTATTGCATGAACATAAACTAAAATGATATTGTTTTGTTAAACCAAGTTTTTTCAAACTTAGTTATTTTTGCTGAAGATTATGTATTGCACCTACCATAATAAGAGATACAATATTTATTTTTACATACTATTTGTACACTTTGTATAACGACAAGTATATATGACACAGTTATGTATATTATAAATTTCTATTGATATTGTTTCCATCAAAATGATTGATTTGTAATCCATGTCAGAATGACATAAACCATCTTATGTTTATTTCTAAAATGATATCGTTTTGTTAAACTTCAGAAAATTTTATTACAAAATGGACATGTGTCACAAAACATGTACCACAAAAATTCCTTTTGAACATATTGCCTTCTTTGAACACATTCGTCATCCTTATCACCAAGTTTTCTCAATCTCCTTATATTTTTAAAAAATATTTTTCACAAACAAACGTCTTTAAAGTGAAAATAATTTATTATTATTTAAGTCATATGAATAGATTTACCAAATCAGAACAAATAAATTACATTTCAGCAATAATAATTACATTATACGTCAATCCATTCAACGACGCGACGCCCACATAATGGAGAGACACATTCACCAACGATTTCAATTTGAAACTGTCACCCCGAAATCCAGATCCGTATCTAAAACCATCTATTTATTCTATAAAAGGTTTTGCATTAATAAGCTCTACAAAATCTTATCTTGAAATCGAAGGGCGAAATGATAAAATATCTCCCCTCCCATCTCCCTGAAAAGACTGCTGGAAATTGAGTACAACCGAAACCTTTTAATGCACGTAAAGATGAGCATGGTAAGTCCTCCCCAAGGATGGCCTGAAGATTCAGAATCTTTTGGAAAAGGAAATAACTTCGTTAAGTCTGGGATTCCCTGTAGGAAACATGGCCGTCAGGCTTTCGCGGGCTAAGAGTTTTGATCCTCTTTTGCATATTATTTCTCTTCCGGAATTGTAAAGTGCCACTTTTGGGTGACACTCCGAAAGACAGCGGGTTGTTGTCTTTGTTGGTGAATTAATGAAAGATAGACCAGATTGGGCTTTGGGAAAAGTTCTGGAGGGGGGGATCGCTTTCAGGTGGGATAATTGTTTGATTGAGGATGAGAGCTTCACCAATCGGAATATTCTATATTTGCTTCGATGGTACATGTTTCTTTGATGCGTTTTTCCTTTTCGATCATCAATTTTTCATACAGGGAATACTCATAAATTCATTGAAGGATAGTCATAAATTCATTGAAGAACAGTCATAATTTCTTCGATTACACATGTTTTTATTTTCATTTTTTTGGTAACTTATAAATCAATTACTTATAAATAACTTATATAACAATTGGAGAATAAAATGGCCTACGACGTCCAACAACGAGTAGAACTCGTTGAGTTTTGCTATACCAATGAAATATCCATTATTCAAACTTAAAGAAAATAACGGCATATATAAGCGGTAACTTGATTTATCCCTATTCGTCCGTTTTTAAGAATCGAATAAGTCCGGTATCTCGCGCGAAGAATTCCTATTATTATTCCAAAGATAATAAACGCAATATTATTTTATATATTTATTATTTTTTATATTATACACACAAGAATTTTGTGTATATCATTCAGTATTTCAGTGTTTATAACATTTTTACCCTTATAACTTTTATATTTTCATTTTTTGATTGGTTATAGCTCCTACATTGGAGGTTAAAATGGCTATGCATGATGACCAACCACAAGTAAAACTCGTTGAGTTTTGCTATACCAATGAAATATCCATTATTCAAACTTAAAGAAAATAACGGCATATATAAGCGGTAACATGATTTGGCCCTATTCGTCAGTTTTTAAGAATCGAATAAGTCCGGGATCTCGCGCAAGAAATCCTATTATTATTTCGAAGTTAATAAAAGTAATATTCTTTTATATATTTATTTTTTTTATATTATACACAGGAATTTCGTGTATATCATTCAGTATTTTAGTGCGATACCTTTATAACTTTTTTATTTTCATTTTTTATAGATCGTACATTGGAGATTTAAATATCTACGTAAGATGTCTTAAATACTTAATCCTTCTTCTAGATACAGAATGCATTATAAAAATTGTTTCAATTTTGAAATTTAAGAAAATACGAAAGGTAAAAAATAGCATGTTGAAACTAGCCCATGCAATAGTAAAACAATGTCTTATATATACAAAACTGAAAAAAAATACAAAATTAATTAAAAAAACTTTTAAATTTAATCAAGAATCGTACAAACTATCTTAATGTCTGTTGCTATATAACACTATCAATCTAATCTGTCATTTTATGTGTTTTTCTTCCTGTAAAGATTCTTGTACCATTCTCCTGTGGAAGATATCAACGATTTAAAATGATACTAAAATAAAAAAAATTTCACATATATACATCTTTCAACCTTACTGGTATTATTACTACCATATTATATTCATCATCAATATAATTGCAAAAACAAGAAAAATTGATAAAATTATGCAAATCACAAAATGGATAGAAAAGCAAAAGATATAAAATAATCTAAGTTTTAAAATTCGTGTATATATCCGTGTTTTTTATCCGTATCGAATAATTCAAATTTGATAAAATGTACAGTGGAATTAAACTATAGTATATAATGTAAAGTATTGTAGGAAGATTAATTTTTGCCAACGTATGATCACTTATTAAAAACTGAGATGACCAGAATAGTTGAACTATATTAATAATCATTTGAAGTACAAAATATGGAAATGATGACTTAATATATATTACTACTCAGATAAACTAAAATGTTTTGAAATTAGATTTAAATAATAAATGAATTCAGATTTATTTATTTTATGAAAGCATTCTTTTAGTAAAATAGCTAAAATATGCTTTTCGATAGTGTGATTAGCATTGCAATTTATTGAATAGAAGCTCGCTTCATGCATTTGAATCCCAATCCCTTTTTTTCTTATTCTGCATGGAAGAATTCTAGTAATTTTTCTATATTTAGTAACTTTGATCTTAGTCAGCAAAAGATAACGTGTTTAGAACTTGTTGCCATTTTGGATGGATTATTCCTTGTCCAAACGATCTTTCCACTCGTAGTTTATCGAAAAGGGTTGAGGGAAGAAGTTCAAGTGACGTCGAAATCGTGATCAAGCTATTCATTGCTGAAGCACTCAAAGAAACGTGTCAAGATGCAACAATGTATCTTGCCTTTTTTTCTTTGGCCTGACAGACAAATAGCTGATGACAAGATCTTCTATTTCGTGCATATTGAGTCAGAAATTCGATTTCAAAGGACTTTTTGACAAAGAAACTGAGCTGAAATCGATACACGATTGTTATTTGAAAACGTTTTACTATTTATTTTTTTACCAAATCGGAATATATAGTGGATTGCGATTGCTAAATGTGCTTCAAATAAACTGGTTTTATACAATGTTTTAAAGAGATTATATTAAAATGTCTTTCTGCTATTTTATTTGGCAATATTATTTCTTGAATTCTAAAATTGATGTGAATCATTTTGCGATTAGATACATAAATATTGAAATCCCAAGATTAACTTTTTCTTACATATATTAACTACATTTTTATCTAATCTTTTATAATTCCTTATCTTATCTTGAGCTGACACAAAAATAACTTGAAGCCCGTAATATTTTATTATTTGATATATATGTTGTGTAGCAATTTTATAGGGCCTGATGGCCAAGTGAATTACACTCTAGCACTCGGTGCCACAGGTTTTGGGTTCGAGTACCGGAGGTGCCATGGATGTTTGTAGCGTTTTGAAATTTACTTTAAGCCATAGGTCCCTGTCTAATATGACTGTAGAGCGTTAGGCTGACAACCCTAACCAGTAAAAAGTCATTGTCATGGAGCCAAGTCAGACTTCTACCTGCTGGTGCTCCATCATATCAGAAGCTGCCCCACCTTTTTCCCTCCTTCCGTGACACCACGCGATTTCTTGGACTTGGTGTTGCTGTCTACCAAGTGGGATAAGAAACAACAGTAATTGTATATGCAAGTTAGCGAATCACTATAATTTTTAAGCATTTATATATAAACATTTGACGTAAGGCTTATGCGGTTCCCACGGAGGCAGGAGGGGTTTAAGCGTGAACGCTGACCAATAACTAGCCTCACCACCGGTTTGACATCACCGCTTCGAAGCGGAACGAATCAAATCGAAGCGGAACTTCACTAATCGTAATGCTATTTTTGACGTTTCGCTGTGAAGGGGTGGAAAGCATTTTCTTGCCTGCCGCGTGAATCTTCAACGCTTCACGCCTCGGTGGGAACGAGTCTTAAGGGTGCTCCATCACAGAAATCCCTTCTTTCCCTCCTTCCATGGGACCGCACGGATTCATGAACTTGGCCTAGATGTTGCTGTCGTCCAAGTGGAATAAGAAACGAACAAATACTTATGTTTTATACTAATTTTCTAAACCATTAAAATTCTTATCAGTTATTTTTATTGTAAATATCGCATTTGATATACTTAAATTAAATGTTTTCAAAAGCTCATATTCATAGAATTTATATGGTTTTTCTTTTGTTTTCACTTTCAATTCATATTCATAGTATATTTTAGAGCATTATTAAAAAAGTATTGCTCATAAATACTATGAGCCAGCAGAAAATTAATATTTAACCATTTAAATGTAATGTCAATAATTAACTCAGAAAATAAATTTGAAAAATAAAATGACCGTAGCTAAATTAAAATTAATTAGAAAATTATCTTCAAGATAATTTTTTTACTTACTGCTATTTCTATATTCTGCGGTTACGCAATTTATTACAAAAAAACTTAAAATATTAATAATAAGATAATAACATTTTTATTATCTTTAACAATTTAGCCCTTGACAAACTAAAATTTTTAACAAACATAAGCAAGACACTTTTTCTATTAAAAATTTTATTTTTTGCTAATTAAGCAAAACTTTTAATATAGGGTTATGACAAAATATAATTAATACATTATAATTAAAATTTTTTGAATAAATGTTTGGTATTTTCAGATTTTTCATCGACGAAAAATCTTGCATGGGAAATAATAATTTTTAAATAAGAAAAGTTATCCTCTTTTAAAATAATGTTATTTTTAAAAATTCTGCTCTAAAATAAACAAATACATCTCGTAAAATTAATTTGGGTTTCTTCAAATAAAAAAATAATAATATGTATTTAATTATTATTATTTTTTAAGAAACAAATGTTTGTCTGAAAGATTGTTGGTTAAGTATATCAACAAGCAAACGTTCAATACTTAAAAAAATTTTTTATTTTAATGCAGCTGGCAAACACTTAGACAGCTTGCACATGGATGTCTTAAGGCAAGCGCTGCACAGACGTTACTCACTTTGCATTATCCAGGTGGCGCGTGTAACTGGAAGATACGGACGCGGAGTAACAATGCCCCCGCAGCGCTCATGTTAGACAGGGACCTACGGTTTAAAGTGAATTCCGAACCACTAAAAACACCCACGGCACCACCGGGACTCGAACCCAAAACCTGTGGTACCGAGCGCTAGCCACTCGACCATTCAGGCCCCATACTTAAAAAGTTGAATTTAATTGAATTCAAGTTCTTGAATTTTCATCTAAGACAGAAATAGTTTAAAGATAGGCATTAATAATAAGTATGCCTATTAATAAGTAAAATTATTAATAGTTAGTAAAAATAATATGTATTTAATTATTCTTTTTAAAGAAATAAATGTTTGGCTGAAAAATTACTGGCTAATTAAATCAACAAGCAAACATTCAGTACTTAAAAAGTTGAATATAGATGAATTTTTAGTTGAATTTTCATCTAAAACAAACAATATAAAAAAAAAATTTGTTAAGTCAATTCCAATTTTTTTTCACTTTATTGCAGAAAAGTCCTTTACAAATAAAGCTGAAATTTTCCTCTTACATCTTGCGCCATCTATTATTAGATACATGCAATTTAAATCTAAAAAAAAAAACTAAAATTAATTAATTAAATTTAATTACTGAATTAATATTTGAAAAAACTGTATTAACATCCAGTGTCATCCACTACAAGTTCCAAAAAAGGTATTTGAACTTGAGTGGATGAATAACAAGTATTTTATTAACGATTAAAGATTTGAACAAGATATATATAGCAAGTGTGTGAACTAATAGTAGGAACTGAACAAGAATAATTTAAAGCTATGCATTATAAAACTGTGCACTTCTAAAAGATATTAATAGCCTTGAAACGATAATTCTAATATAGTTGAAAGTAAACAATCTTTCAATACTTTTTAGTACTTTATACAATCTTTAAAATAGTTCAATCATCTATAAAAATATTGGTATAATCTTTAAACTTTCAGTTTTGGAAAAATGAGAAATTCCGCACATTTTATTTACTTCTTATTTTTTTCAAGAAATACATGTTTGTCTGAAAGATTGCTAGTTATGTAAATCAACAAGCAAACATACAATACTTGCAAGGTGTTGAATTTTGAAGTTGAATTTTCATCTAAAGCAAAAGTAGTTTAAAGATATGTATTATAAAACTTTGCACTTCTAAAATGAATTGATATCCTTGAAACGATAGTATATAATATTCTAATATAGTTAAAAGCAAACAATCTTTCAATACTTTTGTTCAGTATTTTCTATAATCTTTAAACGTTCAATTTTGGAAAAATGAGAAGTTCCGTTCATTTTATTGTTTCATGAAGGCGTCTGGAGGAAAGAGTAGCTTTATATTCAAATGCCATAAATCACCACCAATAGATCATTTGACAATGTTTGCTTGCCATGTGTTCTTTACGCATCTTACAATGGAAGCATCAATTTTTCACTAAGGAAAATCTGACTTTATAGACTTCAGAATAAAATACTTTCCAAAAAGGTTATAATGATTTTATGAATAGTTACCTTCCATCTTCGCCATTTTATCGATTTCCTTTATCAATATTTTTAATGTGTAACGAAATTTTGAACTTGGATGAAATGAATTAAAAGAGTAAACGCAATATTATTTTAGACTATTAATTTATTGGGGTCTGATGGTCGAGTGACTAGTACTCTGGCGCTTTATGTAATAAGTTTCGGGTTTGAGTCCCGGCGGTGACATGGATGTTTGTAGAAATTCAGAATGCACATTAAGTCGTAGGTTCCTGTCTAATATTACCGTCGGGAGTACAGCTGACATCCCTACCCCGTAAAAAGAAAATTTGTCAGTAGACAGACGGCCTTGGCTCACGATGGGGAGCGGCCTGTTAGCCAATTAGCTAGCGCTCTGGCCTTTGGTACCACAGGCTTCAGGTTGGAATCCTGGCAGTGGCATGGATGTTTGTGAGAGGTTCGGAATCCACGTTAAACTGTAGGTCCTGGTCTAATTAGCACAAAATAACCGTAGAGCGACAAACCAACCCAACCCGTGATGGGGCTATTGCACCAATGAAGAAGAAGAATTAATGTATTATTGAAAATTATTATAAGGTTTAATTCTGTCAATCAATATTAGATTATAATATACATAAGTAGAAAGTTTTTATTTTAAAATTAATTAATGAAAGTACAATTTTATTTTTGAGTTACAATTTTATTCTTAATATAAAATAGAAGCCGTTAATTGCAGAAATGGAAAAATTGTATTTTATAGAGGCCTGATATGAGTTATGTGATCTATATATTTGTTTTTAGGGGCCTGATAGCCTCTGGCTCCCGGTGACACAGGTTTAGGGTTTGAGTACCGACGGTCTCATGGTTGTTTGTAGTGGCTCGGAATCCACTTTAGACCGTAGGTCCCGGTCTAATAAGATCGTTAGGCGTAGGATTGACAATACAATCCAGTAGAAATCATCTCCTGTCTCGAAATATGCCAGCAGGCAGACGGCTTTTGACCACTATGGGGCTGTTGCGCCAATGAAGAAGAAGATATATGTTTTATTAATGCATGCGGAATTTAAATCTTTGTAATTCTGAATTGTCGAATGGCAACATGCACGTGTACGAATGAAATCCAAGAAAAAAATTTGTATTTAATTTTAGGTCAACAACATTATTTCAAATCTAAACAATTGATTCTATTGTATATAAGTTTCAACTTATTGTTTTGTTGAAATATAAATTTGTACATACTCCTTTTTTTATAAATATATTTTTAGCACCCATCTTTACAATTTTCTCCGCAATATAATCAATAAATTCAAGTGCCCTCATATAAAGAAATAAGTGAAGCAATATAGAAATTACATTTGCGTATGCCCAATTTAGATTTTCTTTATATTTGCATTAAAAGTTAAGAATGGTTTAAAGAACAACTACAAGTCCAAAAGAAACGAATTTTTTTAATTTGTGAAAGAAATTTTATTCTAATAGTCTATCAGAAGTCTAAAGAATCGTCTCTCAAAATTATTTTGCCCAATTGTAAAGATAACTATTAATGAGAATTTTCAAAATGAGATTTGTTTTTTTTATTCAAAGTCTCTGAAAAACCCACTCATATTTCTGGGTTAAAAAAATAAAAAGAAACTAAAAACATTTACTGATTTCAATTCTTTATAAGTGAACATACTTAATTATTCATTTCATTACTAAAGCTTGAATGCTCAATTTTAAGTGATGGTTGATATAACTTTCATAAACGTTATTTTCCTTAGAAGTTATTTTAAGAACTTTAAATCAATAAAGACTTTTCCAATTTTGTTTAGAGAATTATTTTTCACGTTTTAATGTAAATGTCTGGCATTTAACAAAAACATCATTTATATTTGCAATGATATCACTATTGAAATCATATGAATTGCCATCAAATAGCCATTGCAGTTTTGTTGCTACAAATTTAATTTCATCTTTTTTTTATTTTAGGGTAATTTTGACAGTCGAGGTTTTCTTCAAATTGCGAAACAAATAATAATTTATTACTTTTATGCTGTGTTTTAAACAGTTTTCAGTATGTTGAGGTAGGCATAAGAATATCTAGAAATATATCATTATTTCACTCTTCAACTTAACTTTAATTTCCATTTGAAATATACATGTATGATGCTTGAAAATAATTGTTAACTTAACCAGTAAAGTATTTGTATCATCTAAATGCTTAGAAAGAAATTTTTGGAAATTAAATTATTTTGTGGTTCTTATAGAAGTTAGTTTCACGAATTTGATACCAGGGCAACTTCATGTTCACACTTGCGATTAATATAAATGTTTTATGAGTTATTGAAATTGATGCCATCTTCCTAGAAAAACATTTAGCTTTAAAAGGTTTTTGCCCCAATCAGCCAGATTTGTTTCTTTAAATGTATTAAATTGTTATAATCCTTCTTTGTAATACATAAATAAATGTACACCAATTCCTGAAAATGTAGTTTATGAATGATTCTTATTTTTCATGTCAATACTGTCCTTGGTTTTCAATCAATACTGTCCTTGTTTTTCATGTCATGAATGATCCTTATTTTTGTCTGACATTTTTAAAGACACTGCGGATTTCATACCAGAACATTCGCATTTTCACATATGCGATTAATATAAGTGTTTGATGAGTTATTCCAATGGATACCTTCTTCCTAGGAAAACATTAGTTTTAAAAAGGTTTTTGTTCCAATCAGTAGAGTTTGCTTTCTTAAATGTATTGAGCTGTCTTCGTTTATAATTCTTCTTTGTAATACGAAAAGAAACGTACACCAAATCCTGAAAATATTTATTTGTTTATGAATGCTCCTTATTTTTCATGTTATTGTGTGGACGTTGTTAAACGTACTACAGATATCATACCAGTACAATATTATGTTCATACATGATATTAATATGAGTGTTTGATGAATTATTCCAATGTATACCATCTTCTTAGGAAAACATATAGCTTTAAAAAGAGTTTTTATCCCAAACAGCAGGGTTTGCCCCTTTAAATGTATTAAGATGTCTTCATTTACAATCCTTCGTTGTAATACAAAAATAACTGTACACCGAATTGTGAAAATGTTTTTTGTGCATGAATACTCCTTATTTTTCATGTTTTTGTGTGGACATTTTTAAAGACAATACGAATTTCATACCGGGAAAACATTATTTTCATTCATGCGATTATTATAAGTGTTTGAGGAATTATTTAAATAAACAGCTTCTTCCTAGGGAAAAAGCTTTAAAATTTAGCTTTTTGTCTCAATCAGCAGGATTTGCTTCTTTCAAATTAAGCTGTCTTCGTTTGTAATCCCGAAAATAAACGTACACCAAATCCTGAAAATGTTTTTTGGTTTATGAATGCTCCTTATTTTTCATGTTATTGTAGAAAAAGTATAAGAATTTTGTTTCGATTTTTAAAAACTATGTATGCTGATACATAGATAGGTACATTTGATAGATCTTGGTCCCTTTGATTTAATGGCTATTGATTGAAAGGTTTGAAAACAAATATTTAAAAATATGGCTTCACTTTTTATATTATGTTTTAAATAAATAGTATTCCCGAATTAAATGTATCAATAAAATGTTAATATCTGTCTCGTTTTCCTTGAAAGCAATTATGTAACTCAAATAACATTTATAGTAAAATTATGCTAATATAGCTAATTCTAATTTAGCATAATTTTAGCATTTTTACTGTTACAAGTAATTATCTTTTTCTTGTACTATATTCTCTTAATTTTTATCATTTCGAAACTCGCTGAAAAACCATTTAGGGACGTATATTATTTTAAATAAATGGTTTTTAACCTTACTTGTTTTGGAGCTTGAATATGCTAAATATTAACTATTAGTTATTATGTTAATTAATTATGATTAATTGTTTATTGTTGATTAAGTGTTAACGATTAGTTGCTAAGTTGATTGGTCAGGTTGAAAAAATACTTTTGAGTAGCTTAAAACCGCTCTTTTTAGAATTAATAAACCATGATGTCGTATTTTTAGTTTATTGAATTTAAATTTTATATGCATTATCAGAGCCATTTAAACCAAAAAATTTGAAACATTTGTAATGATATAGGTAATAATAATAATAATTTGTAATGATATAGGTAATAATAATAGTAATAGTGATTTATTTTCTCTTAAACCATTTATATTTACTAAATTTACGAATATTTTGTATAATCATTGAATGTGTATACGAGAAATAGTGAGCCATTTTAAAATTATTTTCAGTTGCCAGAATTAACTCTTTTCCCTTTTTCGAATGAAGTTACAAAGATAAAAAAAATGTTTCCGATTTTTCCAACATAAAACTTTTTTTTCAGTAGTCGATCAATATTCAAAGTGGAAAACACTTCAAACTCTTAACTCCGGTTTAATGTTTACTCTCCTTGTGTTATGCAACGTGTTTCAGCAATTTTTCTCTACAAGTGCGCTATTCCATAGTAACGATTAGAAAGCGTAGGAAAAATTATGTATGAAAAAAGCATACAGTTTTCTACATCAAAAATTGTTAACACAAACTAAATAAAAAGACACTTTTAAACGGAGAATTTCTATAGGAATTCAAAATACAAGAAAGAATAAAAAGGGTTTTAAGAAGTTATTTTAAATAAAATTTCTTCATTATTGAATAATTTTCATGAATTTCATAACAATTTTAAATGAAATTGGAAAGGAAATTTAAAAGCGCATATTGCACGCCCAATACAATAACTTTACACTACATTCATAATTATACCAATTTATTTAATAATAATATAGAGCATCTATTACTTTTTTATTTAGATTATTTAATGACATATTTCATTAGTACGCCTGTCCGATTTATTAAATAATATTTATTTAAGTTGTAGCAATTTTCCACGGAAAGAGATATAGTATATCTGTTCCAAGGGAAAGGAATGTTATATTCCTTAATAAGTGTATAATAATAACCTCTTACAGCAGATAAGCAGTATCGTGGATATTTATATTACATGCAATTAGTGTTTTGTACTAATGAGGACAACATGTCTATAAAATCTGGCAGCAGATAATCAGTGTCATGGATAATGAGACCTCATGAAATTAACGATTGTCTGTGAGACCTTCACAGGTTCAAACTATTACAGATGGACTACACCATGAATTGTTATATCGTGATTGGCTTTTGCGCTAAGGAAATGTCGATTCCAAGGAGAAGTGAGGGAAGCTTACCCCCCTTCCCTCTTGACGGATTTTCTTAAAGGGACATTTTTGGAGAAGGAGAGTGTTCTGCGGTGGTTCAACAAGTAATGCTGCTTTTGTCTTTTTTTGAAAAGTGACTTTACAAGCCGGAGATACCGCCTGTTTACAAATTGAGGCCCTTGTTGTTTCGTATATCACGCCGTGTGATAATTAAGTCCGCAGCAGATCGAGCACATTAGGTTCGTCATAGACTCGAGAACTCTAAAACTCTCCGACCTTGGAGGGAACTGCATTTGTAAATAAAATTTAGTTCTTTATTTTTCATTTCATTTTTGTAAATTATAGGTTGTAATAATCCAGAGTTATGTATATATACAAATAATGCTTGTAAATAAAAATTAAATATTTCCATGAACCTGCAAGTGGCCCTATTGTTGAAGCCATTATAGGTTTAGTATAAGCTGAGACGTTATAACGTTTTATATTCAATTCCTGAAACGATCACTAAATCATATTATCAACAGTTATTAAAACTTTATAATTTTTTGTTATATTCTATTTTATAATATTTTTATTTAAATTATAATCCGATTAGAAACTATTTTATTAAATATAATTGTTTTGAAAGTTCCTATGCATATTTCAAAAAATATAAACTAAAATATAAAATTTTAAATTACCTTGGTTAAGCTTTTATAAGCGCTTTTGAAAATTAAAATAAAATTTATGACATTAGTTAATTATATTCCTTACTAAAGTATTGTAGTGTGTGTTAAAATTAAGCTTATTTAATTACTAACATAAACAATAACTGGAGGGACAATTTAATTTAAACAGAATGTTAATTAAAATCATGAGCAAACGACTATAACTTGCTAGAGATAAAAAACTAGAGATGGTACAAAACTGCAAATAAAGCTCTTTTAGAATATTTTAAAAATCGAATTTCCTCCTAAGAACCCTTTTTGCTTCAAAATGACTTCGGAATATTTTGATTTGAACTGAGTGTATTTAGGAGCTCACAGAAACAAATATGTTTCTTCTTTTTCTTTTCGTAAAAAAAAAAAAAAAAAAAAAAAAAAAAAAAAATTTAAGATATAATAAAAATATATGTAACAAAATGGAAAAAGTTAAAGTTTAATTTATCTAATAAGGAAATTGTAAAGAATAATTCAACAATAGTAATATATTTACTTAATAGTATTTATATTTTATTTTTTTTATTTTGTAATATATTTTTTGTGACATTTTTTTTTTTTTTTTTTTTTACTGTTTGGCAATGTATTTTGTTGATATTTTCATTTTGTAAGGAAAACTGTCCAATTACAATTTAATGAAATAAATCTTCGCGAATTTGTATGGCATTTAATTTGAAGTAAGATACTCCAAATTAATGAGCAAATATCAATTTTGTCCCTCAAGAACTTGAATCCTGAACTCCGCAGTGAATCGGATATATCAACAAATCAACTAAAACAATTTTATTTTTTAAATATAATCAAACTTTCTTATTTACTGGAAAATTGCACAATCACTGTACAAAAATGCATAAGTGCATACTTCTTCTTCATTGGCTCAACGGCTTCATTGGCTTTAGCCCCATGGTGGGCCAAAGTCGTCTTCATGCAGATAGATTTCGAGACAGGAGACGTTGTCATTTTACGGATAGAGTTTACAGCCTTACTCTCAACGCTCTACAATCATAATGGACCGGGACCTACCGCTTAAAGTAGATTCTGAACCTCTAAAAACATCCATGGCACCACCTGTGGCACCGAAAATTAGTCACTCTGCCATCAAACCCCATAAGAGAGTACTTACACAATATAGTTTATATGATAATTTATGAAATTTATATAACTGCTGATGGCAGCTAATAATATATTTCATAATTTATATAATTAACATAAGCATAATTTATACAGTTATTTATATAATTTATATAATTAATAACAGCATAATTTATGTAGCTACTTATATAATTTATATATCTGACATGATTTATATAACTGCTGTTTACAGGAATTTTTCAAATAATTATTACTGAATGTAAATCTTAACTAAGAGATAAAAGGAATTGCTTTATTAATGAATTTTAAACTGCAAATAAAAGAACATTTTGTATTGGAAGTGTCTTAGCTTTAAAATTCAAATTACTTCTTATGATATGTTATATATTTATTAATTTAATATAATTGATGAAATTTAAAAAAAATAATTTTTTTAAACTAATTTCTTTCTTTTCGTCCTATTTAAAAAAACCCGTTTAGTACTTATTTGCAATATGCATGTGAATGTATACCAACATCTTAAAAATTTATTTTATTTTTTGTTATCCATGTTATGGAGAAGAAATTTAAAAGAATTGTTTGTTTGTTTTTTTCGCTTTTGAAAGATGTGTATTAGCACAGTATGCTAGGATTTATGTTTGGATTTATTATACAATATGCTCGGTATATTGATTTTGTGATATAATCATTTCGACCCTCTAAGCGAAATGCTTATAGATTACTGATTTAAGAACATCTCGTCACTTTTTATATTGAAATAGATTTGGGAATGAATATATTAATGGAAAATTGTTAGAGTAATATGAGATAATGTAAAATGCAAAATAAAGCGAAGTACATTAAACCTGGTGCTGCATTCATAACTTTAAAAATGAGTAGATTCAGTATAGATTATGATATAGAACACTCAAATGGAGAGTCGAGACTAATTTATTCAAGTTTTAGAGAATTTTTCCGGTACCATGAAAATGTTAACTTTTGAAATACCTCTTGGAAAGCAATACTTCCTGCCACATAATCCTAAATAATGAACATTGCTATTTTACGATGATATTTTTATTGTGGAAACGTGAATAATAGAAAAGGAAATTTTCAAAATATTACATAAAACATATCTAGGAAAAAACATTTTGTAAGAGTTTACATTATCTGTTTAAATGTAATACATTATCTGTTTAAATGTAATACATTATCTGTTTAAATGTAATCTGTAGTTACTATGTTTTTTTTTATAAAATATTGCTTAGTATATGTGTAAATCCTGTCGGCCGAGTGACTATTGCTCTAGCACTCGATGCCACAGGTTTCGAATTCCAGTCCCGGCGGTGCTATGGATGCTTGTCCTGGTTCGGAATCCATTTTAAACCGTAGGTCCCATTCTAAAATTACTATTGGGCATAGGACTGGCAATCCTACCCTGAAAAAAAACATCTCTTTTCTCGAAATCTGTCAGTAAGCAGATGGCTTTGGCACACCATGGGGCTATTGCGCCAATGTAGAAGAACATGCAAATGGCAGATAACAATTTTTCCGAAACCAGTTCAGTCCTATTTTGCAATATTTAATTAAGCTTATTTGAATTAAATATTTAAAAAAATTATACTTAATTTAAAACCTATATATTTATTTTTAAAAAATATTGAGAATATATTTCTGATTTTTATTATTTGATTTAAATCGAAATAGAAAGTTTGAGCAAATATTTTGTTTAACTAAACCGAAAAGGTTGGTTTTATTATGTTTTTATAGTTTAATATAGTTAGTATAAATAACAGTTTCAATTTTACAAGAATAATACAAGGAAATATTTAATACGATGTTTGTATTATTAACTGTTTGAAAATTAATTTCTTCAATATATATGTATGTTTGCTTACATAAAGCATTTGTCTTTAAGCACGTTAAAGTTGTGGTTAAGAAAGTAAAAGATATAGTTTTTAAATTCATTCTACGCAAAGCAATGTTGAACAAAACTAAAAATGGGGTAATTAAAAAATGTTTAGGAAATGTATCGTTTATATAGGCTGGATATTAAAAAATTTTTTTCGGCATTCTTGATATTTTCTCTTCATTTTATTGAACACAACATATCAACTGATTTCAACTGAATAACTGTTCGAAAATTAATTTCTTCAATATATATATGTATGTTTGCTTATATGAAGCATTTGTCTTTAAGCACGTTAAAGTTGTAGTTAAGAAAGTAAAAGTTGTAGCGTTTAAATTCATTCAACGCAGAGCAATGTTTAACACAAAGACAAAAATCGTGGAGTTAAAAAATGTTTAAGAAAGTCATCGTTTATATATGCAGAATATTAAAATTCTTTTTTCGGCATTCTTGACATTTTCTCTTCATTTTATTGTCCACAAACTATCAACTGATTAAATTTTAATATAACTACCATAAATAAGAATTTTAATTTTTAAGTATAATGCAGGGAAATATTTCCTACGATGTTTGTATAAATAACTATTCGAAAATTAATTTCTTCAATGTCTATGTATGTTTGCTTATATGAAGCATTTGTCTTTAAGCACAGTTGTAGTTAAAAAAGTAAAAGTTGCAGTTAAGAAAGTAAAAGTTGTAGCTTTTAAATTCATTCGACGTAACTCTTCGACGTATTCGACGTAGTTTAACGCAAAATCAAAAATCGGCCAGTTCCAAAAATGTTTAAAAAATGCATCGTTTATATATGCAGAATATTAAAATTCTTTTTTCGGCATTCTTGACATTTTCTCTTCATTTTATTGTCCACAACCTATCAACTGATTTCGGGAGGATATTTTCGAAAATACTTGTGATTTTGATTCTCAAAAGAACTGTCTATGGAATACTAATATCATGATATTCAAAAGACCGCACGTTCGAAATGTTTGACGCACAACCAATGCCACCGAAAGATTGGAAACTTTTCTGAGTCAAATACCGTATATATGGTACTTCCAGCAAATTCCAAGGTGTATCTATGCACCAGACCAAGATCACGAAATGTATTTCTCAACAAAAGAAGATGTGGAAGTTTTTTTATAAATATTTTCACCTAAAAATAGATGAAGGAAACAGAATATGTTTAAGAAAAATATCCATTTTTCATTCTGTTCTGACATGGAACTTACTTTTTTTTTTCCTCCCGATAATATCTTTGAACATATTTTCGAAAGTATTTCTTCTGATAGTGTATCCCACGCATATCTTTTGTCAAAAAAAAGTTCTAATTTTTTTTTTCCAGTCAAACTTGAACTTTTGCCTTTTTGTGAATCACGTTTTTCAGGTTTAGTAATACGGAGAAGAAATGCACAGTTTTTTTTAAATTTTATTTTATGCTTTATTTTTAAATTATAAGTCATATCATTCTATTTCTATGCATTAATTTTTATTTAAATATTTAGAATAGTGTATTAAAATTATATTATAATTTTATGACATATTTTTTGTGTTTTCTAATATTTAAATTAAAATAACAACGAAATAGAAGAATTTCCGAAAGGAACAGTCAAAGGAACATTTCAACTTAGATTTCGTCGAGGATATCAATGTTTTCATTTAGTGGAATCTTCAATTCTCCGAGCAAATTTTATGTTCATTCTATCTTCTGATTAAATGTTTAACCAACAAATATTTATAAATTTTTCTTTCCTGTATATTTTACTAGTAACCAATTGTCAATAGCGGGTTACTTGCTCAAAGCATCAGTGAATATAAAAGCTTCATACTTCACAAACAATTCAAATCAAATACTAACTTTCCTACACAAATGATTAATAATTTTATAACTGGAACACATTCATTACACAAAGAAGGATTTTGTACTCCAGTTAAAACAAATATTATGAATAAAATCATACATTGATATGATGAAAAGATTTGTTTTTGAAAGTCTACTATAAAATACAGCCTTTTCTATATATACGAAGATACACCAGAATTGATGTAACTAATTTCCTAGTAGGGTTGGTTGAATCACAGTTTCTGCATCCCCAATCGCAGTGTCAAAAGTACCCTCACTATCACCACTTTTGTTATCAGGCTTTTACTTAATAAAGCATGCATCTTTTTCAACTATCACCATTTTTGTTATCAGGCTTTTACTTAATAAAGCATGCATCTTTTTCAACTATCACCATTTTTGTTATCAGGCTTTTACTTAATAAAGCATGCATCTTTTCAACTATCACCTTTTCTATCACCATTTTTGTTAAACTTAATATCATTTTTCACCATCACCATTTTTGTTATCAGGCTTTTACTTAATAAAGCATGCATCTTTTTCAACTATCACCATTTTTGTTATCAGGCTTTTACTTAACAAAGCATGCATCTTTTTGAACTATTTCAGGTTCAAAATATAATATAAAATATCATTAGTTTACCTGTAATTTAAAACGGGGTAATGCAACAAACGTGGCTTTTTTCAACACCTTTTTAATTCTTATACAGTTTATAAACAGAAATAAAAATTATTTTTTAATTTTTTTTCCATTTTATAAAGACAGAGAGTTTAATATTTATTGAATTAGTGCTAGAAAAGATAAATATTACATTGCAATCCCTTAATTCCTTTCAGCTTCAGAAGGTGGGCTAATGATTTTACATTTACAGCATTTTAGGCCTACTAAAAATTTACAGTAAAACGAAATTTAACAACTAAAATTTGGTTAAAAATAATGTGAATACAATAATAATACAAGGAATAATTAAAAGAAGACATACAAAACTAGCAATACTTTTTTTTTTACGAAAAGGAAAAATATTGCTCAATTAAAGAAAAACTTGTAAAAGCTTTTTTGTATAGATCATATATTTGTTTATTAATAAATGCATATATACAAAAATAAAAACAACAAGTTTTGGCCTTTAAAAATTTTAAACTAAATAAGTATGGACAAAATTTTATATCTTTTCTACACCTTCATCTATATTCTATTTAAAATTATCCATTTAACCAATCCTACACAGTATTGTTTGAAGATAGTTTTTATTTATTTTAAAAATAAAATTGTTTTTGTATATGTATCGAAACTTGAAAATAAATAAGTCAAAATCAAAAATTATCTTAAACATTTTTTCGGGACTATGGAATATAAAAACAATTATATAAAATTTAAATCAATTTCTTTTAACAAGTATAATAGTTATTTAACTTTATAATAACTTCCCTAAATAGATTCACAGACGATAATTATGAATATTTTAAGAAATGTGTTTTGCAATAATTATAAAATAATTAAAACATTTCTTAAGAATTTATTTTTCATAAATTATGATAAAATACAAAATTATAACATATTATTTGTTGTAAAGCGTTTAATATTTTAAATAATTTTTTCATATGTTAATTCATAATTTATAAAAATTTTATGTTTTTAACATGATGTATAAACAAAGTGTATGCAACAAATTAATAAAAACCTAATTTAAAAAATAGATATTTTTAAGAAATATTTTAATTTATTATTTAAATAAATTTTATATTTAAATTAAAGTATATAACGATTATTATTATAATTATAATAATAATCGTTATATACTTTAATTTAAATATGAAATTTATTTAAATAATAAATAATTGTATAATTATTAAGATATTATTATGATTATTTAAAAATTGCTATTGTTAAGAAATAATTTAACTTATTATTTAAAAAGTTTTATATTTAAATTAAAGTATTTAACGATTATTATGATAATTATACATTTATTAGGATATTATTATGATTAGTAAATAAATAGTTATTGCTAAGAAATATTTTAATTTATTACTTAAATAAATATCTAAATTATTATGATTATTATAATTATTATTATGGTAATTATACAATTATTACGATATTATTATGATTAGTTAAAAATAGTTATTGTTAAGAAATGTTTTAATTTATTATTTAAATAAATTATACATTTAAATTAAAGTATTTAACGATTATTACGATATGTATAATTATTATTATGCTAATTATTCCATTATTACGATACGATAATTACGATTACAACGATTAAGATTATTCCGATATTATTATGGTTAGTTTAAAAATAGCCATTGTTATTAAAGATTTTAATTTATTATTTAAATAAGTTTTATATTTAAATTAAAGTATTTAAAGAATATTTTACCATATTAAAAGTATCTAAAGTAATATAAAATAAAAATTTTTTTTTTAGAAATCGTAAAGACGTAACTCAAAATTCTTATGCATAGTTACTCATTTATTTACTCCATTTCTGTCGCCATCTTTTAACTTATTACGCATTTTTTACCCCTCTTCACAAAAAGAATCTCTCAAGTCAAATGGCATTTATTAACTCAAATGCGTGTTTTCCGTGTAAGTATTCGAAGTAAAATAATGGTTTACAAGTTAACAAATTTAATAACATTTATATTGTTAGTCTCGTTTCAGAAGAAAATGTCTAAAAGAAGTCAAATAAAAACAAAACTGCTTTGAATAAAAACTTTTATTAGATCTAATTTGTTTCCTTCCTATTTATTTTATGCTCCTTTTGTAGATTATTATGTGCAACTACGGTTTTGAAATATACTTAATTAAATAGTGGACACCTCTTTTAATTAAATAACAGGAATGCCCTTTTTTGAAGTGCTGCTAGTTGATATTTTTAACTTTTTATTCCTGCTCTTTGTATGCTTTCAAATGATTTATTTTTTGCTTAGATAGCAATTCTTTTTAGGTTTTTCATTTGTTTGATGTCGATTTTTTTCTGATATTCTTTTTTAAGATTTATATTCTAAAATGTTCCGCCCACTTCAAGATCCAAAATTTTTACAGAATTCATTTCACAGTAATTAGCTTTAAACAAAATAAACATTTTAAAAATTTATAGAAATGTATTTTTTCAGTAACTATTCACCTAAAAAGTGCAAAATATTATTTAAATACATTTTAGGGAAAGTATTTCTATGTTATGCTGATAAAAAATGCTGCAAAATAAAATAATCCTATCTACCTATAATCTATAAAAAAAACAACATAATTTAATTTGATATATTTTCATTATAAAATAAAAGCTTAAGTATTAAATAGAATAAAAAAGAATGTATTTTACACATTTTCATATTTGCTACAATTAAAAAATAATTACATAAATTACATAGCTATATATTTATCGATAAAAACTATTTTTTATTTTTATTTGAGTATTTCCAAATCTATATATTTTTTATTTAAATAATTCGTATATATATATATATAATACAAAAATAAAAATCGTGGCGTTCAAATGAAAAACTTCATAAATATAAGAATTCTTGTTAAAAGCTTTCAAAATATATTCACATATTCATCAAATATTATATTTACACAATATTATAAATCCCTGCTTTGTGGATTATTATGTGCAACTAGAGTTTTGAAAAATACTTTATCAAACAGTTGACACCTCTTTTAATTAAATAACTAGAATGCACTTTTTGGAGTGCTGCTAGTTGATACTTTACACTTTTTATTCCTGCTCTTTTTATGCTTTCCAATTATTAATTTTTTGCTTGGATAGCAATTCTTTTTTAGGCTTTTCACTTGTTTTATACCGAATTTTTTTCTGAGATTCTTTTTAAGATTTATCTTCTAAAATATTCCACCCACTTCAAGATCAATACTTTTTGGAAAATTCATTTCACACTAACTAGCTTTAAACAGAATAAATATTTTTAAAAAATTATAGGAATGTGCTTTTTCACAAAAGTCATAAAGTACAAAATATTATTCAAACACTTTTTAAGAAAAGTATTTCTGTGTTATCCGGGAAAAAAATTTGGAAAATAAAATTATCCAACCTATATTCTAGATAAGAGAAACATAATTAAATTTGATATATTTTCATAATAAAATAAATGTTTAATTATTAAAAAAGTTTATAAGCTAAAAATAGTTATTGTTAAAAACTATTTTAATTAATCATTTAAATAAATTGTATATTTAAATTAAAGTATTTAACGATTATTATGATAATAATTATGATTATGATAATTCTAATTATTATTATGATTATTATACAATTAATACATTATTTTGATTTGTTAAAAAAATTTTTAAGAAATATTTTAGTTAACTATTTAAATTAAAATATTTAACAACTATTATGATAATTATTATTATTTATATTGTTATGATTAGTTAAAAATTAGTTATTGTTAAGAAATATTTTAATATTATATTAAAAGAAAAATATTGAATGACTATTATGATAATTGCTAGTATTTATATTGTTATGATTAGTTAAAAATTAGTTATTGTTAAGAAATATTTTAATATTATATTTAAATAAAAAGAAAAATATTGAATGACTATTATGATAATTGCTATTATTTATATTGTTATGATTAGTTAAAAATTAGTTATTGTTAAGAAATATTTTAATATTATATTAAAAGAAAAATATTGAATGACTATTTTACCTTATTAGAAGTATCTAATTAACAGTTAAAATATAAATTTAAAAAAAAAATTTTTTTTGAAAATCGTATAGACTCAACTCAAAATTGTTATGCATAATTACTGATTTACTTACTCAATTTCTGTCGTCATCTTTTTAACTTATAACGCTTCTTTTTTTTCCCCTCTTCACAAAAAGAATCTCTCAAGTCAAATGACATTTATTAACTTAAATGCATGTTTTCCGTGTAAGTAGTCGAAGTAAAATAATGTTTTACAAGTCAACAAATTTAATAACCTTTATAGTGTTAGTCTCGTTTCAGAATAAAATGTCTGAAAGAAGTCAAATAAAAAAAAACTGCTTTGAATAAAAACTTTTATTAGATCTAATTTTTTTCATCCTATTTATTTCATGTTTCTTTTGTGGATTATTATGTGCAACTACGGTTTTGAAATATACTTAATTAAATAGTGGACACCTCTTTTAATTAAATAACTAAAATGCACTTTTTTGAAGTGCTGCTATTTGATACTTTTAACTTTTTATTCCTGCTCTTTTTATGCTTTCAAATGATTTATTTTTTTGCTTAGATAGCAATTCTTTTTAGGTTTTTTACTTGTTTGATGCCGAGTTTTTTTGTGATATTCTTTTTAAGATTTATCTTCTAAAATGTTCCACCCACTTCAAGATCAAAATTTTTTACAGAATTCATTTCATACTAACTAACTTTAAATAAAAAAATATCTAAAAAATTTATAGGAATGTATTTGTTCAGTAACTCATCACTTAAAAAGTACCAAATATTATTTAAACACTTTTTAGTAAAAGTATTTCTATGTTAAGCTGATAAAAAAGGTTGTAAGATAAAATTATCCAATTTATATTCCAGCGAACAGAAACATAATTTAAATTGATATATTTTCATACTAAAATAAATGCTTAAATATTAAATAGATTAAAAAATATGTGTTTCACACATTACATTCTTCAATTAATAAAAATTATATTTCATTACATTAAATTTACGGATAAAAAATATTTTATTCATTATGTAAATAAATTTTATATTTAAATTAAAGTCTTTAGCGATTATTATAATAACGATACAATTATTACAATATTAATATGATAAATTAAAAATAGTTATTGTTAAGAAATATTTTAATTTATTATTCAAATAAATTTTATAGTTAAAGAAAAGTATTTAACGACTGTCTAATTAACAGAAAAATATAATTAAAAAAATATTTTCAATTTTAAATCGTAAAGACATAATTAAAATTCTTGTGCATAGTTACTCGTTTAAACATTCCATTTCTGCCGCCATCTTTTTAACTTATTACGCTTTTTTTCCCCACTTAAAAGAACCTCTCAAGTTAAATGGCATTTATTAACTTAAATGCGTTAAATATTATTATAATTATACAATTATTAGGATATTATTATGATTAGTTAAAAATCAGTTATTGTTAAGAAATATTTTAATTTTTTATTAAAACAGGTTTTATATTTAAAGAAAAATATTGAATGACTATTTTATCTTATTAGAAGTATCTAATTAACAGTTAAAATATAAATAATAAAAAAAAAATTTTTTTGAAAATCGTAAAGACGCAACTCAAAATAGTTACTCATTTACTTACTCCATTTCTGTCGCCATCTTTTTAACTTATTTCTTTTTTTTTCCATCTTCACAAAAAGAACCACTCAAGTTAAATGACATTTATTAACTTAAATGTGTGTTTTCCGTGTAAGTATTCGAAGTAAAATAATGGTTTACAAGTCAACAAATTTAATAACATTTATAGTGTTAGTCTCTCTTCAGAAGAAAATGTCTGAAGGAAGTCAAAATGAAAACAAAACTGCTTTGAATAAAAACTTTTATTACATCTAATTTTTTTCATCCTATTTATTTCATGTTTCTTTTGTGGATTATTATGTGCAACTACGGTTTTGAAATATACTTAATTAAATGATGGATACCTCTTTTAATTAAATAACTAGAATGCACTTTTTGAAGTGCTGCTATTTGATACTTTTAACTTTTTATTTCTGCTCTTTTTGTGCTTTCAAATGATTTATTTTTTGCTTAGATAGCAATTCTTTTTAGGTTTTTCACTCGTTTGATGCCGAGTTTTTTTCTAATATTCTCTTTAAGATTTATCTTCTAAAATGTTCCGCCCACTTCAAGATCAAAAATTTTTACAGAATTCATTTCACACTAACTAACTTTAAATAAAAAAATATCTAACAAATTTATAGGAATGTATTTGTTCAGTAACTCATCACTTAAAAAGTACAAAATATTATTTAAACACTTTTTAGGAAAAGTATTTCTATGTTAAGCTGATAAAAAAAGGTTGTAAAATAAATTATCCAATTTATATTCTAGCGAACAAAAACATAATTTAAATTGATACATCTTCGTAATAAAATAAATGCTTAAATATTAAATAGATTAAAAAATATGTGTTTTACACATTACATTCTTCAATTAATAAAAAATTATATTTCATTACATTAAATTTACGGATAAAAAATATTTTATTCATTATGTAAATAAATTTTATATTTAAATTAAAGTCTTTAGCGATTATTATAATAATGATACAATTATTACAATATTAATATGATAAATTAAAAATAGTTATTGTTAAGAAATATTTTAATTTATTATTCAAATAAATTTTATAGTTAAAGAAAAGTATTTAACGACTGTCTAATTAACAGAAAAATATAATTAAAAAAATATTTTCTTTTAAATCGTAAAGACATAATTAAAAATTCTTGTGCATAGTTACTCGTTTAAACATTCCATTTCTGCCGCCATCTTTTTAACTTATTACGCTTTTTTTCCCCACTTAAAAGAACCTCTCAAGTTAAATGGCATTTATTAACTTAAATGCGTTAAATATTATTATAATTATACAATTATTAGGATATTATTATGATTAGTTAAAAATCAGTTATTGTTAAGAAATATTTTAATTTTTTATTAAAACAGGTTTTATATTTAAAGAAAAATATTGAATGACTATTTTATCTTATTAGAAGTATCTAATTAACAGTTAAAATATAAATAATAAAAAAAAAATTTTTTTTGAAAATCGTAAAGACGCAACTCAAAATTGTTATGCCTAGTTACTAATTTACTTACTCCATTTCTGTCGCCATCTTTTTAACTTTTTTTTTCCATCTTCACAAAAAGAACCACTCAAGTTAAATGACATTTATTAACTTAAATGTGTGTTTTCCGTGTAAGTATTCGAAGTAAAATAATGGTTTACAAGTCAACAAATTTAATAACATTTATAGTGTTAGTCTCGTTTCAGAAGAAAATGTCTGAAGGAAGTCAAAATGAAAACAAAACTGCTTTGAATAAAAACTTTTATTACATCTAATTTTTTTCATCCTATTTATTTCATGTTTCTTTTGTGGATTATTATGTGCAACTACGGTTTTGAAATATACTTAATTAAATAGTGGACACCTCTTTTAATTAAATAACAAGAATGCCCTTTTTTGAAGTGCTGCTAGTTGATACTTTTAACTTTTTATTCCTGCTCTTTTTGTGCTTTCAAATGATTTATTTTTTGCTTAGATAGCAATTCTTTTTAGGTTTTTTTACTTGTTTGATGCCGAGTTTTTTTGTGATATTCTTTTTAAGATTTATCTTCTAAAATGTTCCACCCACTTCAAGATCAAAATTTTTTACAGAATTCATTTCATACTAACTAACTTTAAATAAAAAAATATCTAAAAAATTTATAGGAATGTATTTGTTCAGTAACTCATCACTTAAAAAGTACCAAATATTATTTAAACACTTTTTAGTAAAAGTATTTCTATGTTAAGCTGATAAAAAAGGTTGTAAGATAAAATTATCCAATTTATATTCCAGCGAACAGAAACATAATTTAAATTGATATATTTTCATACTAAAATAAATGCTTAAATATTAAATAGATTAAAAAATATGTGTTTCACACATTACATTCTTCAATTAATAAAAATTATATTTCATTACATTAAATTTACGGATAAAAAATATTTTATTCATTATGTAAATAAATTTTATATTTAAATGAAAGTATTTAGCGATTATTATAATAACGATACAATTATTACAATATTAATATGATAAGTTAAAAATAGTTATTGTTAAGAAATATTTTAATTTATTATTCAAATAAATTTTATATTTAGAGAAAAGTATTTAACGACTGTCTAATTAACAGAAAAATATAATTAAAAAAAATATTTTCTTTTAAATCGTAAAGACATAATTCAAAATTCTTGTGCATAGTTACTCGTTTAAACATTCCATTTCTGCCGCCATCTTTTTAACTTATTACGCTTTTTTTCCCCTCTTCACAAAAAGAAACTCTCAAGTTAAATGGCATTTACTAACTTAAATGCGTTAATTATTATTATAATTATACAATTATTATGATTAGTTAAAAATCAGTTATTGTTAAGAAATATTTTAATTTTTTATTAAAACAGGTTTTATATTTCAAGAAAAATATTGAATGACTATTTTATCTTATTAGAAGTATCCAATTAACAGTTAAAATATAAATAATAAAAAAAAATTTTTTTGAAAATCGTAAAGACGCAACTCAAAATAGTTACTAATTTACTTACTCCATTTCTGTCACCATCTTTTTAACTTTTTTTTTCCATGTTCACAAAAAGAACCACTCAAGTTAAATGACATTTATTAACTTAAATGTGTGTTTTCCGTGTAAGTATTCGAAGTAAAATAATGGTTTACAAGTCAACAAATTTAATAACATTTATAGTGTTAGTCTCTCTTCAGAAGAAAATGTCTGAAGGAAGTCAAAATGAAAACAAAACTGCTTTGAATAAAAACTTTTATTACATCTAATTTTTTTCATCCTATTTATTTCATGTTTCTTTTGTGGATTATTATGTGCAACTACGGTTTTGAAATATACTTAATTAAATAGTGGACACCTCTTTTAATTAAATAACAAGAATGCCCTTTTTTGAAGTGCTGCTAGTTGATACTTTTAATTTTTTTTCCTGCTCTTTTTATGCTTTCAGGTGATTTATTTTTTGCTTAGATAGCAATTCTTTTTAGGTTTTTCACTTGTTTGATGCCAGCTTTTTTCAGATATTCTTTTTAAAATTTGTCTCCTGAAATGTTACAGCCATTTTAAGATCAAAAATGTTTTGCAGCATTCATTTCACACTAACTAGCTTTAAACAAAATAAATATTTTAAAAATTTATAGGAATGTATTTTTTCAGTAACCCTTCACCTAAAGAGTGCAAAATATTATTTAAACACTTTTTTAGGGATAGTTTTTCTATGTTATGCCGATAAAAAATGCTGTAAAATAAAATTATCCTACCTATAATCTAGAGAAAAGAAACATAATTAAATGTGATACAGTTTCATAGTAAAATAAATGTTTAATTATTAAAAAGTGTCTATTAGCTAACAATAGTTATTGTTAAAAAATATTTTAATTAATCATTTAAATAAATTGCATATTTAAATTAAAGTATTTAACAATTATTAGGATAATAATTATTATTATGATAATTATAATTATTATACAATTAATACATTATTTTGATTTGTTAAAATATTGTTACGAAATATTTTAATTTTTTGTTTAAATTAAAGTATTTAACGACTATTATGATAATTATTATTATTATAGTTTTACAGTTATTACTATATTGTTATAATTAGTTAAAAAATAGTTATTGTTAAGAAATATTTTAATTTAATATTAAAATAAATTTTATTTTTAAAGAAAAGTATTTAATGTCTATTTTATCTTGTTAGAAGCATCTAATTAACAAAATAATATAAATTTGAAAAAAAAAATGTTTTTAAAAATCGTAAAGGCGTAACTCAAAATTCTTATGCTCATTTATTTACTTTATTTCTGTCCCCATCTTTTTAACTTATTACATTTTTTTTCTGCCTTATCACAAAAAGAACTTCTCAAGTTAAATGGCATTTATAAACTTAAATACGTGTTTTCCGTGTAAGTATTCGAAGTAAAATAATGGTTTACAAGTCAACAAATTTAATAACATTTATAGTGTTAGTCTCATTTCAGAAGAAAATATCTGAAAGAAGTCAAATTAAAAACAGAAATGCTTTGAATAAAACTTTTATTAGATCTAATTTTTTTCCATCATAATTATTTTATGCTCCTTTTCTGGATTATTATGTGCAACTACAGTTTTGAAATATACTTAATTAAATAGCGGACACCTCTTTTAATTAAATAACTAGAATGCACTTTTTTGAAGTGCTGCTAGTTGATATTCTTAACTTTTTATTCCTGCTCTTTTTATGCTTTCAATTGATTTATTTTTTGCTCAGATAGCAATTCTTTTTAGGTTTTTCACTTGTTTGATGCCGATTTTTTTCTGATATTCTTTTTTAAGATTTATTTTCTAAAATGTTCCACCCACTTCAAGATCAAAACTTTTTGGAGAATTCATTTCACACTAAATAACTTTAGACAAAACAAATATTTAAAAAAAATTATAGGAATGTATTTTTTCAGTAACACTTCACCTAAAATGTGCAAAATATTGTTTAAACATTTTTTAGGGAAAGTATTTCTATGTTAAGTTGATAAAAAATGCTTTAAAATAAATTTATCCAATCTTTATTCTAAAAAATATAAACATAATTAAATGTGACATATTTTCATATTCAAATAAATATTTAATTATTAAATAGAATTAAAAAGCATACGTTGTACACATTTTAATACTTTGTACAATTAAGAAATAATTACATTATATTACGTAGTTCTATATTTATCGATAAAAACTATCTTTTAATTATATTTATGATTGAATATTTTCAAATATATATTTTTTATTTAAATAATTCATCTATACATATAATAAAAAATAAAAATCGTCGTGTTCAAATGAAGAACATCATAAATATAAGAATTTTTGTTAAAAGCATTCAAAAAATTATTTCATATATTCATCAAATATTATATTTACACAATATTATAAATGCTCCTATAAATCCTTCTTTTGTGGATTATTATGTGCAACTACGGTTTTGAACTTAATTAAATAGTGGACACCTCTTTTAAATTAAATAACTAGATTGCACATTTTTGAAGTGCTTTTAGTTGATACTTTTAACTTTTTTATTTCTGCTCTTTTTATACTTTCCAAATGATTTAATTTTTGTTTAGACAGCAATTCTTTTTAGGTTTTTCATTTGTTTGATGCCGATTTTTTCTGATATTTTTTTTTAATATTTAACTTCTAAAATGTTTCACTCAATTCAAGATAAAGATGTTTGGAGAATTCATTTCCCACTAACTAGCTTTAAACAAAATAAATATTTAAAAATTTATAGGAATGTATTTTTCAGTAACTTTTTGCACGTAAAAAGAACAAAATATTATTTAAACACTTTTTAGGAAAAGTATTTCTATGTTAAGCTGATAAAAAATGTTGTAAAATAAAATTATTCAATCTGTATTCTAAAGAACTGAAACATAATTTAATTTGATATATTTTCATAATAAAATAAATGTTTAATTATTAAATAGAATTGAAAAGTTTGTGTTTTACACATTTTCATACTTTCTTTAATTAATAAAAAATTACATTAAATTCATTACGTTAAATTTATGGACATAAATATTTTTATTTATTATTTAAATAAACTTTATATTTAAATAAAAGTATTTAGCGATTATTATGATAATTTTACAATTATTACGATAAATTCAAACAATTCAAATGCAATTGTATGATTAGTTAAAAATAATTATTGTTAAGAAATATTTTAATTTATTTTTCAAATAAATTTTATATTTGAATTAAAGTTCTTAACGATTATTATAATTATACAGTTATTACGATACTATTATGATAAGTTAAAAATAGTTTTTGTTAAGAAATATTTTAATTTATTATTAAAATAATTTTCATATTTAAATAACGTATTTAATGGCTATTTTATCTTATTAGAAGTATCTAATTACAGATAAAATATAAATAATTTTTTTTTTAAAAACGTAAAGACTCAAAATTCTTATGCATAGTTACTCATTTATTTTCTCCATTTCTGTCGGCATCTTTTTAACTTACTATGCTCCTTTTTTTTCCATCTTCACAAAAAGAACTTCTCAAGTTAAATGACATTTATAAACTTAAATGCGTGTTTTCCGTGTAAGTATTCGAAGTAAAATAATGGTTTACAAGTCAAAAAATTTAATAACATTTATAGTGTTAGTCTCGTTTCATTAGAAAATGTCTGAAAGAAGTCAAAATAAAATCAAAACTGCTTTGAATAAAAACTTTTATTAGGTCTAATTTTTTTCCATCGTATTTATTTCATGCTCCTTTTTGTGGATTATTAATTGCAACTACGGTTTTGAAATGTACTTAATTAAATAATGGACACCTCATCTAATTAAATAACTGGAATGCACTTTTTGAAGTGCTGCTACTTGATACTCTTAACTTTTTATTCCCGCTCTTTTTATGCTTTGCAAATGATTTATTTTTTGCTTAGATAGCAATTCTTTTTACGTTTGTCACTTGTTTGATGCCCACTTTTTTTCTGATATTCTTTTTAAGATTTATCTTCTAAAATGTTCCACCCACTTCAAGATCAAAAATTTTGGAGAATTCTTTTCACACTAACTAGCTTTAAACAAAATAAATATTTTAAAAATTTATAGGAATGTATTTTTTCAGTACCTTTTTGCATCTAAAAAGCACAAAATATTATTTAAACGTTTTTTAGGGAAAGTATTTCTATGCTATGCTGATAAAAAAGGCTGTAAAATAAAATTATCCAATCTGTATTATGTTTTTAATTAAATAATTCATCTGATGCATATAATACAAAATAAAAGTGATCGGGAACAAAATGAAAACATCATAAATATGAAAATTTTGTTAAAACCTTTCAAACGTTATATCATATATTCATCAAATATTATATTTATACAATATTATAAATTCTCCTATAAATTACAGATAAAGAAAAAATTAATTCTGCAATTTATACTAGTTTAAAAATAAAATGTTTTCTTGTAAAGGAATTTTTTATTTCAGTATTTCTAAAAAGTTTGTTACGATTATAATCATACTAATTAAGAACATGGTGTAACATCTCGGCCTATACTAGACCTATACACCCTATACTAGACCGACTATCAATAGCTTCGTGAAGAGATCTCTTTCAGGTTCATAGGAACATTTTAATTTTTATTTAAATGTATTATATATGTATATATATATTTTTTAATAGTATTAGATCGTGAGAATCAATTTTATATGTCAAGTTCGCTGGATCACATTGAATGACGTAAAAATATAATAACTCTTTATATTAAAGACATATAGTTAATAAGTAATAATGGCAACTTTGTGCAAATTTTCTGAAAGTCTGGAGAAGGTCTAATGAAGGAAACTGAAAGCAACTGTGAAGAAAAGCAGCTGTTTGGCGACGTTTTCAGCTGCTGATCCTGTAATTCTGCATTTCATTGATGGGAGAATGCCACAAGAACACATCATGGAACAACATGACAATTTTATCATGAAAATAATCCTAAATATAAAGTTTAAACATGCTGTCTTGGCTCTTATATAATTGCAGTTATGTAATTTATGTTGGCACTACTCCAAATCCCAGGTATAAATCTCTTGGAGAATTTGTTGGATGTTTTTAACAAATTAATTTGCTGTTTTCAGTAAAAAATAGTTTAAAAGAGTAGGCAAGTATTAAGCAGAGCTTTTGATGAAAACAATGGTGTAATCTATTTCTAAAAGTCTTAAAATGTTTATAAAAGCAAAAGATTATGAACAAAATACCAAATATTTTCACAAGTAGTTTTTTTTTATTAACTAGTTTTAAAAATCTTGCTAGTAATTCAGCTACCTGATGTACAATTGGCTAGAGCTCTGGCCTTTGATACCACAAGCTTCAGGCTCGAATTCTGGCAATGGCATGGAATTTGTTACTGGTTCGGAATCGACGTTAAACAGTAGGTTTCGGGCTAATTAGCCTAAAGTGTGCTCAACATGACCATAGAGTGACAAACCAAACCAAATCCTCAACATCCAATTTTGATTATGTACTATTTTTTTTTTTATTTTGGCTATAATTTCTGAATAAAATGAATTAATTTGCATGTTTTGTATTTTAAAATTACAATTAATATGAGCATACTATTAAAATTTCATTTGATATTTTTTTTCTTATCTTTTTTGACTGGATTAGTATCTTTTTTATATTTGAGTTTGGCTTTGGGGTGACTATATTTTTAGTATACTTTCATTATAATTATTATTAAGGTATATTACCTAACATAAATTCTCTGTATAAAAATTTGAAAATAATATTAAAAAAAACTTTAAAAGTATTGACTAAATATTTATATGTTACGAGGTCCAATTACATGCAACACTAAATCTAAGCATTTTATTGCAAATACAAGTTTCACTTTATAGCTGGCATCTACTCGGTTTTGAAACACTCTTTATTTTTAACTATCTCACTAAATATTGACAGCCCAAAACACCATCCAATGAGAAATTTATTAGCATTAAATAGAAGAATTCCGATTGCACCTAATTATCACCATTCGATTTTCCCTAATAAGTTTCCTCCTTTTCCGAATCCAATCATCAAATCTTCATTACTTTCCACACCAACACAGAGTTCACAATTAATCATTTAAAAATCCCTTTTCTCTTTCAAATCGCTTTGATTCAACCATTCCTTGAAAGAACAGAAAGAAGAAGAACAGTAAAAGTAAAAAAATATGACAAAAGAAAAAAAAAGAATACTTTCTTACTTTTCTTCGAATTAAAATCATTTCCCGCGAAATTTATCGACCAAAGGATGTCAAAAACGATGCGTTACACATCGACACGGTCGCAGTTAAAAAGGCAGGGGGGGATCGAATCGTTTGGTATAAACTGCAACATTAGTTTCAAATGCCCTGGGTCGCAGCAGAAAACTAATCACATACCGATTCTAGGCGCAAAAGTGTAATCTGCGAAGATTAATCATTTTCTTATTATGTTTGAAAAGGGGGGTTGGTTCCGAAGAGAGGGGGGGTTGGGATCGGATCATTTATCGTCAGTTCTCTTTCGAACAAAAAGTCCATAAGAGCTCGACAAACCGATAGCGGATTGCGAGAGGTTATAAAAGCGGCTTGCGATCAAATGCACCGATTAACACGTTCTTCCCCTTTTATTGGAAGTTTCCCGGAGTGGCTTCTGAATGTTGTGATAATGGCTCTTCAATTGAAGATGAAAAGAAATGGAGATTTTTTTTTCTTTATTGAAAAGCTTAAGTACATTCAAATCTAATTTAGAGTCTGTGGGACTGTATTGGGAGAAAGTAATGATTTAGGGATAATGCGTTTATAGTGAAACGTTTTGCATTAAGAGTTACGTAAGCAAGCCTTGCCACCTTTCTACTGTTTGAAGGTTTTAAATATCACGAGTAGTATCATCTTTGACTTTATGCTTTTGGACAGAATCTTAATGAAAATATAGAATACAGAATCTTAATATACAGTTTTTCAAATCATTAGTTATTATATATTTGAGAAAGCCTTTTACCACTAGAATTCTGGCCTTTTTTCCACTAGAATTCTGGCCCTTTTGCCACTAGAATTCTGAACCATTTATTACAAGAATTCTGGCAGAACAAAGTAAATTAATTTAAATAGAATTTGGTGAATTAAATTTGAATCAATTTTGCAGGTTGCATTATAAATGTTGTGATAATGGCTCTTCCATTGAAGATGAAAAGAAATTGAGATATTTTTTCTTTATTCAAAAGCTTAAGTTCATTCAAATCTAATTTAGAGTATGTAGGACTGTATTGGGAGAAAGTAATGATTTAGGGATAATGCGTTTATAGCGAAAAGTTTTGCATTAAGAGTTACGTAAGCAAGACTTGCCAACTTTTTACTGTTTGAAGGTTTTAAATATCACTATACTCTCCATTTCATTTCATCTTCTATTGAAGATCCATTATCACAAAATTCAAAATGCAACATGCAAAATTGATGCAAATTTAATTCTGTAAATTCTATTTAAATTAATCAACTTTGTTCTGCAGGGGTTCTAGTTGTTAAAAGATTTCAAAAAGGAAATCAACTAATGATTTAATTGAGTGTCACCTTTGATTGTATACCTTTGGTCAGAATCTTAATGAAACATTCAGCAGTTCTTCATATCGTAAGTAATATCTTTGAGAAATCCCTTTACAATTAGAATTTCTGCAGAACAAAGTAGATTAATTAATTAGATCAATTTTGGCGATTGACGCAAATTAATGACAGCTCAATGGCTGTTCGTAGTATAGCAATGTGCTTAACTAAATAATTTTTCAACATTAGTTAAAGATTGATCTGGTTTGTCTATGATCACGCTTTTTGCAAGCTTCAGGCTAATTAGACCGAGGCCTAATATTTGACGTGGATTCCGAACCACTAGCAAACATCCATACCAGCGCTAGGATTCGAATCTGAAGAATATGGTACCAAAGGCCAGATCTATATCCAATTGGCCATCAGGCTGCCAAATGTTGAGGAATTTTCGATCATCAGAAATTATACTAACATGAACATCTATACCTAAAACTATAAACCGAAAATGAAAAACCTACAATATCCGAATATTATACTTTTATCATTGCAACAGTTGCATAAAGGCCGTTTAGTATATTATTGGATCCATCTGTCGAATGCAATATCCTATCGATATATCACGGATTTTGCTTGTACTTTAGCTTTTACAGATTTTTAGTAAATTTTCTATACTTTGTATGGCATGAGTGCAAAAAAAAAAAAAAGAATTGGTTCCCTAAAGTTTAAAAAATTTTTTTTCCGAGTAAAGTTTTTAAATCTTAACCATTAAAAATTGTTTTAAAAGAGTTGACACTATCTTAAAAAGGCGATTTCTTAATGTTTCAATCATGACCCTATAGTTGAAAATGAAACGAAATATATATTATTTTTTTTGCAATATTTTACATTTCTAATTCAGAGGTTTTACAAAAAATACAAATATTAGTTTAGAGGGAATGCATTTGTATTAAAAAGTTTAATAAGAAGTGTTATATGAATACTAAGTCAACAATGCATTTTTATACAACGAAATTTTCCATTGATTTTGTAGCTGTTGTGTAATTATAAGTCTATATCTGATTTATTATATTTATACAATTCTGTTTTTCGCCACCAGTTCTTCGATATATTACTAACTGCATAATATTTTTTCATGGTAAACACCAGTTTCAATGATCTCTAAAAACCCTATTTGTATTATATATTCTATTTACCTTAATAATCATTATTTTATCAACTTCATACTTCAGCCTTTTATAAATTTACTTAACTGACAGAAAATAAATCTTAAAAATGGTGTGTTTCTATTATGCAGTTACATTATTCTAATATGCAACTGCATTATTCTGTTATGCAATGTTTTATTATACATATTATGTTATGTAATTATCTTTTATGTTTTTATTACGAAATTTATTGTATTCTTATAAAGTTACCAAACTGATATTTATCTTAGAAAAGAAATTTTAATAATGGAGTGTTTCTATTATGATACTAATCATTTTATTGTTGCTTTCGTACATTTCACAATGGATAAATCATTTAACAGTGGAATTAATAACGCATTGTACAGTACAGACAGCAATCGATTGATGGTAATTCATATTTTGATTTAAATGGAGTTTTAATTAGTTTTTATTTTCATTTTTACTCCGGAGAACGAATTCTACATTTTAAAAAAGAATACTGTTGCGTAATTATTTATAATAGACGAAATATTTGTTAAACATGAATTGCTTTTATTCTTTGATTCATAATATTATTTAATGATAATTAAGTAGTTTAAAAACAGTTGTGGCAACAAATATTACATTTCTGATTGAATTTTCTTTGTTTGATTGACATGACTTTGTTGAGAAGAGCATATTTGTTCATTTCCATCATAAAATATTTTAAATAAATAAAAATTTCATCATAAAATATTTTAAATAATTCATCATAAAATATTTTAAATAAATAAAAAATTTTAAATACAATCTTTTTTATTTAAAATATTTTATGTAAAAAACATAAATACCATATTATATTTTATGTTTATTTTAAATATTTTTATAATTGTTTAATTCTTTATGTAATATCAAATTTAACTTAATAATTTTTTGCAATCAGCCTTATCTGTGCAACTTAATTGCATTGTAAAAACATTTCTTTAATTTGGAACACATTACAAAAGTACCATTTCCTGTATTTTCATTATTTTTTTTATAAATTAAGTTAAATCATTTTAATCCTACCTATCAGCTATAATCAACAATAAAATCTTCAATATGACACAATATATATATATATATATATATATGCATATATAATGTAATACTCAATAAAAAATAATATTTAGCACGTGATTTATATCTTAGACATTTTTTAATTTATTAAATCGTTTCTTAATTTATAATTCTCAAAAATCTGTGACAATGGTTTTCAATAAGAATAAAGTTGAAATTAAAATTTACTTTGAAGATTCACAATCATTTAAATCTAAGTGAAACATTTGTTAGATTCAAATTTATAATGTAGAGACTCTAAACAAATATTAAATTATGCTTTTGTGTTTGTTGTATAAAGCAAGAGTTGATGTATTTTTTATGATTATTTTTTATGAAAGAAAGTGTGTTTGCAAGAAAAAAACTACAAATTATTACTATTGTTGTTCTAAAGAATTTAGTTATTTATTATTTTTAAAATACTATTCAAACATTAGGAAAATTTAGAATCATTTTCCACGCATTAATTCATGCGATTTATTGAAAATTGACTGATTTAAAAAGTTATATTTTTTTGCAAAATTACAATAATTTATTTATTGAAATTCATACATTTCTAATATAAATACATTAGAAAGGTTTCATTTTATAAAACAGTATTCATATACTTTTAAGTGATTAAATTTTTTGCAGAAAAAAATAGCATTAATCTTCTTATTAATGAATTTTTTTGTTAATTACATTTTCCTAAATACAGTAAATATTATCTAATGATTTTTTTTTTGAAAATATGCGCAAAACCAACTAAACAATAAAAAGAAAACTGCAAATAAGTAAAAAATACTATACAAAAATCAGAAGTAGAAAAGACTACCATAATTTTATGTACTTAGTTGAAAGTGCTTATTAATTTTCTCTTGTGGATTTTCTTATACACTGAAGCGACAAAAGTCATGGGATACCTCTTAATATCGTGTCGGCCCTCCTTTCGCCCGGCGAAGTGCAGCAACTCGACGTGGCATGGACTCAACAAGTCGTTGGAAGTCTTCTGCAGGAATATTGAGCCATGCTGTCTCGATAGACGTCCATAATTGTGAAAGCGTTGATGGTGCAGGATTTTGGGCACGAACAGACCTCTCGATGATGTCCCATAAATGCTCGATGGGATTCCTGTCGGGCGATCTAGGTGGCCAGATCATTCGTTGGAATTGTCCAGAATGTTCTTCAAACCAATCGCGAACAGTTGTGGCCCGGTGACATGGTGCATTGTCATCCATAAAAATCCCATCGTTGTTTGGGTACATGAAGTCCATGAATGGCTGCAAGTGATCTCCAAGTAGCTGAACATAAACATTTCCAGTCAATGTTCGATCCAGTCGCACCAGAGGACCAAGTCCATGCCATGAAAAAACAGCCCACACCATTACGGAGCCACCACCAGCTTGAACAGTACCTTGCTGACAGTTTGGGTCCATGGCTTCGTCGGGTCTGCACCACACTCGAACCCTACCATCAGCTCTTACCAACTGAAATCGTGACTCATCGGACCAGGCCACGGTTTTCCATTCATTTGGGACCAACCGATATGCTCACGTGCCCACGAGAGTCGCTGCAAGCGATGTCGTTCTGTCAGTAAAGGCACTCCAGTCGGTCTTCTGCTGGAATAGCCCAAGAAAGCCAAATTTCTCCGCACAGTTCTAACAGACAAGTCCCTTGTACGTCCCACATTTATTTCTGCGGTTATTTGACGCAGTGTTGCTTGTCTGTTAGAATTTACGACTCTTTGCAGACGTCGCCGGTCTCGGTCGTTAAGTGCAGGCGGTCGACCACTGCGCTGTCCATGGTGGGATGTTATGCCTGAAATTTCATACTCTCGGCACACTCTTGACACAATGGATCTGGGAATGTTGAATTCCCTAACGATTTCCGAAATGGCATGACCCATGCGTCTAGCTCCAACTAACATTCCGCGTTCAAAGTCTGTTAATTCCCGTCGTGCGGTCATCATCACGTCAAAACCTCTTCACATGAATAACTTGAACAGAAATGAAAGCTCTGCGAAAGCACTGCGCATTTATACCTGTTCTACGCGATGCTACTGCCATCTGAAAATTTGCATATTGCTATCCCATGACTTTTGTCACTTCAGTGTATTTCGTACTATATAATATCTGTCCTATAATTTGTATGATTTATACAATTAGAAAGACATAATTAAATAAACTTAAGATACACAGTTTTATATCTCTGAAATACAAATAAAGTAAAATAAATATTTCAGACTTTGATAATGTGGTTTATTTGCCAAAGAAATATAGTCGATCTAATTTAACTGTATAAATATGATTTTTTTTTTATTTAGTTTTGAATTTTTCTATCACAAAATTGCTGTACTAAAAGTGATTTATATCTATATTTCACTACTTATATTAAAATAAATTAATGAGTTGTATAGAAAATGATCGATCATAACTCTTGTAGGATGACACCATATAAAATTAAATGTCATTAAAAGGTATTTATTGGTGAGATATTTATTATATTCTTATTCTAATTATAAAAATTGTATAAATAAGAATTTTTTTACGTACTTTTTTAATTTTTTAGCACAAGATTGTTGTACTGTTAGTGATTTATATGTACTTTTAACTACTTATATTAAAATAAATTCCTGAGTTTTATAGCAAACGATCGATCATAACACTTGTATGATCATAACACGATGTAAAACTAAGTGTAGAATCATACAATAAGAAATAAAAATGTTAATTAATTTGATATTAAAACGAAAAAACGGATTAATTTAAGGGTGAAATATGGTATTCTTATTCTAATATAAATAATTCTTATTTTATTTTTCTACTTAATAATTTGAAAAGGAAGATATATGTTTTTAAACTTATTAAGTTTAAATATATTTTTGCCATTAATATTATTAATTATCTTATTATGACTTAAAATTTTATTTAATTAATTTTCATTCATACACAGTTAGGAAAAATAAGAATTTTGCATAATGTGTTATTTAATTTAATATTATCTTTCAATAATAACCAAAAGTAAGTTATAATTCTCTGAGAAAAAGAAATATTTTTCAATTTTAATTTTTATTGCCTAAAGAAATTTTTTAACTGTTTTTTTAAGTTCAATAGTTTATTTATTATTTCTGTTTAATTTTTGAAAATGACATAACTAAGGAAAAGCTTATTAATAATTAAGAAATTTGGTGCTGTTGTAAGTAAATAAACGTGTTTTCAAAAGTAAAAATAAATATATTTCTGAAAATCATATTCATTTTCTTAAATTAATGGTAATTTTTTTTTTTTTTTTTGTGAAAAAAATCTAATATTACACAACTTTATTTTTATTTTTTTATTTTTCTATGAATAATATAATTTGAAGTGAAAAAAGTATTTTGTTTGTATTTATTTATTTATTTCTGTTGGATAATATTTCCTATCAGCTTCTTCTCAGCGAGTGAGAAAAATTTTATAAAGCATTAAAGTTGGATTAAAAAAAGTGCCCACGAGTTTACTTATGCACATTATTGCACATGCATCTTTTACAGTTACGCCACAACATAAATTGTAAATGAAAAGCTTTCATGTATTCGAACTTATGGGTTCTTTATATTTCAAATGATTGTTATGAGTTCATCAAAGATTGTGACAATCTTCTTATAGAAGCTATCTTTTTTTAACTGAAAACCATCCATACTACCATTACAATATTTACAAAATTATATTTTTAAGTGATTTATAATGTTATTAGTCGAATCAGTTCTTCTTTTTTATTGCTCATCGTTGTCTTAAATAGTTTTCAAATTTTAGTTTTCTTCAGTTAAAATAATTTTAATCTGAAGAAAAACTCACTTTACATACATATACCAGTGTTTAGGTTTAAACGGATTTATATACAGTGTTTAATTACAAATTGTGAAGTGTTTCATTTTAAGACAATTGTAATTTTTAATAAAAACAACTTTAATTCAAATATGAAAGCATATAAATAAGATTTCTCATATTCCTTTTTTGTCTTGAAAATATTTTTTGATAACAAATCACGCATATATGCCTAGTTTAAAATAAGAATATCACAAAAAATATAGAATATTTGGGCAGGGGGTACATTACTTGAATTAGAAATAACCCATCCAATTATTAAAAGATTTATTATAAATTAGACTGCAAAACATGAAATTTAAGTATACTGGAAGAAAAATTAAATTTCCAAAATGATTATATTTAATCGTACAAACATTTTACAATTAACTGTTATATATTATATTTCTTTTTACTGCTGTTACTGCGGATGTATATTATTTATAGAAAATATTACATCCGCGTTTCATCTCGATACTTTTGCTTTACTTTACCCCACATTTTACGTGCACAGCGCTATGAAACCCCTAGCAATTAAGAAGATGAGATAAAAAAATAATATAGGAAACACACAATTATATAAATATATCATTACAGTGAATTATAATATAAGAAAGAAACATATATTATGGTAATTAACATAGCAACTATGTAACTAACTTAATACTATGCAACTAATATAATATTATGTAACTAACATAATGTTATGTAACTAGCATAACAGTAACTACGTAACTAATATAATATCATATAACTAACATAGTACTATGTAACTAATATAATACTATGTATCTAACATACTACTATGTAACTAGCATAGCAGTGACTATGTAACTAACTTAATAGTATGCAACTAATATAATACTATGTATCTAACATAATACTATGTAAATATCATAACAATAACAATGTAACTAATATAATACTATATAATACTATGTATCTAACATAATACTATGTAACTCGCATAACAGTAACAATGTAACTTATATAATATTATGTATCTAACATAATACTATGTAACTGGCATTAAAGTAACTATTCAACTAATATAATATTATGTAACTAACATAATATTATGTAACTAACATAATACTATCCAACTAATATAATATTATGTAACTAACATAATACTATCCAACTAACATAAGCATAATAGAAACGATAAGTATACTTCTCGTTTATACAGAAGGAATAAATAGTGATGATAAACCCGTGAAAAAAGTATGGCATGGGATACAAAATATTATGATGGCTTTTATTCTAAGAAGAATGAAATACTTTTATCATGAGTGATAGAACTGGCACAAAACCTACAATTTTTATTTCAGGGTAAAAGATTTCTCGGGATTATTAAATGTTCATTTTCTTCTTCAAAGTTGATGACTTCCCATCTGGTCCATGGGTTGCAAATTACATTTCTATGTCAGTGAATGTAAAAAGGCTTAGAAGGTATGGGATTTTAAGATGGCATGCTTTTGCAAGAGGACAAATAGTTGCGTAGTGGAAATTTCTCTTCCTACTCACAAAAAATATAACTTTTTAAATGAAGTTTAATTTTAAGTTTTTTAATTTTTCTTTATAATCATAATTATTTTTAGAAAAAGACTCACAGCCATTAAATCTTTCTTTAAAGAACTTTGAATAAAAGTGTATAACACTGTTTACCAAATGTCTAAATTTTAATCTGATTAATGCTGTGCTTTATTTGGAACGCCTCCAATGCGGAAAAGTTTCCAGAAAAATGGACTTTTACATTATTGGTTGCAAAACAGAAAAAAATTATAATATTAATAGAAAAAAAGAGTGACGAAGTTCTTAGACAAAATTCTCACTTAAGTGTATGAGCAATTTTATATAATGGACTTTTCGACAGTGTCAAACTGCTTACACTGGATTCAATATACGTTTCAGTAAAATTTTGTAGTGAATTAAGTACCTTGACTAAAAATTGTTGTATTTTTATGTATGGTTAAATGTTAAAACATAGTTAATTAGAAAATAGATTAATGCTCAAAATTTCTCATTAACAAAATGGAAACAAAATGAAATAGAGCTTGAGATATTAATCCAAGAAATCTAGTATTTTCAAAGCGCACATAAATCAATGATAAACCTATCGTGTTGATATGCGCTTTGGACGGCAAAGTCAAAAAATGCTGAAAGTTGTATCCTAATTCACTAAAAATAGCAATCTTAAAAGATGCCAAAAATTCTATGTCAAAACTAACATCTAGTTTAGTTTAAACTCTATCCCAAATGTCATAATATCTCTTTTCAGGAAACCTCTCTTTCCTCGGTTTCCTTAAGATAGATCAGTACACAAAATTTTTCATTAACAAAATGAAAACGAAATTAACTAGATATTAAGATATTAATGCAAGAAATATAGTGTTTTCAAAAGCGCACATAATTCAATGATAAACCTATTGTGTTGATCTGCGCTTTGGGCGACAAACTGTTATAATGTCCAAAGTTGTATCCCATTTCAATAAAGAAGCAATCCAAAAGGCTGCCAAAAGTTCTATCTTAAAATTACCATGTAGTTTAGTTTAAACTCGATTTCAATGTCGTAATATCCTTTTTAATAAAACCTTTCATATAATCCCTGCAGTACAAAATGGTAAAAGTTTTTTTTTCTTGTTGTATAGTTATTTTAATTCACACAAAGCTGATGTAGGATTTAAAAAATGGTAAAAAAGTTTTTTTTTGTTGTTGTATAGTTATTTTAATTCACACAACGCTGATGTAGGATTTAAAAAGTGGTAAAAAGTTTTTTTTCTTGTTGTATAGTTATTTTAATTCACACAAAGCTGATGTAGTGCATCCATTTTTTTTATGAGATAAAACATGTAGTTTTACATTTAATTTCATAATGCTTAATTAATTTCACAATAATACATTGAAAAAAAGGATGTATAATTTCTTCAAAAAATTACTGCTATCTTGTTCAATTATTATATATTCTGATATTTGATTAATTTCATTAAATTATTTTATAAGGATTCAATTATTTATTATCATAGATCATGTAAAGTACCTCTATCAATGGAAAAGCTATCTTGTGTCTACTCTACTTATATCTACTTTTGCTGTCTTGTTCAATTACAGTATATTCTAATATTTTATTAATGTATTGATTAAATTATTATATAAGGATTTAATTATTTATCATTATTGCCATAACTCATGTAAAGTACCGCTATCAAGGGAAATGTTATCTTGTAGCTACTCTACTTATATCTACTTTTGCTGTCTTGTTCAATTATAGTATATTCTAATATATTATTAACCTATTGATTAAATTATCATAAACAGATTCAATTATATATCATCATGTTTATTATCGTTTTTATCTCACCAAAATAATCCGCCAAACTAGAAAATTTCGTATAAAATTTATCTTACCTTTCTATTGAAACAAATGGCAAGAATGAGATATCCAAAAGGACAGGGACGTAGAGAGTTAATTCAAATATAGTTGCAATACTTTTATTTACACATTGCAATGACGATAAGACACATAAAAGTAACAAAAATACAGTCACAAAAAACCCGCGCCTACCACGGACCATAGGACTACCAACAGGAAATTCCAAAATCCAGAGAGAGAAATTCTTACACCGAAGTACAATTACAGTTAAAAGCAGCAGTAAAGAGTTCACGTGGTAAATAGTTCAAAAAGTTCTAGATATATACAGCATTTTTGACAATCGTAGCTCATGTAAAGTATTGCTATCAATGGAAAAGCTATCTTGTACGTACTCTACTTCTATTTACTTTTGCTATCTTGTTCAATTATTATACATTCCAATATTTTATTAACCTATCGATTAAATTATTATATAAGGATTCAATTATTTATCATCGCTTTTATTATCATTGCTCATGTAAAGTACCCTTATTAATGGAAAAGCTATCTTGTATCTAATCTACTTATATCCAGTTTTGCTATCTTGTTCAATTATAGTCAATCATATAGTTATATAATCATCATATAGTCAATTATATAGTTATCATATATTTATATCAATACTTTTATATTCTAATATTTTATTAATGTATTGATTAAATTATTATATAATGATACAATTATTTATCACCGTGTTTATTTTCATAGTTCATGTAAAGTACCGCTATCAATGGGATAAAAAGCAACTAAATTATTTATCAAACACCGCTCACATTCACCAAAGTATCTACTAATGGATACAAATCAATGACACTTTCTCTATGTACCTTACTAACAATCAGAATTTTTTTTGCACCCCAAACTCAACTCGAACTTCATAATTCTCCCTTGTCATTAAACGTCCTCCGTCGAGAACCACCCACTGTCTCATCCCTGCAGAAAAGTTCCCGTCGTCTGCAAATCAGATCCCTCCTAAGCCCACACGTAGAACTCATTTCTCTTTGGCGTATAATCCACCCCCCGCCCCCCTCTTATTTACCTAGTTTCATAACGAGCTGCAAGTTCAAGATAAGGAAATCGATCAGCATCAGGGGAGGCAAGGGGGGCACCTAAATCGCCCCATGATTCAACGTCAAATGGAGAACTTTTTGAAGTTTTTTGCCCCTGTTTGGCGTCCATCAACTCTAATTTAAAAGGAACTTGGCGCGTTTTACACGGAGACAAGGGGTTAGGATGGATGAAAAAAAAATTTTTTTTTTTTTACTTACTTCCAACGTTTGCCAGTCACGGATATAGACAAAGAAAAAGCATCAGGGAGTAAATGAGGTATGAAGATCGGGATTCGCCCCAGACTTACCTTTGCGTCGCTCTTTCAAGTTCCAGGTGGAATGGGCGAGAAACTTTTCAAAAGGAAATGAGACCCTTTTATCAGAAGTAGATTTATCATGTTAGTAAATATGGATTTTTAAGTAAGGTTTTAATAACTTGATTAAAAGTTGTGATAGTTTGTTTAAATTATATCTGCAATATTAGATAAATATCGTACATTAATATATAAATATATATATATACATTCATGCATATATATATAAGTATGTACACTGACGTGACAAAAGTCATGGGATAGCAATATGCAAATTTTCAGATGGCAGTAGCGTCGCGTAGAACAGGTATAAATGCGCAGTGCTTTTGCAGAGCTTTCATTTCTGTTCAAGTTATTCATGTGAAGAGGTTTTGACGTGATGATGACCGCACGACGGGAATTAACAGACTTTGAACGCGGACTGTTAGTTGGAGCTAGACGCATGGGTCATGCCATTTCGGAAATCGTTAGGGAATTCAACATTCCCAGATCCACTGTGTCAAGAGTGTGCCGAGAGTATGAAATTTCAGGCATAACATCCCACCATGGACAGCGCAGTGGTCGACCGCCTGCACTTAACGACCGAGACCGGCGACGTCTGCAAAGAGTCGTAAATTCTAACAGACAAGCAACACTGCGTCAAATAACCGCAGAAATCAATGTGGGACGTACAAGGGACTTGTCTGTTGGAATTGTGCGGAGAAATTTGGCTTTCTTGGGCTATTCCAGCAGAAGACCGACTAGAGTGCCTTTACTGACAGAACGACATCGCTTGCAGCGACTCTCGTGGGCACGTGAGAATATCGGTTGGTCCCTGGATGAATGGAAAACCGTGGCCTGGTCCGATGAGTCACGATTTCAGTTGGTAAGAGCTGATGGTAGGGTTCGAGTGTAGCGCAGACCCCACGAAGCCATGGACCCAAACTGTCAGCAAGGCACTGTTCAAGCTGGTGGTGGCTCCGTAATGGTGTGGGCTGTTTTTTCATGGCATGGACTTGGTCCTCTGGTGCGACTGGACCGAATATTGACTGGAAATGCTTGTGTTCAGCTACTTGGAGATCACTTGCAGCCATTCATGGACTTCATGTACCCAAACAACGATGGGATTTTTATGGATGACAATACGCCATGTCACCGGGCCACAACTGTTCGCGATTGGTTTGAAGAACATTCTGGACAATTCCAACGAATGATCTGGCCAGCTAGATCGCCCGACATGAATCCCATCGAGCATTTATGGGACATCATCGAGAGGTCTGTTCGTGCCCAAAATCCTGCACCATCAACGCTTTCACAATTATGGACGTCTATCGAGACAGCATGGCTCAATATTCCTGCAGAAGACTTCCAACGACTTGTTGAGTCCATGCCACGTCGAGTTGCTGCACTTCGCCGGGCGAAAGGAGGGCCGACACGATATTAAGAGGTATCCCATGACTTTTGTCACTTCAGTGTATATATACATTCATGCATATATATAGGAACACCACACCTGAACAAAGGATAACAAGCAAGAAGTGAATTACAAACACGGCCATTTTGTATCCCAAAAGCTACTACCAGTATTTGATAGTTACCTAAATTCGGTACGAAATAATTTAAACTTATTTTGAAAATAAGTTTAAATTATTTCGTACCGAAATATCGTAGCCAAAAATTACGAAATATTTTTAATAAATATAAATAATGAAAATATAAATTTTTTATGGTTATTAGAGTTTTAGGTCACCAGATGGAAATGACCTTATAATATAAGCCTAATATAGGCATCCATTATTATTTTATAAAAAAAATGAACATTTAATTTGGTCAGTCAAACAAAGTTGAACATACTTTTCATTCATCATTGTAGTATTGTAGTATTTATTCATCTTATTGTAGTATTTCTTCAAACAGCATACTGGGGCCTGAATGGCCAAGTAGCTAGCGCTCTGGCACTCGGTATCGCAGGTTTAGGGTTCGAGTCCCGGCGGTGCAATGGGTATTTGTAGTGGTTCGGAATCCACGTTAAACTGTAGGTTCCGGTCTATTTAGCCATAAGTGTGCACAAGATGACCGTAGAGCTACAAACCAAATCAAACAACAAACTTTCATTTGACGTAGAATAAATGCCATAATGATATGCACTTAGATAAATTTCCATTATTATTTTATAATAAAATGAACATTTAATTTGGACAGTCAAACAAAACTGAATATACAATTCAATTAAAAAAATAGATTATACCTACTAAAGTCTTGGTTTGTACATTTAAAATTCTGATTTTTCACCTCCATAGATTTATTTTCGATATAAACCTGATTTCGATAAATTTATATCGCAATTCATTAAAAAATTACTCTTTTTGCAGTATTTCTTCAAACAAAATACTTTTATTTGAAGTATACTTAATGCCACAATGATATTATGATATGATGATAAGTGCTCAGATTAATTTCTAGATAAATTTTCATCATTATTTTATAATATAATAAACATTTAATTTGGACAGTCAAACGAAACTGAACATTCATTTCTTTAAAAAAAACTATCATATCTACTAATGTTTCTATTTGTACATTTAAAATTCCATTTAGACCACCATAGATTTTTAATTTTAAACCTATTTTCTATTAATTTATATCGCTATTCATTGAAGAAATTATTTTTTTGCAATATTCTTTCCAACAACATACTGTTATTTGATGTCAACATAATGCCATAAAGATATTATGACATCATGATATGTGCTCAGATTAATTTCTAGATAAATTTCCATTATTTTACAATAAAATGAACGTCTAATTTCAGCAATCAAACAAAATTGAACATTCATTTCATTTAAAAAAACATCATATCTACTTGTGTCTTGATTTGTACGATTAAAAGTCCCATTTTACACCATCATAGATTTAGTTTTGATATAAACCTGATATCTATAAATTTATATCGCTATTCATGAAGAAATTACTTCTATTGTGGTATTTCTTCAAACAACATACTTTTATTTGAAGTAAACTTAATGCCACAATAATATTATGATGTGATGATATGCTCTTATCATTTAAAAAAACATCATACCTACTAATGTCTAGATTTGTAAAAATTTAAAATTTAATATTTAAAATTCTTATTAAAAATTAAAATTTTCAAAAATTCTCTCATTTGAAATTCTCATTTTTTTCCACCATAGACTTATTTTAAATATGAATCTGATATAGATTAATTTATATTGCAATTCATTAAGAAATTACTTTTATTGCAGTATTCCTTTAAAAAACATACTTTTATTTGAAGTAAACCTAATGCCACAATGATATTACATTTTCGGATATCCATTCCCGTACGGAATAGAATCCAGAAGAGGATGCTTTCATATACATTTACCAAAGCAAAGTCGTATTAGATTTGAATTCTTATATTCCAAAAAATATTCAAGAAAAGGATTCCGGCTCGTCGTATTTCAACAAAAGCTACTTTCGAAATTTTTTGCTTTAAAAAATGTCAAGTGCGTTTTTATCGGTGCAGGGCAATCTGCTATTTGAATAAAATTATTTCGAATAAATTCACAAGCATTTTCAAAACGTTATATTTCTAACAGGACGAAGCATAATGTAGATAAAGCAGCCATTGGTATTCACGACGGCACAGGGAGGTCCTATTAGAATAAAATATCCATTACGTTTAAATGTATGAGGAAAAAATTCTATTTTCTAAGACAAAAATTAAATTAAAGAGTGTATTAATTAATTAAATATTACATTCTTATGCATTAGAAAAACTGGATTTACTTGTTACTGGTCTTACTTTTATTTTCAAGTAAATTTAATGCATAACGTATATGAATTGCAATGATGCGAATGAGATGCAGTTGATAAATATTTATAATTTATTTATGTATTTGTCTTTTAATACGACTGAGTTTCTAAATTAATAGTGTTACAATAAGCTGTGTTATGTTATATTATTGTGCATAGAGTTGAAAATTTATATAAAAGACTTTTTCAAAAAACGAAAATGGATATATTATATTTTTTTTTGTAATGTTTACTGCTATTTAAGTAAAAAATTATTATGCTTTTATATCACTTTTTTGTGGAAAGATTTAACACTCAACTCTATAGAAATTTTTTAATATACGTACAATGCAAATTAAAAAAATGCATGCAAAAGAATTTTAAACTTCGTTTAATCTCATACATAACAATCAAGTAGACTTTTAAATTGTTCTGGGTTTAGGATTTCAGATGTCTTCAAAAGAGAGCATTAACTAAGCTAATAATGGATAATGGAAGTACCTCAGTGGAAATTTTAGAACTAATAACTTGGGATTTACATGTCTCATGAAATATTGTTCAACTTTTACCAGGCAGCATAATTGTTGAGTTGAGATATTCTGATATATTGTAGCAAACTTTATTTCTTATCTCTTATCTCTCAAGCATTGATTGCAACAATGTCACCAGAGGAACCGAGGCTGAGGTCTCCTGCACAACTTGCGCGGTACAGTTGGGACTCAAGTCGGACCTTACGTATAGTGGAAAGACTGAAACACTCCCAACAGACCAATATACACGGCGCCCCAATTATAGGTCTGGTTTTTAAAGAGTTCGTGTTGTAATATTAGGTATCACTATGCTTCAAATTATAATTTGTGTATATTTGCATAGACATAACTAGGCAATTTTTTACGATCAGTACTTTACTAAGATGGGCAAAATCGCAGAATAGGGACCGCTGGGATTTCGTTATAGTGTACCAAGAAAAGGCTTGCGATTGTAAGTGAAGTGAATTATAAACTGTACAAGAAATCCGGGTACAACATTTGGCGGTGTTTTACTCAACTGGCGCCACAAAAAAGTCGCCAGATCCCAACGGCCCCTATTTTGCGATTTGGTCCTAGGATGTATTTTCCACATAAAACAGTCACAATTAGTCATGGGAGGGGTTAGTTGTTCGAAATTCCCTTTAAGCTGTAGGTCCCGGTATCATATCACCTTCGAGCATCACAGAGCCCAATCTGACTGCTCATTTAGATGTTTTATTCGCATTTACAAGTCGTCTAAATACAAATAAATCTTCTACCATAAACTTGACTGGAAATGTAAAATTCTTACATATGCTATCACAAACATCCTCTGCAAAGATAGTCATCATAAAATTCGAAACTGTACTCCAAATTGCAAATACTATTAAAGCACGATTCGGATGTAAATAGGTAGGTAACAAAACATTCCAAATATGTCTGTGTAATTTAAATCGTTAAATCTGCCACCATTCGGGCCAACTGGTAGTCTCACGCACTCTGTTATAGTAACTCTTGAATCTGCTAAGTAGTGATGGAAAATGTCCTAACATTGGATATTAATCGTTTATAATAAAACTTACATCCTGTATATTTTTGTACACAAAATATGTTGTAATAACATAATAAATAAATAAGCAAAATATGTTATGAAACTCATGTTACCCTCTTTGAACAAAAGTATATAGGTTGAGTCTTACAGATATAATTTTCCTTCATTGAATAGAAACTAAATAAACTCACACTAGCCAGTCACAACTAATGTAAGGAAACCATACACGCTATTATGTTCGCCATCGAATCTATTTGTTTATGATTGCAGTTGATGTATTTATACTATTTTTATTAAGTTACCATATATTTTATTCAGCATAAGTGAGCTTCTTTTTCCCAGTATGTAAGCCACGAACGACGCATTGATAAACGTTGAGGTGACTACATTGCCTTCTAGATGGGCTGTTTTTAGGAGTAATTTCTTCACATTTGAGTGCCGTTTGGAAGAAAACTGAGAAATTTCCCCCAGAGAGCCTGACTAACAATATATGCTGTTACTTAACCCACTTGGCAGACAGCAACATATAGACCAAATCCAAGAACCCATGTGGTATCATGGAAGGAGGGCAAGGGGAGGAGCTTGTTTTTTTTTTTTTTTTTTTTTTTTTTTAAAGCTTATTTTATCCATATTTTAGGCTATTAGTCCAGGACCTACAGTTTAACTTGGTTTACGAACCACTATCAAATATCCATACCCCCGCCAGAATTCGAATCTGTAGTCCATGCGCAAGACAACTGGCCCTCAGGCTGCAGGAAGAGGAGGTGGGGGGGCAGCTTCTGTTGTCATGGAGCACATATAGGTAGATGTCTAAATTGGTTCCGTGGCATTGATTTTTTTACTGGGTAGGGTTGTAGGGTTGTTACCCGAAAGCTCTGCACTCATATTAGTCCGAGACATACGGCTTAAAGTGTATTCCGAACCCCTACAGACATTCAATGCACAGCCAGGTATCAAACCCGAAACCTGTGACATCGAGCGCTAGACACTTGGCCATCAGGCCACTTAACAATATATGCATTGTTGTTGTTGTCATAAAAACCGTCTTTATATGATAGCAGTGACTGCAACGATCGTTATCAGTAGTTTAACCTCAAACCTTCTGTACGCTAGCTAAGCATATTACTATTAAGCCACGAGTCTGCCAAGATACCCTATTTCAAATCAAATTTTGCATAATTTTCACAAATGTATGCATACGATACAGTATATCGTAACGACGAAAATCCGATATAAAAAAAAAGCAGACGAAAGGACGGCAAAGCCCCCCATCCTCCAACGCTGTTATTCAGTGTTGGCAAGAAAACTCGGGCAGGAACATTCTCTTCTGGAAAACGAAAAGAAAGAAGTGAAAAGAGAGGGCTTTAACCGATTTTCTCTGAGCAAACAGTTCTCTGAGTTGATGTATTTATCATACCATTTGATATTAAGTACCATATTTTATTATGCATAAGTGAGCTTCTTGTTTCTCTTATGTATGCCATGAACGACGCATTGATAAGCCTTGAGGGACTATAATGCCTTCTGGGCTGTCTGCTGTTAGCAGTAATTTCTTCACATTTGAGTGCTATTTGGCAGAATAGCACTCAAGAAATTTCCCCCAGACAGCTTGACTAACAATATATGCTGTTTCTTAACCCACTTGGCAGACAGCAACATCTGGACCAAGAACCAATGTGGTCTCATGGAAGGAGGGAAAAGTGGAGGAGCTTGGTTTGGTTTGTTGCTGTAAGGTAATTTTGTGCATACTTTAGGCTAATTACTCCAGCACCTACAATTCAACGTGGATTCCGGACAACTAACAAGCTTCCATGCCACACCTGGATTCGTACCTGTAGCCTATGGTACCAAATGCCAGAGAGATAACAAATTGGCCATCAGGCCGCTGGGACAGTTATCATGAAGCACCCATAGATAGAAGTCAAACTTGGTTCCGTGGAGCTGTTTTTTATGGGGTAGGGTTGTCAGCCTTACATCCAACTCTCTACAATCATATTAAACCGGGACGTAAGGCTTAAAGGGGATTCCGAACAACTATAAACCTCCATGGCAACTCAACACAAACCTGTGGCATCGAGCGCCAGAGCGCTAGTCACTCGGCCATCAGGCCCCTAACAATACATACAGTAATGCTGTAAGGTAATTTTGTATACAATATAGTATACACGTTGTTGTTATTCTCATAAAAACTATCTATTTGAAAGCAGTGACTACAATGATCGCCATCAATTCCTAATCTCAAGTCTTCTCTACGTTAGCTGTGAGCATTACTATTAAGTCAAGAATGTGTTACCAAAAATTTTCAAATTTTGCATAGTTTTCATAAACGTATGCATACGATACATTCGGAGTATATCGTAATGACGAAAATCCAATATAAAAAAAAGCAGACGAAAGAGCACCCCATCCGCCCCCGCTGTTATTCAGTGTTGGCAAGAAAACTCGGTGAAGGAACATTCTCTTCTGGAAAACGAGAAGAAAGAAGTAAAAAGAGAGGGCTTTAACCGATTTTCTCTGAGTAAACAGACTGAGAAAAAGCATTCCAACGGTGCTTTAACAGGCGTTTAGGTAGCTGCATTGCCTTCTGGAGAGAGTTTTAAGGGTGATTTCTTCACATTTAAGTGACGTTTGCAAGAAAAGTCAGAAATTTCCCCGTACAGCTTGACTAACAATACATGTTGTTTCTTATCCCACTTGGTAGACAATAACAACTAGACCAAATCCAAGATTCGTGTGGTCTCTTGGAAGAAGGGGAAGCTTCTGTTGTGATGGAGCACTCGTACGTAGCCTGACTTGCCTCCGTGACGCTAATTTTTTAAGGGGTAGGGTTGAGCCTTACGCCCAGGGCGTGTCTAGCGCTCTGGCCCTATGGGCCACAGATTTCGGGTCGAGACCCGCCGATACCATGGATGTTTGTTGTGTTTCGGAATTACTTTAAGCCGTAGGTCCTGGTCTCATATGACTGAAGAGCTTCACAGAGTCCAGTCAGACTTCTCACCCACACCATTTCCCAAACTGTTTAGAGGCAACCCAGCTCTAGGCACCGTGATGTGGTGCGGAGAGTAGTAGTAGTAACCATATGCCCAACGCTCTACAGACAGTCATATTAGACTGGGATCTACGAATCGAAGTGGATTCCGAACCACTGCAAACATCCAATGCAACCCAGCTACTCGAAGCCGAAACCAGCAGAATCGAGCGCCATAGCACTAATCATCAGGCCCCTTAACATTATATACATTGTTGTTGTTGTTGTTGTTGTCTTAGATACCATCTATCTAAAAACAGTGACTGCAACGATCGCCGTCAGTGGTTTTACCTCAAATCTTATGTTGGCTAAGCAAATTACCATTAGGCCACGAGTTTCCCTATTTGAAATAAAATTTTACATAGTTTTCACAAACGTATGCATACGATACATTCGGAGTATATCGTAATGACGAAAATCCAATATAAAAAAAAGCAGACGAAAGAGCACCCCATCCGCCCCCGCTGTTATTCAGTGTTGGCAAGAAAACTCGGTGAAGGAACATTCTCTTCTGGAAAACGAGAAGAAAGAAGTAAAAAGAGAGGGCTTTAACCGATTTTCTCTGAGTAAACAGACTGAGAAAAAACATTCCCTTGAAAAGGGAAGAAGTGGTTGGCGAAAAGAGATAACACGCTAAATCGTTTTTACCGGATAAAATGTTAAATCGTGACCAACCTTCTATTGATTCCTTGTAGGGATAAAAAAAAGGAGGGGAAAAAACTAAGGGGAAAAAAAGTCGAGTTTTTTCGACCACACTGGAGAGTTGCTTGTTTGGGAAATAGAGGGAATAAAAAATACAATGCGATAAAAAAAAAGGCAGATAAAAAAAAGAAAAGGAAAAAAATTCCCTGCCATCAAAAATACTTGTAGAAATAATTAAATACAAACAAAATTAATTATCGGCATGTTTTTATAAGCCTTCTTCTATTTCAAATGTCATTGGTCCCTTTCTGTTCCTCCTAGAAGAACTCAAAAATGAAGAATAATATATAGAAATAATTATAAATAAACAATAACTGTGCGTGGAAATAAAGTAGATAAATAATGACTTTCTATGAACAAACAATCAATAGTTGACAATATTTCTTATAAGTTTATTGAATAACAATATTTTATCTTGAATGAAAGTTCATAAATAGTAAGAATCATGTTTAATAAATATTGGTAATAAAAAGGAAAAATGTCGGCAAATCCATTTTAAAGTACAATAAAGCGATTTTCATAAACGAATATCATATAGAAAATAATGAATAAGTTAGCAAAAAAAAAAAAAAAAAATTATAACAATATTTCTACCCTTGAGTCCTGATGGCCAAGTGTCTGGCGGATGGAGCCTCGGGTTCCGAGTCGCGGAGGTGGCATGGATGTTTGTGGTTGTTCGGAATCCCCTTTAAGCTGTAGGTTCCAGTCTAATAAGACTTTAGAGCGTTTAACATAGATCTCACAACCCTACCCCGTAAAAAGAAATTTTCTCCTGTCTTGAAATTTGCCAGTAGACAGACTGCTTTGATGCAACATGAGGTTGTGGCGCCATTGAAGAAGTATTTTTATCAATTTTCCTAAATGCTGAATCTAAATCTTCAAAGAAGCTTTGAATTTTAAGCACTGATCAAATGAGAATATATTATTTGTGTAAAGCCTTATCACAACTAATTAATCCTTGTTATAAAATGGTCATTAATGCTTGCTATAAAATATATCACCCATGATGGCTTATTATGAGCTGGATCTAGGCTAATACTAAACCGTGTTTAATTCATAATAATCATAGGGATCTCTTCTATTACAGAATGAAATTTGAATTCTGAAATTTGCTAAAGTTTACAATGATTTCTGCTTATTGTAAACTGTAGTAAACAATAATATGCAGTTTACAATATTACATACTGTGTATTTTATTATTGTAAACTCAGTATTGTACATCAATACATAATTTATTGATGTACTGAGCGTTTAATGATTAGAATTTAAATAAAGCAAAAGAAAAAAAATAAATAAAATCTTTGATTTCTTTCTTAATAAGTTAGGGAATATATTCGTCAAAATTAAGGGAACACTGTATAAAATACAAGACCTGAATTAATAATAATAATAAGAAGAAGAAGAAGAAGAAGAATACAATTTAATTAATTTTATATGTATAAAGTCACCTGAAAGGTGATTGCATAAAATAAAAAGTCAATGGTTTAATTTAATTTTGAGCTAAAAAAATGCTTGGTGTCTATTGAGAATTTTAATAGTAAAAATATGATTTATGAATGACTTTTTGTTTGATAATTTCAATAAAAAATAAATATTCAATCTAAATAAATTTCATTTAATTGACTTCAACTTTATATTAGATTACCATTTATTAATGATCTTACAAATATTTATTTAATCCATCCAGAAATGTCGTTGAAGAATCAATTGGTAACTTTTTTTTCCTTTATTAAAGTTAATTTAATTATCACTTGATGCTGTAAAAATCAAGTTCTGTCGGTTTGATTTTGGTTTGTCGCACTACAAGAATTTTTTTGCAAACTTTGGGCTAATTAGACTGTGACCTACAGTTTAACGTCGATTCCGAACCATTAACAAATACCCATTCCACCACCAGGATTTTGTGAATGCTTGTGATGCCAATGGCCAAGACCTAGCCAATCAGGCTTCCAAGATTTGTCGGATAAATTATTAGTAAAAAATACTCACGTTAAATTGAAATTCATAAACTGATTACATGTTTTGTTTTATTTAAATATTATTTATAACCTTTGCAAACCACCTTAAAGATTACGTGTCTATTTAATATACAGGGTGATAATATTTGAAATCCCCCTTTCAAAATGCGGAAAAAAAACCGCTTGTCATAGTGAGTTCAATTTTGAACTGAAAATATTTGAAGAAGGGGGTAACGGTACGGCATCAAACAAAAATTCCAAAGTGTATTAATAGATGGCGCTGTAAGTGGCATAAAGAAAGTGAATTTGGCTTCCAATGATATTTTGAATCGAAATTGCAACTTATTTAGCATGAATTGCACATTAAACCAACTATAGCGTTGAATGTGCTTGATCGTTTTGTTAGTGGAAAGCCCTTCTATCACGGCAAGGTCATACGAAATTGGATAGGAAAAATCGGTGGAACTTTTTTTGAAGCCATACCGTTTTCCCTTTCTTCAAGTATCTTCAGCTCAAATTTGAACTCATTGTGACGAGGGGTTCTTTTTTTACAGCATTTTGAAAAAGGACCTTTAATTATATTATGTATTAAATTAATGTATTAAAATATGTAAATGTATTAAAATATGCCTTTAATGTATTAAAATATGCTACAAAACTATTATACATACAGTTCACCAAATTAAGAAATAAGGAACTGTGACTAAGCTCTTCAAGAACCCAAACGCAATAAGTAGTCCGACCCTCTTAATTAAACAATGCCCATAAGCTACAACATGTAATCTCCAATTTAAAAGAGCTCCTTACCAAATTGTTGGACAATACTAATGCCCAATGATTGAGTTTCCAATTAAAGAAAGACCTCCAACCCTTTACTCACTCCTAACCAAACACCTGATCGAACTTCTGAATCATATGATTTTTAATAATAAATCGAAAGGAACCCTGCAGTTCCCCCAGGAAAATACCGCCCCTCTATTCCCCAGGAACAGGCGTTTTCCTAAAGAATGTAAAACGCCACAACTTATGTCAGAAATTTCAACTCTCAGAATAGCCGCCATGGCCCAATAAATTCTACCGATCATGGGTTAGAAGTTGGATAATCCATTTTTGCTGTCGGTATGGCAAATATGGTAGAAGGACGGAAAAATCATTTTATGGAATGCTTGATTGTTTCGGTTTTTCGACGAAAAAAAATGAATTCCAAGTCATTTAACAGATGTGACACTCTTTGTGGAAAGCCTTTCCACCAAGGCAAGGTCATATCAAATTAGATGGGAAAAATTGGTGACACTTTTTATGGATTCCATACAGTTTTTTTTTTTTATGCCATTCCTACTTTTATTATAATCACCCTGTATTAAAATATGCTACAGAATTATTATGAATACAGTGTCCTAAATGTTAAGAAAAGGATCTGTAACTAAGATCTTTCAAGAACCCAAACGCAATAAGTAAACGAACCCTCTTAATTAAACAATGCCCATAAGCTACAGCATGTAATCTCCAATTTAAAAGAGCTCCTTACCAAATTGTTGGACAATCCTAATGCCCAATGATTGAGTTTCCAATTAAAGAAAGACCTCCAACCCTTTACTCACTGCTAACCAAACACCTGATCGAACTTCTGGATCATATGATTTTTAATAATAAATCGAAAGGAACCCTTGCAGTTCCCCCAGGAAAATACCACCCCTTCTATTCCCCTGGAACAGGCGTTTTCCTAAAGAATGTAAAACGCCACAACTTATGTCAGAAATTTCAATTCTCAGAATAGCCGCCATGGCCCAATAAATTCTACCGATCATGGGTTAGAAGTTGGATAATCCATTTTTGCTGTCGGTATGGCAAATATGGTAAAAGGACGGGAAAATCATTTTATAGGAATAGCAAGAGAAGAAGAGGCTTTCCCAGTATAACCCGGGATGTCTTCTCATTTGCATACAACACGCCCGTTCCTGCTTATAATCTCTTTAATACGCGTGAACCGCTTATTTGATTTGCAGTCGCACCTGAGACCCGGCGCCATTTTTAAACAAAATTTTATCGTCTGGCATTTTCGAACATTTCGCTAAAACGCCTGACTATCAATGAGCTTTCATATTGATTCGATTTTGATGATCAAATTTGCTCGAGAAATAACATGTGTGTTTACTGTATTTTTTTATTTTTTAGTTTATTTTATTTAAGTTTATAATTTTTGTATATTAATGCAGAAGCATGTTTTTGAATTTTTATTTATCTCATCTTTTAAAATATTGCTGGGGGCAAGATTATAAATGTTTTCTTTCTTTTTTTTTTAAAGTTTATATAAGTAAGGAAAAGTTGGCAACGAATTCGCAACAAAGAAATATAAGAACAAATTAGCATTTTCTTCTTTTATTTTTAAAGCTATGTTAAAATTATGTAAAAAAATTAATTAATATTTTAATATTATTTTTCATTAATTCATATTCATATTTCTTTTGATACGTTTCTATGTTTCTTTTAATATGTTTCTAATTTCTTTTTTTCTCTATTATGCATAAAATATTAAATTAATGTTTCATATTTAATTAGTTTACATTATTAATTCATAAAAATTAATTATTTAATTTCAAATTGTTCCTTTTAAAAATAGTGAAAGGTTTCTGCGTCATATTATAAACTTGTATATATTTTTACTACACTTAAAAATTTATTTATTGAATTAACCAAAAAGTATTGTATTAAATATGAAAAAAAGTCGAATAACTTTTTAAAGAAAATTTTTTTAAAAATTATACATAATTACTCTAAAATATGCATAAAACATCAAATTCATGTTTCAAATTTAATTAATTTACAATGTTAAATCATAAAAAAATTAATTATTTAATTTCAAATTGTTCTTTTTTGAAAATAGGGAAAGGTTTCGGCGTCAGATTGTAAACTTATATATATTTAAATTACATTTAAAAGTTTATTTATTGAATTAACCAAAAATAATATTATTAAATATAAAGGAACGCCATATAACATTTTAAAGAAATTTTTTTTAATTATACAGAAGATTAAGAAGATAAATTTTTGACGACAGATTATATTGTTAAATTTAAAACTAAATTACATGCAGAAAGCAATGGAAACTATGCCAATTTATAGGAAGACATTCAAGTTATGTTACTGAATATTTGTTTTCAATACAAAGAGATGAAATATTTGTTAGCAATACAAATAGACAGATCAACAATAAACATGAACAAACTAGAAAAAAATTAGTTATTTTTGAATTTAAATAGAAAACTCTTTTTATTAGAAACAATACAACTAAAACTAAACCAGTCTGTAGAATTTTATCAATATTGATTAAATGTTTATATTACTTTTGGTATATAAAAACTCACATAAAAACAATTTATTTATTTATGATTCCGTTTTATTTAAATTTATCTGCACTATATTTAATATTTTTTCGATTGATAAAATAAATTTAGAATTGTATTAATAATTCAAAGTTCAAAATATATATTTAAAATTCTCTATTTACTTTTTATGTTTTCCATGATTTGGCGAGAAAACATTTGACTGGGAATTTAAAATATTGTCAGTTTTATTATGAAAACTGTTCATCTGAAATATTCTCAATAATAGTTAATCTATTAAGCGATATTATTCCGTTATTTTTTTTTTATTTTCTATGAATGATAATCTGTTAGAAAGAATTATTTTTCATGTGAAACTGAATTATATAAATGAAAATCATTAGTTTTTCTCCAAAAATGCTAATTATCGCTGAACCAATTGTAGTTTTGAGATGCAAAATTATTTGTATAAGTAGTCTCAGGATAATTAATAACATTTTTAGAACATTTACACTCAAAATATTTCCTTATGTAAATAAAATTCATTTACAAAATACTAAAATAGGAAATAGAAAATATTTTCATTATATTTATTTAAACTATTTAGCAAACTGTTATATGTAGCCCTTAAAATTTAATTTTCCCAAAATTTTTAAATTCGTGTCTGTTAACATCTGTGTAACAATTTTAATACTTTTATCAAAATAACTGTTATTGTTTTGTTAAAAAGGTTTCTCATAATTTTTACATAAGGTTTGTTACATTATGATAATTTAATTTTTAAAAGTAATATAAAAAGTAAAAGTAACATATGTTTAAAACAATCTTTTCCATTTCGTGAAAAATTGATTTTGCATTTAAATTTTTATTCCAGGCATAGAATTATTAAATACGTTATAAAAATATCAACAAAAACATATAGCTGTAGTAATTACAATATATATATATATATAAACTTTCAACATGAAAAATGAAAAACCGAGGAAAAGTGAATTGTCTTAAATGCTAATATAAAAAGATAAAAATACGTTACATATTATTACCTACTATAACAAACTTGTAAAGACTGTGTAACTTCTAGTTTGCAAACGCGCGAACTGTAACGTTTTAACAGAGGATCATGGGATGGCAGAACACTTTCCTGTGAACCAATGATCTGCCTCTAATTGAGAGAAGTGGTTCGTCATAACCAACTGTGTGCTTCCTTCTATTAAAATATCTTGCTGAATGCCATTGTATTATTATCTAAATCATGATAATTTATATGAAAGCAAAAAAATTAAAATTAAAATCTGAATATTTTTTTAATTTTTAGAATATTCAGTCCCCTGAAGTTGTATTAAAATTCAAAAATTTAAGTAGTAATCTGTTGTGACATACGGCATTATTGAAAATCAATCCATTACAATAAGCATCACACACACACAGAAGGAACAACATACAAGGCAGCAATCGACAATAAGTCGGTCTCACACCCCACAAAAAGTCAAAGGGGAGAGAGTAAACAATGGGGATAGGCACTTTATTTAAGTCCATGAAGCCCCTGGCCTCTCAATACAATTGCAAGACTTATTCTTGTGCTAGAATCCCTGTTCAGTCCTGGACATTTCAAAAGATTTTCTGAATTCATTGTTCTAGTTTTACATATTGGGCAAGTTTTCGAGAAGAAGACACTTAACCTGATTAGGTGTTCCCAAGACAATCGTGTCCTGTTTTTAATCAAAAGTTTGCAACAACAGCCTCTCTACGTGATCTGGTGTTAAAGAATTTCCAGCTGTCTTGAATATTGTAGAACTTTTTGCCTTCAGATTTAGTTATGAGTTTATATTTCAGTTTCTTAAAAATTTCTCCATGAATATATTTCTTGAAAGATTCTGGTGGAATCTTGGTTATTCACATTGTCATTAATAACCAATATTCACATAATGGTTATTAATATTCACATGGTTTCCTTTCTTTGCAAATGAATCTGCTGCTTCGTTACCTTTAATTCCCACTTGTGATTATATCCACTTGAATATAATTTGCTTGTCTTTAGTTCTTAAATATTTGATATCTTTCTTAATTTGAGTTATTATTGGGGGTTTCAGTGGGATGATTTAATGAGACAACTTGTATGGCTGCTATGGAAACTACGAATATTACCACTTTAAAGTAGCAATCACTATTTACTCTGAATTTTAAATTATTTATCGCTAAATGTATAGCACATATTTCAGCATCAAAATTTGTCATACATTTCCCTACATGTGCATACTGGGAAAACATCTCAAAGTAATTCCTTCCAGAGACCTTTAAGTAGCAATCTAGGATGTTGCATATTGTTTATTTAATTTAAAATATTAAAAAAACTTTTTCATTCTTAACTAAATGCTTAATTTAATCAACCTTAATATTTGTTAAAGTATTTCTGTTTGTGCACGATTAAAATTATAAATAATAAATAAAACGATAATCTTAACATTTTTATATCAATTTTGTTTTTTAGAAAGTAAGAGATCTAATTGCATAGAAAAATATTAATTTTACTAAATTAAGGTATTTTTTCTATGTATATAACTAAATACATTAGATGTATCATGATAAGACTGAAATTTAAACACAAACTCTTTTTGCCTTTTATTATTATTAGTTTTCCATTCATTTTTATATATCAACAACATTTCTTGCGATTTGAATATTTCAACTAATAGAAGTACCCACAATCGCCTAAAGTACCACATCCCATACAATACAGATTTCTTACTTTGCTTTTACAATGTGAATATAAATACCATTATAATAAGACTGCAAATTGAGCACAAACTCGTTTTTGCCTTTTATTATTATTAGCTTTCCATTCATTTTTATATATCAGACAACATTTCTTGCGATTTGAATATTTCAACTAATAGAAGTACCCACAATCGCCTAAAGTACCACATCCCATACAATACAGATTTCTTACTTTGCTTTTACAATGTGAATATAAATACCATTATAATAAGACTGTAAATTGAGCACAAACTCTTTTTTGTCTTCTATTATTATTAGCTTTCCATTCATTTTTATATATCAAACAACATTTCTGTGACAATGTGATTATTTTCACTAACAGAAGTACCCGCAATCACCTAAAGTACCACATTCCATGCAATACAGATTTCTTTCTTTACTTTCAGATTTTTTTTTCCTTCCCTTTCCGACTTTCTTGCCCTCTCCAGGAAGAGTAATGACAAAGTTTTCAAACAAAATATTTCTTCGCAATTTGTTAGACAAATGCTGAAAAAATAGCAGAGACATTTCCTCAGCATCTTGTTATTTGTTTATTTGTATTTTGCTTTTGTTGAACGTTTTGTGCTTAGACTGCGTTTCTTTAATAATTCGACGCTTTTGAGAGTCGCTATCTTTGGAAGCAAGCAAAAATAAAAAATAAATAAATAAGTAACTCAATTTCTCTCTCAAGACTATCAAAAATTTAGAACGTCAAAAGGACTGAATATAGGACCGTTTCAGAAAGTATTTTACATACGTTGTATCTTTTTTATATCGCATTCTTGTGCATAGCTAGAATACTAAATTCATCAACTAGTTGTTTACTGTTTCTTCAATGCCTTTTCTTTATTTTGTTTAACAGGATTCTGAAAAGGAGTCTTTTGAAGTAATGTTTTATTTTGTATTATGTGCATCTGCATCATGTTAGTGTTACCCGAGAAACATTTTAAAATTTAGATGTCTTTTAATATCCTACATTTAGTCTTAAAATCTGCTAAAGATACGAATTTAAACGAATTTAAAATAACTAAAAAATATTTACTAAGAAAAAAAAACATAGGTTAATAAAAATTTTTAACCATTTAAAATGTGTGCACATTGGTTTCTGATATATTTACATATACACAGTCCAGTCACATTAATGTGACCACCTGTCAAAAGCCAGAATATACACTCTTGTATATTCTGGCTTTAAGTGGAGTGTGGAATGTGGTATTAAGTGGAATTCTTTATCTACACTCCACTGCAACGTGCTGCCACCTGCCTTTTGTGATTGGTTATTTCATGTTGACGTCGAAAGTAGGTGGTGGTCACATTAATGTGACTGAACTGTGTATATTTTATTTCACCATGTTAGAGTAATAAAAACATTAAAATTTGTTGTAAGTATCACAAGTTAGTAAAAGCGTTTTAACATTTATAAATTCATCCGTGAAGTAGAGTATATGTGCAACAGTACGTGTCTCATTTCATACCTTTATATAATTTTTAAGGAAAAATTTGAATAACAGATTAAAATAAACTTTTTTTTTCTTTTTAATGCAGCTGGCAAACACTTAGACAGTTTGGTCTTGGATGCCTTAAAGCAAGCGCTGCACAGACGTACTCACTTTGCATTACCTAGGCGGCGGGTGTGATTTGAAGATAAGCCACGGACGCGGAGTAACAATGCCCCCGCAACGCTCTACGATCCTATTAGACCGGGACCTACTTTTTAAAGTGGATTCCGAACCACTACAAACAACCAAGACACCGCCAGGACTCGAACCCGAAACCTGTAGTACCCAGCGCCAGAGCGCTAGTCACTCGGCCATTCAGGCCCAAACTAAAATAAATTTGTAAACATGTAAATATTAAAGGCCACATCGCAAATAAATCGCCAATTCGCAAATCGCAATCGGTCGTTGGGATTTGGTGACTTTTTGTGGACTGTAAGGCGCCAAATGCGGTGACCCTGGTTTTTGTGCTGTTTACAATTCACTACTTTTTTACAATCGCAACTCGTTTTTTGATGGCAAATTCTATCGGCCCCTCTTATAGAGTCCGATGGAATTTGCCATAAAAAAATCCGATTTTACAATTAATATCCGATTAATATGCGATTTTACCACATTAAATTCTATGTTCCGTCAAAAATAAAGATAGAATAGCTCAAAATAATTATTGATGTTCATTCAATGAGACATTAGAAGGAAAATAATTTTTTACCCATATTTTTTTCCAGAAAAACCCTCATCACACTGGTTTTACTGAAGGCATTTTGGAAAAAAAATTTCTGCTAAAATACGCTTGAATCTTGCACGATATAATATGCATACCATGCAATTGGTGACAACACCGTTTAAAAATATTGAGTAGATAGTGGTAAATAATTAATTTTAATTTTATAATCCACCAGCATATTTTTAATTTTTGTTTTCTAAATTCCACAAGATTAAATTCTCTACAAAATTAAACCATGAAATCATTTTAAATTTTATTTTATTTTCTTAAATTTAATTTAGAGCTGAAATTCTAACACTTTGAAAAGCCATCAAAAATAATTATTTGTTTTTATATAAAGAAATTTTTAAAAATCAAAAGTTTATTTTTCCATGTAACCATTATTAATTTCATTATTAATTTAATTAATTATTAATTTCATTACATTTATTTAATTTCATGTAACCAATTTCTTAACATGCATAAACTTTTTTTAATGGTAATATTCAAATAATTGTTCATGTGGATGGTCTACTTTCAATATAGATATGATAAATCTTTTTGAAACGATGAGATTTCGGTAATCCGTATATTATAACATTTTTATCGTGGAAATATGACCTTTTCTTTACGTCTGTCCCAGAAAACGGTATTAAAGCTTAATGTGCGTGTGGGTTATGTGTAATCTTACCAACTTTATATCATGATATTATAATTTTAATTTACAGAAGACTATACTTTTGAAAAAATATTTATTTCTCATTTTGAATCCATTATTTTTAGAAAATTTTTTTTTCAAAAAATCATAATTATCTATTGATAAATCTTCGTTATATTTGGAAGTGGTATATTTTTAATAATTGAGATTTGTGATGACAACAAAATTATGCATATAAAACATATAAAATAATGCGCATGTTGCCAACATTTGCAATAAAAACCCTAATAAAACAAGTATTCTTTCTAACATATCGATTCATTTGAATGCTATAAGAATTTGCATATTTCTATATAAATCCAGTTTTAGGAACATCTCCTCCAGGTAAAATAATACCAGATGAATTATTAAATACAGTGGTAAAATAAACTGCTTATATATCCACCATTAAAAAAGGGCCATCTGAATGGAATAAGCGAAATCATTCCTCCTACCATATTTCAAATGGATCTCAGTCTTGAAAGCCAAGCTGTTTAAATTTCAGTAACTTATCGAATAAAATTCGCAGGAAGGCCCTGTAAAAAACTCATGTTGCTAAAATTTACAATAACCTTAAAAAAAAACCTAATAAAACAAGTATTCAGTCTAACATATTGATTCATTTGAATGCTATAGGTATTTGTATATATTTATATAATTCACAATTTTAGGATCATTTTTTCCAGGTAAAATAGTACCAGATGAATTATTAGATACAGCGGTAAAATAAACTGCCCATATATCCACCATTAAAAAAACGCCACGTGAATGAAATAAGCGAAACCATTCCTCCTACCATATTTCAAATGGATCTCAGTAGTGAAAGCCAAGCTGTTTGAATTTCAGTACCTTATCGAATAAAATTCGCAGGAAGGCCCTGGAAAAAAAATCCGGGTGCCTTACGTGGACTTAGGAAGAGTAGGTCATGTTATAGTCGGAGAAAAATCTTGAATAAACAGTGTCGAGAATCGATCTCCGTCCGGTTATGAAAAATGGGCGACCATTTATAATGTCTAGGGCTCTCGTCTCTTCTCCCGTGGGGATCTTGAACTTTTCCATGGCCCTATCTCGTAAAGTATCTTGAACTCACTGGGCGTGTCATCAATAGTCGTCCCAACTATATTTCACAGACAAATACAAGAAATGGCACCGCACCTTCCATTTCGAAAGGAAGAGAAAGGATTTCGGATTGTTTTCCATTACTGAAGTAAAGTGTTCCATTAGTAAAGTAGAATTTTGGCCAGATCGATAACTTTTCTGAAAGTTTTACGTAATTTTTAACTATTTAATTTCATTCTAATAATTCAACTGAATAAACATTTTTTGAGATGGTTTTGTTTTAATAAGTTATGCACGTTCATTTGATGTCATTCGCCATCGACAAGAAAGATTTGCAATAGATTAAGCTCCATCTAGGTTTCACCATAGAGTACCTGTTAATCTACTACTATCATAGTGGGACATCGGAAATTGCGGAAATTCTGTGATGTTAACCTCCTCCAATCCAAATATAAAGACATTATGGTATAGATTTATCGTCCCTATAAAAGGACAGATCTCAAAGAAACTTTTTGTTTAGTTTCGCTTGTTGTGATTTGAGTCGAATTCCCTTAGTTCAAAATTCCAACTCATTATACACTAGAACGTACCAGCCAGGCTATAACCGTATTAAGATTTTAAAGTTGGTTTTGTTTTGAAAAGTTAAGCACATTCATTTGATGGCATTCGCCATTGACAAGGAAGATTTGTAATAGATTCTGCTTTATCCAGGATTCACTACAAAGTATCTGATAATCTACACCCACAGTGTGTCCTCCAAATTTGTAAAAACAGGAGGTATGTGTGGCGTTAGCCTCCTCAGATCTAAATATAAAGGCATTCTGGTACAGATTTATGATACCTATCAATGTAATACGTAAGGAAATTTTTTGTTCGGTTTCGCTTTTGTTGTGATTGAGTAGAGTTCCCTTAGCTCAAAACTCCAACTCACTGTACACTAGAATGTACCAGCCAGGCCCAAAACTATTGTAAGATTTTAGCGATAACATTGAAACGTTACACAAAACAATTCAGACAAATTTCAGATTTTATATTAGGTTGGCAAAACTGCATTTTTAACAAGTACTTTAATTAATTATGTATAATTTTGGATTGAAATCTAGAATACTGTACTCTGAGGAAGACGTAAAAGCAAAAAACAAAATACTCCCCAAAGCAAAAAAATCACGTAAAAACAAAAAACAAAATTCGCGTAGAGAAAAGGTTTGGCCATAAAGCGATAAATTTTTGCTGTAAAAAATTTCAAGGATTAAAATTTTAGCAGGATAGTGGTAATAGTTGGCGTTAAAACGATAAACCTTAGCTTGAAAGCCCTTTCAGGAATAAACTTGGACGTAACAGCTGCTTGGCTCTACTAATGCTGGTATAACAGCACCGTTTGGCGATGAATTTTGGCGAAATAGCATTTTATGATGACACCGAACTTAAGCAGTCATTTTGTTTGTTTACTTAGCGATTTGGCATCCCAATGAAGGATTTTGGCGTAATATCATTTTACTGTGAAAACTACCTGGTCCATTCATTACTATGTTTACTTGGAAACCTGGCGACATATTTGGCACGAAGATTACAGTATTTTAGATGTTTACCCATTTTCGTAATAAGTATTGTAAATTTAACTTTAGCTTTTTGTAAGATTTTACTCAAACTATACATAATTTTTTCATGCAATGCTGTCGAAGCATATAGTATTGACTTATGGGTTAAAATCTAGGATCCTGTACCCTTTGTGCCAAACACATCGCCAAGTTGCCAAGTCGGTAAGTAAGCATAGAAATGAATAGGCTAGGTAGTTTGCGCGGTAAACTGATATTACGCCAAAATCCTTTACTGTGTTGCCAAATCGCCAAGTAAACAGACAAAAAGGTGGCCAAGTTCGGTGTCATTGTAAAGTGCTATTTCGCCAAAATTTATAGCCAAACAGTGCTTTTACGCCAACATTAGCAGCCAAATAGCTATTACCTCAAAGTTTATTCTTGAGAAGGCTTTGAAGCCAAAGTTTATCGCTTTAACGCCAAATATTATCACTATCCCTTATCGCCAACATTTATCGCTTTATAGCCATTTTTCACTAAGCAAATTTTGTTATATAACTTCTTTTAAGCCAAAAAATGCTTTATCGCCAATATTTATCGCTTTATAGCCAAATTTTTCACTAAGTGAATCTTTTTTTTTTTTTTTGAGGCGCTTTTACGCCAAAAGTTGATGCTTTATCGCCAAATTTTTATCACTAAAATTTTTTATATCTGGAATACTTTTGCGCCAAATGAAACCGCTTTTACGCCGAAATTTAGCGCTATTATGGCAAGAAAATTATATCTAAAATGCCTTTACGCCAATTTATATCGCTTTATCGCCAAATTCTTACCACTATTATGTCAACTTTTTAATGTTTTCTTTTTACGCCATATATTGCCGCTTTAACGCCAAAATATATCATTATTTTGTCAACATTTTATTCCTAAATTGCTTTCACACCAAATTAAATCACTTTATCGCCAAATTATTATGTGGAATTTTATTTTGCTATGTCACAAAAAAGTATCGTTTAAACAAACATAATAATCGCTGTTAATTGATACAATTTCGTTACAATAAAATTTCGCCGAAGTTATTCGCCACCACACTTTTCATGAACAAAAAATAAGTCATGTTCTTTACGAAGCCGAATTCGAATGATAAATTAATAATAACAAAAGATAAAAAAGAAGAAAAAAACTAGAGAATAACTTACCTGTTATTGTGGTGGAAAAGAACATTTTATTCCATCGGTGAAATCATAAATTATTTTGCGGATGTCACATTTGTGCTGCCGCCGCCACATGCACTCTGCCAGATAATTATCAAATGTTCCGGACACATTATTTTATTAATATTAATTTATTTGGTTAAAATCTAGGATACTGTACCCCTGAGGAAGTCGCCAATCTTGCAACCCTGAATATTTCGCCAATTTTCCGCCAATTTCTTTAGGGTTGCAATACTATAATTAGAGGAATTCGAATTTTCCAAACAATGGAATGACTATTTATTGTTATTGTGATTATATTATTATTTGCAGAATACTTATTTGCAGTAAATAAGAACAGAAATATATATTCTTTTAAATTAGTATTCCAATAAATTACTGATTATTCCGAACTTATTCTTACAACGTACGTCGGTCACTGATTCAGAACATAAACAATATTTATGAAGTTGCCACTCAGGAAAGTAGGAAACAAACAAGAAAAACGATTTTTTTATTTATTAATAACTTATATTTTATTCTTAAATAATTAATTTCCTTTTTAAAGATGTTCGTTTAGTTAGGATTTTGTGACAACCGTAATTGGAATTCGCTCGGAATATTTGAAGCTTTAGCTTTTTAGAATGTTAGTTAACGCTACAATTTAAATTTTTAATAATTAAAATAAATTAATATTAATAAAATAATGTGTCCGGAACATTTGATAATTATCTGGCAGAGTGCATGTGGCGGCGTTAGCACAAATGTGACATCCGCAAAATAATTTATGATTTCACCGATGGAATAAAATTTTTGTTTCCACCACAGAGGAAGGACATACCACAATAAAAGGTAAGTTATTCCTAGTTTTTTCTTCTTTTTTATCTTTTGTTAATATTAATTTATCGTTCGAATTCGCTTCGTAAAGAACATGACTTATTTTATGACATTAAAAAAAAAAAAAGAATTGGCGAATAACTTTGGAGAAATTTTATCGTATCGAAATTTTATCAATTAACAGCGATTATTATCATTGTTTAAACGATACTTTTTTGTGACTTAGCAAAATAAAATTCCACATAATAATTTGGCGATAAAGCGATTTAATTTGGTGTGAAAGCAATTTAGGAATAAAATGTTGACAAAATAATGATATATTTTGGCGTTAAAGCGGCAATTTGTGGCGTAAAAAGAAAACATTAAAAAGTTGACATAATAGTGGTAAAAATTTGGCGATATAAATTGGCGTAAAGGCATTTTAGATATAATTTTCTTGGCATAATATCGCTAAATTTCGGCGTAAAAGCGGTTTCATTTGGCGCAAAAGTATTCCAGAGATAAAAAATTTTAGATAAAAATTTGGCGATAAAGCATCAACTTTTGGCGTAAAAGCGCCTCAAAAAACAAGATTCACTTAGTGAAAAAATGTGGCTTTAAAGTGATAAATATTGGCGATAAAGCATCAACTTTAGGCGTAAAAGCGCCTCAAAAAACAAGATTCACTTAGTGAAAAAATTTGGCTATAAAGCGATAAATATTGGCGATAAAGCATTTTTTTGGCTTAAAAGAAGTTATATAACAAAATTTGCTTAGTGAAAAATGGCTATAAAGCGATAAAGGATAGTGATAATATTTGGCGTTAAAGCGATAAACTTTGGCTTCAAAGCCTTTCCAGGAATAAACTTTGACGTAATAGCTATTTGGCTGCTAATGTTGGCGTAAAAGCACTGTTTGGCTATAAATTTTGGCGAAATAGCACTTTACAATGACACCGAACTTAGGCAACCTTTTTGTCTGTTTACTTGGCGATTTGGCAACACAGTAAAGGATTTTGGCGTAATATCATTTTACCGCGCAAACTACCTGGCCCATTCATTTCTATGCTTACTTACCGACTTGGCAACTTGGCGATGTGTTTGGCACAAAGGGTACAGGATCCTAGATTTTAACCATTTATTTTAATTATTAAAAATGTAAATTGTAACGTTAACTAACGTTCTAAAAAGCTAAAGCTTCAAATATTCCGAGCGAATTCCAATTACGGTTGTCAAAAAATCCTAACTAAACGAACATCTTTAAAAAGGAAATTAATTATTTAAGAATAAAATATAAGTTATTAATAAATAAAAAAATCGTTTTCTTGTTTGTTTCTTACTTTCCAGAGTGGCAACTTCAAAAATATTGTTTATGTTCTGAATCAGTGACCGTCGTACGTTGTAAGAATAAGTTCGGAATAATCAGTAATTTATTGGAATACTAATTTAAAAGAATATATATTTCTGTTCTTATTTACTGCAAATAAGTATTCTGCAAATAATAATATAATCACAATAACAATAAATAGTCATTTTGTTGTTTGGAAAATGAAGCTACGAATTCCTCTAATTATAGTATTGCAACCCTAAAGAAATTGGCGGAAAATTGGCGAAATATTCAGGGTTGCAAGATTGGCGACTTCCTCAGGGGTACAGTATCCTAGATTTTAACCGACTTATGAAATGATATACGATTATTTATACATGTAACCTAAATGGCAATAGAATATAGAACTCTTATAATAAGTATAAAGCAATGAGCTCCTTACATATATTGTCTTAAGTCTCATCTTTTCAAAGCGATGCTGTTTGAAAATGGAAGTTGATAAATATAGTCCAAACTTTTTATGCAATTATTCAATTGATTATTTTCCAATTAATATGAATAGAATTAGATAAGCTTGCAGGGTGATTATAAAAACTGAAATTGCTTTATATTCTTATTTGTGTTGAAAAAGTTTATGCCAAGCAAATTTAGAAAACATTATTGAAAATACATTATTATGCAAAATCATATTTTATTTTCGAACTCATGATCTCTAATTTAAGAGGTATTTCTTTGGTCTTTGGAAAACTTAACTAATCCTGCATTTTTAGAAATATTTAGTTACACCAACTGAAAAATTCTAGCTGTAAATTACAAAAGAATATTCGATATAAATAGGAACTTTAGTAAAATACAACTTACATATACAACTTGCAAACATATTATATTTATAATAATAAGTTTGCAAGTGTAGATAATAAAACATTGTTTGAACAATGGAACAAAAGTTTAGTTGTTGGACAATGAATTTGCAACTGCACAATGAATATATGGTGCAAAAACGAAATCTAAAAGGTTTATTAAGAAATTGGAGTGCAGAAAGGTCTTCCTATTTTAATATTTTACTGTTAAGAATTCAAACCAAGATTATATTTTAAAAGAGTCAGAAATATTCTTAAACTTTCTGTCAAAGATAATAAATTTTCCATTAGTAATGAATTCCCATTTTGGAATATATTTAGAATACTTTTTTTTTCTTTTTTCGTCACATATGAAAGCTATCTATGGTGTTTCTTTCTAAAACTTTTAAACAATGGTATGCAACTCGAAGGCGCAGTATTTTTTTATAAATTACTGTGCTGCATATGCTTATTTATATAAAACATGAAGTTTATTTAAATTCGATAACTTTTTAATAAGCTTATTTAATTAGCTTATTAAATTAAATTAGAACTTTCTTATTTAAATTAGATAAATTGGTGTTTGATTGAACTATTTTAGGTAATTGTCAAAAATTCTGAAATGTTTGATTTAGGAAACATTTTATATGAAATATTTTTAGAATCGTCTCTAATTTTGAATGAAGAGAATGGGGCAATTTCTGCAAACAATCGTAAAAGCCCCAGTATCGAAAAAGTGTATAAAGCATATATTTTTGTTTTAAATTTTTAAATCTACTCTTTCTGATCAGTGACAATGAAGAAAAAATTTTAATTCAATTTCTATATTTCAGTAATTTTGATATTTATTTATTTATCATTATTATTATTTTGAAGAATGTTATAGATAGAAGCGCATACTTTTTCATACACAATTTTATTTAGCTTTCTTGAATGATTCTAAATTTTATATAATATAAATTTCTGTTTCAATTATAGAATGTATAATTATCAGTTCCAATTGCTTTACCACTATAAGTTGGAATTGTTGCAGTTCAGAAACACTCAAAAATATACTGTGGCTCCAATACATATCTACTCGTTACAAATTTTGGGCGAAATCTAGAATCATGTACCCTGAGAAAGTCGCCAATCTTGTAACCAGGCATGCTTAGTCAGTGTTTCGCCAATTTTTTTAGGGTTATAACAGTTTAATTAGAAGAATTCGTTATTTTTTCTTTTTTCACACTTTATCTGTTATTTGCAGAATTTTTAATAGTAAATAGAAACAATAATGTATCCTTTATTTAAATGATTATTCCGAGATATTATAGATTAATCTGAGATTATTCTCACAATGGTATGTCGGCCATTAATACAGAATATCAACAAATGTTGTGATGTTGCAGCTCACAAAAATACGAAACGAACAAAAAAAAAACCCTATTTTTTACTTTATTTACATTATATTTGATTATCAAATAATTAATACCTTTTTAATATTTTTGATATAGTTCAAGTTTTGTGTCAGTCGTTCTTTAAATTTGTGTTAAAAACTGTCACTTTTTATTTTTGTGGACTACGAACACAACGAACGGACATTTTCTTAAATTTTCCTGTTTTTTTTTTTTATGTATGTGCGTTGTTGTTGTTGTCCACGTTTTCTTTATTTATTTGACATCGCCGTTCGATGACAGTAATGGATGACAGGTGAGTGGAATGGTGTGCTTATTATCAGCCAGCAGAATGGATCAACGAGGCCTCTGAATTATTTTTTTATGAATTGGTTAAATTGGATATGAATCCATTGCTTAAATATTGAATGGAAAAGGGATTGATTTATAATAAGCATGATTGTTTACTGCGCAATTGCTATTAATTTAGGTGTTAGAAAGATATATTGATTGATGATTTAACAAAAACAATTACACATAATAATTTGGCGTCAAAGCAGTAAAAGTTGGTTTAAAAGTAATTTAGCAAAAAAATTTTTGCATAATAGAGATATAATTTAGCGTTAAAGCAAATTATCGATAAATCTTTACTTTGTGATAAAATTTAGCGTTAAAGCAATAAAAGGATTCATAAAAGCAATTCAAAAAATACATTTTTGTTTTGAGATAAAATTTGGTGTTAACACGATAAAATGTGGCTTAGAAGCAATTTATCAATAAAATTTTTACACTATAGTGATAAAATTTGGCGTGAAAGCCATTTGGCAATAAAAGTTAACGTAGTAGCGATTTGGTAATCAATGTTGGCGTATTAGCGATCTTTGGCAATGGATTTCGGTGTAATATTGTTTTGCTGCTAATAGTAGCTGCGACAATCTTTTTGTTTGTTTACTTGGTAAGTTAGCCTCATGGCGACGTATTCGGCAAAAAAGGTTCATGATTCTAGATTTGTATTCAAATTTTTTGGGCATACTAAAGCAGCAGCATATAGCAGCTTTATCATAAAATGTGTTCGAATCCAATGTTTTTTTTATCAGTGAAATAACTTTTGTTTAATTCAAAATTTAATTGTAGATTAGTAAATATCTATTTGATTTTAGTAACATACTAAATGATAATGTAATGATAAATATCAAATTGTTTGTCGTTAAAAATGCTTAATCCGAACAGTTTAAAATACATTGCACACAACATAACGAACAGTACCAACTTACCAAAAATATCTAGAATCCATCTGAAATCGTATGAAAAATCCGAAATATAAATTCACTTCATCCCTAGAGTTGATGATTTCTATCAAAATTCCACTCTTTTTCTTATAAAAGAATAAATTTAACTCAAAATCCCCAAAAACACTAATATACTAACAAACAAATTGCAAAACCAACACAGCACATGGTAAACAATGAAATTTTATAATACTATTTCTCATTGTGCATTATTACGATTATTCGTCAACAATTGAAATGGCCATATAATGAATTATATAGGGATTGAGAAGGGACAATTGTTTATTCTTATGTTTCCTTTGTTGGGATAATGTGAATTTTTTAATGATTAAAAAGTACAAAACCTAACCACAACACTATTTGTAAAAAGAACAATGGAATAATTGAAGTTTTTATAGTATGTATTACTATTACAATTATAACTTTCAAATTATTATTAATATAAATTTTTATATTTATTATAGAATGTTATTTGAAAAAAAAGCCAAATAACTTAATGTAAGAATTTATTGTAATTATGGTTTTACCTAAATTAACATTTCACATTAATATCATGACCAAATCGCAAAATAGGAACCTTTGGGATTTGGTAATTATTTTATGCTACCAACTGAGCAATAAGTTCCCAAAAGTGGTAGCCCTGATTTCTTCTGTTCTGTTTCTGTTTGCGATTCACTACACTTACAATCGCAATCCGTTATTTGGCGCACTTTGGCAAAACTAATTTTTGACCCCAAATCCCAACAGCTCCTATTCTGCGATTTTACCAATATCATGTTATATAAAAAGGTATAAAATTAGTTATTAATGAATTTCAGCACATATTCATTACAGTTTAGGATTAAAATAATATTTCAATTTCGTTTTTGTTTAACCAGTGTCGCCATGCATTTTCAGCAGTATGTTTTGTTATTTTTTAGGTTTTTTTATTTATTTATTTTATTTTTCCTCATATTTGACACTGATGTGAACCACTTCTCATTAGAATTTAGTGTAAATTAATAACATTTAATATTTATATCATATTATTTGGAATGTATAAAATTAATTATCAATGAATTGCAATACAGATTTGCTTCAGTTTAGAGTTAAAAAGTTATTCATTCAATTTCCATTTTTGTCTAACTAGTATCAACGTGCATTTTAAGTAGTATGTTTGTTATTTTTGGGCTAATTGTTTTCGGTTTTTGTCATGTTTGGCTTCATGACAATAGGCTCGTGTTTGACGCAAACATGAGTCTGTTTGTCTTTAGAAAAACTGTCATAAAGTTACGTCTCAAATTTTCTTTCTTATGGATGTAGTGTACCATATGCCCCATGTCAAGAATAATACTAAATATGCTTTAAATATGTTTTATCTGTAACGAATATTATTATTAGGCATCTTTCTTTAGATAAAAAATAATTAAAGAAAGGTAATTAATAAGAAAATAATTTTAAATAATAAGAAAGGTAATTTTAAAGAAACAATAATTAATAAATTGTTTTTGGAATGCCAGGTGCTTTTACTTTAGGTTATTCTGGCAAACATTTAACAGATTCAGCATTACTCAGGGTACGTCACAGGGAGACTGCTGCATTACGCTCATATTTATTGTTACAAATTTAAATGAACAATCTCAAAGGTGGCATCTGGGAAATTTTCGTATTCCTATCTTCCTCCTTGAATTTAACGGAAGTACTTTCCTGTCTACACTTTTAATATGCCCATCCCTAGTATAGATGTGTATATTTTTTATTTGGTTTGTATATTGGGTTTCGTACCCGGATTATCTAGTTTTGTAACGTGTTATCCACCAGATCATCTCTGCTCTTCTGCAAAATAATATTCTCGTAAAATAATAACTCGTAACACTCTCGTAATAATAATAGTCTGCAAAATAATATTCTAACTAGTACTATAATATTAACATTCTTATATTTTTTTCAAAAAAAAATGTTTCTAAATAAGATATAATCTGACAAAAATAATAGCCAAACATATTTGGAAATATTTTAATAAATAAAAAAAAAATTATCAGTGAACCTTAACCAAGAATAAAAATAGTATTAAGCTGTGCATCTTGATATATGACATTTTTAATCCTGCTGATTAATTAAATTAACAGTATCAATAGCATGCACCTTTTTAATATAAATACTTAAAATATTAGTGTAGCCATAAGATAAAATGTAACTTCAACATTTCATCCACTATTAAAAATAAAAAATGTTTCCTAGATATAAGTATGACATAAATTTTTATTCACTTGGCAAGTGCTTCAAAAGATACACAATTTTTTTTTTCAAAAATTGGATTGACGACTCGGAAACTGCATAACAAGGGAGTAGTTCCTTTTTGTTTTCCTTTCCGTTTTTGAAACTTAAAACAAACAAAGAGGGGATTTTCAAAATTCTGTTCAAACAAATAAAAACTCTGTCAGCCAGAGCGATAATTATATTTGCAACACATGCAACTCAAGTTAAATAATTTTCACTCTAGTATGTCTTAAGACTACGAAGGTATATTTTCGCAAAAAAAAAAAAAAGAAATCGTATTGACTTGTACGATTTAATTCGATAAAACTCAAAGAGATTCTATTAGATTTGATTCTTAGAAAGATAAATAACTTATTAGATTTCGCACTTAGTCTAAATATTGCACCGGGGAGAATGTTTTTCTAAGGCATTTAAATAAATTTCGCAATGTAAAAACATATTTAAGGAGATTATTACATAAATATGAAGCTTTGGAATATTCAGTGAATTTATACATTGGTTCTCGCAGAATTTTTAAGAATAAAAGTTTTTAAATAAACATAAAATCATATTTTTGCACATATATTTTGATTTTCTGAGTAAATTCTTCTAAAAACATGAGCTGAGTTTCTAAAATTATGGAAAAGGTCAACAGAAAAATTTCGCTATCAATATAGATAATTATTATTATTACAGTCAATATTTTTATAAACTTGTATAACATGAATGTTTATACCATTTAAAATATATGAGTATTGTTTTGGATAGCGGGTTCCGTAACGAAAAACCATAAACGACATTGGAATTTCTAGCAAAAAGATCCCGTACTTAGACAGACTGCTACTACTACACCAGATCACTGTGTCTAGAGCTGAATTGCCTCTTTACAGTTTGGGAATGTTGTGGGTGAGAAGAAGTCTGATTGGGCTCTGTGACGCTCTACGGTTATATGAGACAGGGACCTACGACTTAAAGTGGATTACGAACTACTACAAACCGCCGGGATTTGAACCGAAACCTAAAATACCGAGCGCCAGAGCGCTAGCCTCTCTTGCATTAGGCCCCTGAACTAGACAAACTAAGTAGAAATGGGAAAACAACCAATAAAGACAGAAAAGCAACAGAAAGTAAAATATTTTAATGTGTTTCATAAATTTTCCCCTTGACCTCCTTAACACTCGATGACACTTGTCATGTGGCATACGTCTGATAGTGCTAAAGCACGTATTATGGCAGGAGTAATCCGTTGAACCCGACATATGATAGCATCTTTCAAATCAAATGCAGTTTGTGGATTAAATGATGATGATGAATGAGATTAAATGTTTAAGTACCCCCACAGCGAATTGCTCTATCTGACGTGTGTTGATGCAAGATTTCAAATGTGAAGTTTTCTGTCAAATGTTTCTTAACACAACAGTTTAATGATAGAATTATCTGCATCCATTTTAAATTTTCGTGACATCAAAGCTCCCCCGCCCTTCGAGGGATTTCTTGCTGTGGGAATTCCATTTATAAAAGTAAGTGTTGTCATTTGAAATTTTCGAAATTGTGTCACTGTAACCATAACTGTTAGAATTTATTTATTGTTTTTCATATGATTCTCGAGCGCATACTTCAAAATACCTTAAGCCAAAGTTTCATTCAGTTTCTGTGAATGGTATGATATTTAGGAACTATACCTAGAAAGTTTTTTTTTTTTTTTTTTTTTTTAAATCATCCTGTATATATGCTGATCGAATTCCATTTTGCGCTTCAATTAACAGTTAAACACCTAAAATAAATAAAACAAATCATGAAAAAGTGTAATTTTTTTTATATTTTAACATCGATTGGCCTTACTTCTTACCAAGTATAGCCATCCTTAGGAATTGATGAGGGACCGTGCCTACCAGAAGGTCTTTTTGGGTTTTTTTAATACCGCACTTGCGAGATTTAATTGGAGAAAATCCGGTACAAATCCCGCCAATCAGCCTGATTATCGATGCAAGACAGTTTTACGCAAATCATCACAATCAATATTGTGTCTCCTTGCTTTTGAAGCAGTGGCTACAACGATGCCGCACACCGAATTCCAACCTTGGCATTCCTGCATGCTAGTTGAACACATTACCACTGCTCTGCTAGTCGGGATTAAGACGTGGATTTAGTAGGAAATATTGAGAATACGTACATAGAAAACTTTTGCAAAGTGCATAAACTGAAATTCTAATTATTACAAATAAACAGAAAAAGCATTAAATAGTATTACAAAGAAACCGTCCTTTTTATATATTTATATGTGAACTATTTTTTATTACTTAAAATCTTTCATGGTAACCTTATATATTTATTAACAATTTTTCCAAGGAATTTATCGACAAGTTTTGTTGTGCAATTGCAGTTTTACATGAAAATTCATCATTAATTTAAAACATGTTCAACATTTTAAATATTATTTAAGCATTTAATTTACTTTGCTTTAACTGTTTCTAACAAAAAGTACTTCCGTTAAGTTAAAAGCGATGGAAGTTATGTTTTAGTCAAAAGTTTCTGATATTTATTTCTAATTTTTTATAACTGCAAAGAAATTGAATTCATTCTAAAATTTTCAAAAGAAAAATATACTAAATTGTTTAGTGCAGTTATGATTTTATTATTATTTTTTAACCATTTATGTTTTTAGAAAATTTGATATCTTATGAAACAAGCATTTTTTTTTATAGTCATAAGAAACAAATATTTCCTTTTTTAAAGTAATTATTCTATGCTTATTTTAACATATAAAAAGCAATAAACTGAAACTTTTTTTTCGTCTGTTATTAATTACAGAGATTCGTAGGGTATTATATTACAATTAAAGCTGCGAATTCCAAAACTTTTATTTTTTTTCTGCATCTTAAATAAACTATATTTTTTGGAAAAAGAGAAACCAAACTCTTTAATTAAAAATTAATTTACTCGCATATTTATTAAAGTTGTATATCATTTTTATTTTGCTAAATAATTTAATATAATGCTTTTTAATTTATTATAGAAATGTATAATTTTTATGCTCGAATCGTCTAATAAATTTCCTAAATACGAAAAAGATAATGTTAATGAAACGGAAATGACGTCAGAAATCTGTCAGTTTGACGAATTGATGTCATTTATGCGTGTCAGATTGTATGTCTTGTGCTGAATTTTACTAACATTATAGTTGTTTTTGTTTACGATGAATGAATTCGAAGTAACAGTGATTACTTATTGCTTTCCCTTTTTGACAGCCATTTTCTTCAGTTTAACCTGATAAAAAATAACCCTATAACCCCTAACCCCTAACCCCTATTAAAAATCATTTTATTATAATTAGTTAAACATAAAGGTATTATTGTACATCAATTTATTATAATTAGTTTAAGCTGAAAATATTATTAAAATATATTACAAATTGTCATTCTTTTTCTAGTATAATGATGTATTTTCAATAACATTTAATCCTAATATAGTCGGAAATATCGATTTTAATATATGTAAAACGCAAAGAAATTGCATGTAAAATATTATTAAATATCATAAAAATTACTATTAAAAAGGAGTTTACTATAATTAGTTAAACCTAAAAATATTATTGTACATCAATTTATTATAATCAGTTTAACAGGAAAATATTATTAAAAACTATTAAAAAAATGTCATTTATAATTATTTACTATTAAATAAGGCAAGTTCTTTTAAGTTTTAGGTTTTTTTATAATGCTATAAAAGTATTTTTCTGTCCGATATAACATTTTTATAACAATGCATTTTAAAAGCAATTTTTTTTTGAGTAATTCTATTTTAATATTCAATCTCACTTCAAAAATCACAATTTCTTACATAATTCAACATCATTTTTAAATGCGGAATTTTCTAAAACGTCGATAAAATAAAGTACTTCTTTTTTCATTTTTAAAATTTAACAACGAAATTAAAATGAATCTGTTGATAAGATGTCTCAGAAAAACACAAGATTGATGAATCTCACGCATTCTAGTGAACGATATAAACTCTTCCATACATTTAATTTTAATTATCTAAAATATTGTAAAAATTAAAATTTACCTTTGCCTGACGTATCTAATGAATCTGAAAATTTTGATCAAGCAATTTATACAGATTCGAGTCACTCTGGCACAATCGGAATCCATAGATTCACATTCGAATCTACCGATTATTTCATTCAGGGACTAAATGGCATTTCAATAACAACAATTAAAAACACTTCTTTTTTACATAATAATAAGTACACCGTAACAAAGAAAACAATTACGGACAAAAGGATTGGGTGATATTATTATGTTGAATTCTTGTGCCTACAGGAAAACACAATAATACAAAATATTAACAAAATATGAAGAAATAACTTTCGGATTCCGATTCAATTGTACTATCGTTTCTTTATATATAAAAATAGATAATTCAATTGATTTTATTCATATACGTAGTTTTTTAATTGCAGATCTTTGAATAAAAATGGAAAACGATCTTATCATTTTAAAATTGGATGATATTATTATATAGAATGATGTGGATGATATTATTAAATAGAATTCTTCACCAATAAAATCGCACAATAACACAAAATATTGATAAAATATGGACAAAGAATTTTCGGATTCTGAGTCAATCATACTACGGTTTCTTTACGTATAAAAAGAGGTAGTTCAATTGACTTAATCCATATGCATAGTCTTTCAATTGTAGATCTTTAAATAAAAATAGAAAGAGATTTTCTTCTTACTCTAAAATTGGATGATATTATTATATAGAAGGAAGTGGATGATTATACAATAATGTCCGCCACATATGGATGATCCATCCCACCTATCTGTGACGATAGATATTCTTATTCTAAAATTGGATGATATTATTATATAAAAGGAAATGGATGATATTATTATACAGAATCTGAACGCACAGGTTTACAAAATGTTAAGAAAATAGGAAGTAATAATTTTCTAATTCTAAGTCAAACATACTGTCGTTTCTTTATGCATAAAAATAGGTAGTTCAATTGATTTTATTCATGTACATAGTCTTCCAATTGTAGATCTTTGAATAAAAACCAAAAGCGATCTTCTCCTTATTCTAAAACTGTACGGCAACAAAACAGAATAAAAACAATAATCCGTTGCTAAAGCGACTCAACAAAAGACCAAGATGACAAATCTCGCCCACTCCCAACAACAAACGATATGAATTCCTATCCCGCACTTTATTTGGCCCGAAAAGCACCCAAAACTGCTACTCTTCAACAGTTATTGCTCGAATCAGATTTAAGATGCCCGAAACAGAAGTTATATAACCCAGGTTACGAAAGGGATAGGGGGTGTAGGGGAGAAAAAAGAACAAAAATAAATTTCTGCTTACTTGAGAAGAAGGAAGCGTCCCATCCCTCACGGTCTTTTACAGGATGGCGGCCATTTTTTTCTCCCGGCGGAACTGATTTTTCATTGATATTTATAATATATCTGGATTTTTTCCGATTAGTGTCAGGATGCGGATGGGGATTCGAGTACATGGGGAAATGAAACAAACCAAACGGGAAGATTTGTTTGGTTTTGGTTTTCTGAACCTTTTTTTGTTATCTGCATTTGTGTGTGTTCAAGAAAAGTTTTCAGCTAATTGTGATTCGGATGTTAAAATTATATAGTAATTAATTAAATACTATTAATTAATTAATGTACTATAAATAATTAAATTAATAGTACAGATTTAAATGATATTTTAAATCTTCTAAATAATTTTTATTGCAAATATAATTGTTTTTGACTATCTTTCTATATATAAAGCAAGTATAGCAATATATATATATATATATATGTGTGTGTGTATGTATCTATGTGTATTTCATAATTATAGCAATATATATATATATTGCTATAGTTATGAAATACAGTCAAATCTCTTGCTTTATATATAAAAAGATAGTCAAAAACAGTTATATTTGCAATAAAAATTATTCAGAAGATTAAAAATATAATTTTAATCTGTACTATTAATTTAATTAATTAATAGTACATTACTTAATTAATAGTATTTAATTAATTACTATATAAATTTAACATCCAAATTACAACTAGTTGAAAACTTTTGAGATATATATATATAAATATATATATATGTGCATTTCATAAAATTTATATTTATAAATGTTTCATAATATTGCAATATTTATCTATAACGTTTCATAATAATACAATATTTCGTAATATTTCTATTTTTCATATTAATATGTGTATTTCCTAAAACTAGCCTTTGGTATAAAAATTACAACACTTAGAAATATATTTGTATTTTGAATTTATTAGTTTATTATCTAGTCAGAATCCAAACTTTACGGAAAAATTCTAATTAATTATTTTTTATTTAATAAAAAAGACCTATTTTTTTAATTAAAATAAATGTTATTTTTAATACAACCAGATGACATTAGTTAGTCTGTTAGTTTTAAATAACTTATTAGCATTAGTAATTAGTTATTTTTTATTGTTATTTACAAAGGGTTGCAATTTTACTATTTTGTAATAGTTTCTAATTTACTTTAAAAAAAAATGTTGCATTCTTAAAAAAATAACAAATCAAATGATGGGAAAAAAAATTATGAAAATTGTTAAATAATTATAATTGCTTTATTTAGCCAATTTATGTTATTTAAAGGAAAGCTACTTAATATATTACTTAGTTACTTAGAGTTACTTAGTGTTTATCAAAATTAAAAATGTTTTATTTTCCCCTCAATATCGACCATGTATGTATCTGTTAGTATAAAATATATTAATTTTCGAAAATTTACCTTTAAGGAAAAATGAAAATATATATATAAAACTATGAATAATATTTTATTGAAAAAAATGAAAATTTTAAAAAAACTTTTTTGTTGTATTTATTAAGATATTATTTCACTACTCTTGTTCATAAATAAGCCGTTCATCATTAGTTTATGATCTCACTTTTTTCAAGCTCAGTTTCAGTAGAAACTTTAAAAAATATTTTTTTTAATATTTGAATTTAAAATCACGTCCGTAAATAAAGGTACACTAATTTTATATATAGCGGCTAAACATTGCAGCAAAAGCAATGCATAGCGAAATATTAATATTAATATCTAAATAATTTGTACAAAGAATTATTCCAAATAATAATGTTTTTTAACGGTGAAATATATTAGCATTCTACTTTCAAGTTAGTAAGTAAAAAGAATTAATATGCTGATTGCTTAAAAATTTTTATACGTCAACCAAATAATGGACTTGAAGAAAAAATTTGACCTTTAGAGTTATAAGAAAATCACCCACGCACTCCCACACACAAATCTCTTGCTTTATATATAGGTATATAACTTTAAAAACAGCTGGGCGTATTCATGATATTCACAAAAGGATTATCAGCAGAATTTAGTTTGAAGATCCCTGTTTTAGAAGTACAAATACAGTTTTTATTTTTGTTTAAATAATACCAATTTATGAAGTAACATAAGCTGCCTTCCTACATGGATCACACAAATGTTCACAGTTACTTTTTAACAATTTTGAACTTTTCTTGAAGCATTTCAGATGACCAGTTCTCTGTATTTCTGCTGAAAATTTTCCATGTTATTGGTTCGTAATGATAGTACTAATAGTAATCCTACTTTCAACACAGTGCAACCTAGCTAACGTACAAAAAAAGCAAATGTTACTATATATTAAATTCTAGAGATTAGAGTTGATTCTAAAAATAACTCCAATTTATAAAATATTAGTTTATTTATTTATTATTAATTTATATAAATATTAATAAAAAAAGTGTTATTTGCAGAAGTTTAATTTTTAAAGCCCTATCAGTTTTCACGTTTTCTGAGACCAACTCAGTAATGATCCAGAAATCAGAAGGTATTGTTGTAGAAAGTTATAAACCGTTGTATCAGAAAGAAATTATTGTACAATGGCTAAATCAAATTGAATAGAAAGCAAGCGTGGTGAAACAAATTAAAAATACTGATATTTAATTAAATTTCAATGCTAGTACTAACTATTTTTATTAATGATTACAAAATTACTTATGAATACCAGTTAAATGGACCTAATAAATGTCTTACAAGTATTAACCGAAGCATAAATGACCGAATTGAATTTTAGTTAAGGAATTGGCTGAAGTTAGATGATGTTTCTTTTATTATGATGTTAACAAAAGTTAGTTATGATTCCTTGGCTAAGATGCCGATAAAAATTAGATCAGGGATCTTTAATTGCTATATTGACTAAAGTTAGATCATGATCTTTATATAAGATGACGACTAAAGTTTGATCATGGTTCTTTGATTATGATGTTGACAAAAGTTAGATTTTGATTCTTTGACCTACATGACAATAAAAGTTAGATCATGGTTCTTTGATTATGATGTTGACAAAAGTTAGATAATAGTTCTTTTTTTATTATGTTGACTAAAGTTAGATAATGATTCTGTGACTAAGATTCCGACAAAAGTTAGATCATATTTCTTTGATTATGAGGTTGACAAAAGTTCGATTGGGATTCTTTGGCTAAGATCAGACAAAAGTTAGATCACTGTTCTTCGTTGTAAGAGCTTATGAGTTGATGGTTGTTTCAAACTGTCTCTGTGAATATTTTCTGATTTTCCTTAAGTTTAACACAAATTTGAGTCGAATTTTAGAAATTCCCAAAATTACATTTTCTGTAACTTTCCTTTCTGTAATGTACTGTATGAAGCCTACTCCTTGTTGTGCTCCCTCTGACCATTGGTACCCACGGCCTCAGGTTCGAACCCTGGCGGTAGCATGGATTTTGCTGCTGGTTTGGAATCCAGGTCCCAGTCTAATTAACTCAAAGTGTGCATAAAATAACAGCAAAGTGGCAAATCAAACCAAACCTTGTTGTGCTCAATAAAATATGCTAAATCTGCGACAAATCTGCCATACTAATAATGAAAAAAACTCAGCCAAGCCTTAAAATTAAAAAAATCTATTTTGGACTTGTAAATAATACTACTATGTGTCTATCTTTTAATAATTTTTACAAATAATTTTGAAAATTCTTAAATTAACTATTACAGCTATGGAATTATATCCCAACGTGTCTGGATATTTCTTTTTTAAAAAATGATCTCTTCGGAACACATTGAAAACTCTCTTCCTCTGAATAAATATAATCGCCCAAGAAAATAAGTGCGGGAGATAAGGCGACGTTATTGTTTATGAGTTATCTCATAAAACTTGAATCCCTCATGAATCAATTGATTTATTAAAGAAAGGGCTTTAAAGAGCCTCCTTTCGTAAACGATATTTCGAATAAATTTTATCATGTATTCAAGAGAGCGGCCATTTTTTTTCCCTGTAGAATTTCATCGACAAATGATGTGTTTTTGTTTCAATAATCAATCAGAAAAACTTCTTTAGTTTTAATCTCACTCTATCACTCTTTTCTTAAAATAATAATCCAATATTATTTGACATTTATATTCATATTTATTATTTATATAAATGAAAACTATTGCCTTTGAATAACTTTGAATTTGGTTTAAAAATGTAATTAATTTCAATTCAAACCATTCATTTATATTATTCAAAATTTTATATAAACTATGATATTATAATAAAATAATTTCACATTACGAATTGTTTAATGATTTATTATGCGTTTCTGCTATGTTAAGCATAAAAGAAATGAATTTATTTAAAAATATTATTGTTTTCATATAATTATAATATTTCTATATTCATTTATTTTATTATAATTTGTTCTAAGCAATTTTTTCCTTACTTATATTATTCAAAACTGAAGTATAGTGTTATCTCCCTCTAACATTTACAAAATAATTGTTATGCGTGTTATTATTAAATATTTATCAATATTATTATAATTTATATACAGGGTGATTATAATTAAAGTTCCACTTTCAAAATGCTGTAAAAATATAACCACTCTTCACAATGAGTTCAAATTTGAATTGAAGATACTTGAAGAAGGGGAAAACGGTATGGCATCAAAAAAAGGTTCCACCAATTTTTCCCATCCAATTTGGTATGACCTTGCCGTGGTGAATGGACTTTCTACTAACAGTGTCACAACTGTTGAATGATTTGGAAGTCATTTTTATCGTCATTTTTTCCGTCGTCCGAAACAATCAAGCACATTTAACACTACAGTTGGTTTAATATGCAACTCATGTCAAATACGTTGTAATTTCAATTCAAAATATCACTGGCAACCGAATTCACTTTCTTTATGCCCTTTACAGCGTCATCTATTAATACACTTTGGAACTGTTTTTGATGCAATACCGTTTCGCCTTTCTTCAAGCATCTTCATTTCAAATTTGAACTCATTGTGATGAATGTTGTTTTACAGCCTTTTGAAAGTGTGATTTTAATGCTAACATGCCGCATTTGACAATAACCTTTATACTGAAATAAATTTCTAAAATGAAATAGGATAGTACCGTAACAAATAAAATTATATACATTAAGAAAAGACAATTTTCAAACAAAATCTTTCTTAAAGTTAAGAATGAATCAAAAATATTATGTATCATTTGTATGCTTCGTTGAAAATGTAATGATTTTATTTTAAATATTTTTTAACTCTAAAATAATAACAAATTAAAAAATTAAATTAAATAATTAAATTAAATAAAATAAAATTTTATTTTAAATATTTTTTAACATTTTAAAGTTTAACATAGTTTGTGCATAATTTTTTTTAAAAAAATATTTTTTTGAATGTTTTTTTTATTTCTCGATAAAAACTTTGATAAATGATTTTCGAAAATTTATATTATAATATTTTATAAAATATTTATTCATATTTTATTTTATGATAATTTTAATAAAAACAAAATTCAATGAAAAAAGGCAGAACTATATGTGATAACAAATTCAATAGTAAATAAATGTGATAATAAATTGTGATAAAATTTGATTTTCAATCATTCTTCAATGTAAGAATAATTATCTTACAAAAAGCCTTTTCTGTTGAATGGAAAGGTTCAACGAATTAACTTGACTTAAGCAATTTTAGAATATTTTCTTGTTAAATAAAACGCTTAGAAAAATGACATTATTTCAGATCTCATTTTTGTGTTATTATAAGACTTTTCATCTTTTTTAAAAAATTATATGTTATTTATATAAGCCATTTTATAGAAGGTTGTACTTAATTTTCAATTTCTGAAATAATTCAAGTCTTAATATGGATATTTTCAATTCAATTTTCAGGAAAATAGGGTAGGGGTTGTGTAAAATACACGTAAAAGCAATAAAATAAAATATAAAATTAGTAATTTGTAGTCTTACTGATAGAAAATTATAAATATTTTTAACTGCCTATTTGTAAAGATAAGTACTCCTGTTTGCTTTTAAATCATAATATCAAATCTTGCTATGAAATATTTTTGCAATAAGTAAAAAATTAATGCAGTTAACTTTTATATATGGCTATCTAAAATCATATTTTTTATAAATTTAATCTTGTTATGAATCAAATATTTCCGCTTGTTTTGTAAGCCAATAAAACATTATGTAGTGCCAAAATGCTGAAATATTATTTTTTTTTATTTCAAATCTGGAATCTTGGTAATAAAATATGGTAATTTTTGCAATGTATGAATTTAGAGAAAAAAATTTCTTCCATGTTTTGCAAAGAAAGGGATTACACTTTTAAAGAATTTTCTATGGTTCTAATATAAAATAATTTTTTTCTGAAACATAGTTGTGTTGAATGATTGTAGCTGTAGTACAAGTTTCTTTATAAGTTGTACCAATTTACTTTTACCCGTTTTGCTTTGTCCCCCTTTGCGTCATTTCAGTTTCAAGTATTACCATATATTTTTTTTTTCAAATCTAGAATCTTGATAACGAAATATGCTATTTGGAATCGATGAACTTAGAGAAAGTTCTAGATTTCTTTCGTGTTTTGCAAAGAACGGATTACAATTTTTAAAATTTTCTATGGTTCTAGCATAATATATTTTTTTCTAAATATTTGTAAAAAATCATTGTAGCTGTAGTACAGTTTTTAGAAGTTATTCCAGTTTATTTTACCAGTATTTACTTTGCATTCTTTGCTTTATTACGATTTACGTTGTAAACCTAGAGTTTCAGAGATTAATTTTAAAGTTTAACATCGAAACAAATGTATTAAAAATTGTGATTTACCTTTAATTCATTTTTGCTTTACCCCTATATCCAGGGCTTTACTTCTTAAAAAAATGAGTGTAGAAATAATAATAATAATAATGCACTTAAAATTACAATGAGTATAAAGAATTATAATTTAAAAAATTACAATGAATTAGAATACAATTATGTAACTAACATAAGCATAAGTGAAACGAGAAATATACAATACAGAAGGAATAAATAATAGTGACTAAACCTGTGAAAAAAACAAAGCATTGCATATAAAATATTATAACGGCTTTTTTACGAAGGATGAAATATTTAATTAACAATTAAATAATAGAATGGGTGCAGATAATTCGATTTGTATTACAATTGTAATGGTTTCTTGAAATTATTAAATATTCATTTTTTCTTAAAAAATTCATTAATTTGATGATTTACCCTCTGGTTCATGGGTTGTAAATTGTATGTTGAATTTATGTTGAGTTATATGTTGAAGTTACGTTGTAATTTATGTTGAGTGTAAAAATGCTGAGAGGAGATTTTGAGTTGTCATGATTCTGTAAGTGGATAAGTAGTTCACAATGGAATGATTCTCCAGTTTCTCCACAAAAGCAGAAGTCATCTTCTGAAAGGTTGAATCTTTTGAGGTATGATGAGAATGGACCATGGGCACTTGTAATCATAACTTCTCTAGACAGAATTCTGGGTTTTTTTTTTAATTCCATCTATTAGCTCACACTCTCCCTACATATATCTTGTTCAAATTTTCAATCGTTAATAAAATACTTCTTATCCATCCACTCAAATTCAAAAACATTTTCTTTAACTTGTAGGGGATGTCTCTGGATGTTAATACAGTTTTTTCAAATATTAATTCATTAATTAAGTTTAATTAATTAATTTTAGTTTTTTTTTTTTTTTTTTTTAGATTTAAGTTGCATATACCAGTAGATGGCGCCAGATAAGCTTAAAAATGAATGAAAATTATCTATAAAGGACTTTCTGCAATATAGTAAAAAAAAAAAGTAGGAATTGACTTTAAAAAATTTATTTTTATATTACTTGTTTAGACATTAGGTACTGATTTCTAAACTTTTCGCACTGTGTTGTTTTGATTGCAATATCGTTGCCAATTCTCTAATAGAGAATTTTTTAATTTATTTTTGGGAAAATAAAACTGAATACTGAAGACAAATTATATTATCATATATAAGGCTTGCTTAAGTAAGACTATCTGCGAACGCATTGCCAAAATTACCTACGTGTACTTTTATTCAAAGCAATTGAATGGAGTAATTGTTTAAGAGTTTTCGCTGGATTCCTCTGGCCATTAGATGAGGGGTTTGAGAATTAAGGATGGCTGATAAACTTGATTATCTGTCAGTCCAAATTGACACTGGAGCATTTAAAGTATCTGAATATTCTATCTATTCTATTCTAGTATTTGAATATTCTAATTTTTTCTTTGGATATTTTTGTAGTTTTTAATGATATTTTTCTTTCTTAATTAAATTTAAAAAGTGAAAAATAACGTACTTTCACTGAGACCTGGACCCACTAGAAAACATCTTTCATTAACAATTCTTACAACTATGTGTATGTTCATGTACTAGAAATTGTTAGTTAATATTTAATTATGAAAAGCTAGTTATCTAGTTTATGGAAGCAAGTAAATGATTTATTTTTTTGGATGTTTATTTCATACTAACTTTTTAACAGTATTTAACTGAAAGAATAAATCTAGGTTTTAACTAAATAACTCGCTTTCATTTTTTATAAATTTGTTAATTTTGAGATCGTACTTAATCGCATATTATAAAATCCAAGCCAAAATTATGCAATTCAATCGAAAGATGATTTAAGAGTCCTCAAGTTTTATCTTTAATAATATTTCTAAAAGTTAAAATTACTCCTCTAGGACAAGAAAAGAATATAAAGAAGAATAACAAGAAATTCACATAAACAGGAATCATTTCATTACATGAATAATCAATATTTTTTGCACATTAAAAAAGAACATAAAACAGGAGTAATCATTTCAGTAGAAGCGTCTTCACAAATTTCTTGTTGAACAACTTTTCAAACTTACACTTCACGTATTCTAATTTGTATTCCATACATGCAAAAAGAAATTATTCATTGCTTTTTTTTTATTTTATTTTTGTTTCGATTCCAGATAAGTAAATTATATATCTTAAATGCAATTTCGGAAATAAAATCAATAATTGTAAAGTTTTTAAGATAAAGAATTTGTTGCTTTTCACCTTTTTTTCTCTTTATGAATGATAAGAAACTAATCTATCTGACTGAAAATAACTGTGTTTCCTTTTTTGGCAGACAGTTCAATCTCAATTTTTACCATATTACTACATAAAGATAATCAAAAAAATTCATATAAATTATTTACAGTTTTTCATATTACTTGAGAAGGGATTTGAAAATTATATTTTCTTGTGAAATGTTGCTTTTACCGGGTAGAAAAATTAAATTTACTCTCTAAATTTATCGCCACTTGTGAATTTGTATGGAATTGATTGGAATTTATATTTGAAAACTTTCTAATATTAAATTAAGTGTAATTGAGAGAAAAAATTAAATGTATACATTATAATTATTTAAGGAAAAAATTATTATATATACATTCTGCTCATTTATTATCGAATCTGTTCATCTGAATTTGTTCTATTCATTAATTCGAATGGTGAAATGTTAAGCCTATGAAATTTTATGTAAGCACATTTTCATGAAAAAATTTCTATGGATATCGTTTTTACTGATATATTTCTTTCCTTATTCAATTTGCAAAGGGAAAAATACGTAATTTCCCTGAAATTGGTCCACACTAGAACGCATGTTTCATCATCAATTCTTACAACTAAGAATATGTTCGTGTGCTAGAAATTATTAGCTAATAACCAATTTTGAAAGATAAATATATAGAAACAAATAAATATTTTTTGGGGGGATTTTTAATTAATACTAACCCTTTAATAATATTTAATTGAAAAAATTAAATCTAGGTTTTGAATAATTAACTAGCTTTTTTTTAATAAATTTGTTAATTTTGAGATACATATTATAAAATCCAAACCAAAATTATGCAATTCAATCTAAAGATGATTTAAGAGACCTCAAGTTTTATCTTTAATAATATTTCTAAAAGTTAAAATGACTCCTCTAGGACAAGAAAAGAATACAAAGAAGAATAACAAGAAATTCTCATAAACACGAATCATTTCATTAAATTAATAATCAATATTTTTGCACATTAAAAAAGAACATAAAACAGGAGTAATCATCTCAGTAGAAGCGCCCTTACAAATTTCATGTTGAACAACTTTTCAAACTTACACTTCACGTACTCTAATTTGTATTCCATACATGCAAAAAGAAATTATTCATTTTTTTTTTTTTTTGCATTTTTATTTCGATTCCAGATAAGTAAATTATATATCTTAAATGCAATTTCGGAAATAAAATCAATAATTGTAAATTTTTTTTAAATAAAGAATTTGTTGCTTTTCACCTTTTTTTCTTTTTATGAGTGATAAGAAACTAATCTATCTGACTGAAAATAACTGTGTTTCCTTTTTTGGCAGACAGTTCAATCTCAATTTTTACCATATTACCACATAAAGATAATCAAAAAAATTCATATAAATTATTTACAGTTTTTCATATCACTTGAGAAGGGATTTAAAAATTATATTTTCTTGTGAAATGTTGCATTTACTGGGGAGAAAAATTAAATTTACTCTCTAAGTTGATCGCCACTTGTAAATTTGTATGGAATTGATTGGAATTTATATTTGAAAACTTTCTAATATTAAAGTAAGTGTAATTAAGAGAAAAAAATTAAATGTATACATTATAATTATTTAAAGAAAAAATTATTATATATACATCCTGTTCATTTATTATCGAATCTGTTCATCTGAATTTGTTCTATTCATTAATTCGAATGGTGAAATGGTTAAGTCTGTGAAATTTTATGTAAGCACATTTTCATGAAAAAACTTCTTTGGATATCGTTTCTACTGATATATTTCTTTCTTTATTCAATTTGCAAAGGGAAAAATACGTAATTTCACTGAAAATGGTCCACACTAGAACACATGTTTCATCATCAATTCTTACAACTAAGAATATGTTCGTTTACTAGAAATTATTAGCTAATAACCAATTTTGAAAGATAAATATATAGAAACAAATAAATATTTCTTTTTTTTAAATTTTTAATTAATACTAACTTTTTAATAATATTTAATTGAAAAAATTAAACCTAGGTTTTGAATAAATAACTAGCTTTTTTTTAAATAAATTTTATAAAAATATTTTGAGATACGCAAATCGCTTATTATAAAATCTAAATCAAAGTTATACAATTCAATCTAAAGATGATTTAAAAGTACTCAAATTTTATCTTTAATAATATTTCTAAAAGCTAAAAGGGCTCCTCTAATACTAGAAAAGAATATTCGTTTCACATAAAGAAGAACAAAAAGAAATTCACATAAACAAGAATCATTTCTTTAAATTAATAATCAATATTTTTGCACATTAAAAAAGAACATAAAACAGGAGTAATCATTTCAGTAGAATCTCCTTTACAAATTTCTTGTTGAACAACTTTTCAAACTTACACTTCACGTGCTCTAATTTGTATTCCACACATGCAAAAAAAATTATTCATGGTTTTTTTTTTTTTCATTTTTATTCCGATTCTAGATAAGTAAATTATACATCTTAAATGCAATTTCGGAAATAAAATCAATCATTGTAAAGTTTTTAAGATGAAGAATTTGTTGCTTTTCACTTTTTTTTGCTCTTTCTGAATGATAAGAAATCTTTGTGACTGAAAATAATTGTATTTATTTTTTTTAACAGACAGTTCAATCACAATTTCTGCCATATTACCACATAAAGATAATCAAAAAAATACTTAAAATACTCTTTACTTAATATTCTAATACTCTTTTTACTTAAAAAGGGCTTTCAAAATTATATTTTCATGTCAAAGTTACATTTAGTGGGAGGGGGTAAATAAAACTTACGCTCTAAATTTATCGACATTTGCAAATTTATATCGAATTGACTGGAATTTATATCTGAAAACTTTCTAAATATTAAAGTAGGATTAATTAAGGGAAAAAAATTAAATATATACCTACTAATTATTTAAGGAAAAAATTATTATATATACATTCTTATTATATATAAATTATTATATAACATATCATATTTTTTTACTTCTGTTCTGTTATATATAATTACGTTTTCTGTTTGTAAATATAATTTATTTCTCTTAATTTTAGTAAAATATTAATAAAATTTTATAAAATTTAAATTTATTTATTAATTTATAAATTGTAAATCTATTATTTTAATTATTAATTTATATTTTTTAAATTTATGAATGTAATTTTATAAATTTGTATAAAATGTTAATTTATGTATAAATTTAAAATTGTAAATTTATTATTTTAATTATTAGTTTATATTTTTAAAATTTATAAATGTAATTTTATAAATTTATATAAAATGCTAATTTATGTATTAATTTATGAGTTGTAAATTTATTATTTTAATTATTAGTTGTTTATTAACTTAAAATTTATTATAAATTTAAAATTTATAAATGTAATTTTAGAAATTTTTTACCAGTTAAATTTAAAATTCAAAGTTTTTAAATAATTAAAATAAATTATTTAAATTAGATTAATTAAATATATTATCTAATTAATTAAATGTATTGTACTGAATCCATGAGTTTTAATCCATATTTATTACTTAATAAATATTTTGTATTCCATCATCCTCTGTCTGAAAATTATTTTTAATATCTTACTTTTGCACAAAATGAATTTTTATAATAACCTTAAAAATAGGTATTTTTTTATTAAAAATAGTTTTAGAAGCAATAATATTTCCATTTTGTTTACCTTATGCAGATTTCAAATTAAATTCAACAATTGATAGCAACTCTTGACAGATAAACATATTCTATGTATGTTTAACATTATTATTTTAACCATTGCAATTTTATCATTTCCGCACACAGTTTAAAATTTTGCATTCATGTTTAATTTAGAAATTTATTTTCCAAAATATTAAATCACCTCTACCATACATAAAAGGTTTGAAATAAATTCTACCAAATGTTACTACCCGCTGGAGAATGAAATATATTTGTTCATAACTGTAATTTACATTTAACAACATTTTATCAAAACAGTTTCCTAAACAAAGTAACATATCTTATTGGTACATTTATTTAGATAAAGGCTGGAATAAATGCACTGTTTACATATTTATTCCAATTTTATTGATTTCAAATACATTGTGTTCAAATCCAATTCCTAATCATGTTACAAAATAGTCGTATATTTGAAATTTCAGAGGAATATACTTTGTTTACCATGTATTACCTCATCATGTTTATAAAATATTTTATATTGCAAAATTAAAATTCCTACTACTGTAGTTTGATTTAGTTAAAATATCAATTTGCAAAAATATTGAAAAAAAAAAAAAAAAAATTTCTCTGTGTTTAATATATTGTTTTAATATTTTTCAAGTGGTTTATTTTTTTAATTTTTCTTCTTAATTAATCTTGTTTCTAAAATGTTTTACTGCAAAATTAAAATTCCTAGCATCATCTGTAGTTCGATATTTTAATTGTAATAACAAACTGCAAAAATAGCGAAAAAAAATTGTTTCTGTGTTTAGTGCCTTGTTTTACAATCTTTCAAGTAATTTTTTAAAATTTTTCTTTAATATTTTTTTAAATTTCAAATGCTACACTTAAAATAACTTAATATTTATCTATAAAAAATTAACTCCATTTTTTGGATATATTGATAATGATCGATTAATCCATGATCCATAATAATCCAGGATCCATAATAAATTCATTAATGCATGAACCATATCTTTTTTCAAAAGAATTTACGAGCCAGAAATCGGTACTGTTTTAAGAGCTGGTAAATGTATTAGTTGTGTTTTACCCAGCTGGAAATGGCAACATCACGAGAGATTCATAAACAGTCGCTTATCTAAATTTAATGTTAACCTGGAGATTCAAGTTTGTTAACTATAAATTTTCACTGCAGTTTAAAGATTTTAATGAAACTCTCGTGAAATCTCTTTCAAAAGTTTTTATTCGAGTTCATTTTATAATTCTGCTTATCACAAATTGTTTTTTAACTATAGTTTAAATCTCAAAAATAAAATGTATTACCTAAATTTATTTTGTATTTAAAAAAAAATTATTAATTTGTTGATGATATTACTAATTAAATCATGTAAGATAAAATAAAGAAGCTCCTTTAGTATCTTGGGTGATTTTCGCCAATTTTAGGTACTTAAATTAAAAATTCTTGAGCAATAATTACGCAATTGCTAAATTATACATCATCATCAATATCAAGGCATCCCAGGATGGGCCAAGGCTTTCATTTGAAGAGATTTCCTTGCATTCCTCTGGGTGACAATGGTCCCCCAATTCTTAACCTCTAATACATTAAAACCTTTTTTTCAATTCGCGTCTATCCATCGCAACTTGATCGTTCTCATCTTCTTTGTCTCTGTAGTTTTGCCAAAACGAGCCATTTTACAAGGCCTAAATCATTCATTCTAAATGCATGAGCAGCCCAGTTTAATCTAATGATTTTAATTTAAAATAAAAATATGGTTTTTAAAAGAAAATGTGACAAAATATATTTGTTCCATTTATTTCTTTAATTTATAAGTGCACAGTTTTCATTGTGAGCTGCGTTTCTCAATATTAAATAAATAAACAAAATTTCAGCTGCGGATATTAGATTAAAATCATACAGACAATTAAACTGTTAAATATGAGTTTATAGCACAAGAAAAAATTTTAAGAAAATAATACAACACTTTAATTTCTTTATTATAGTCTAAGAGCTCATACAAGATTGGGTTAATATAGAAACGTTTTTCCGAACTGAAAGGACAGAAGAAGCTCAATTGAGTGCCCTATAGTTATCATGTTTATAACCGGAACGAGCAGATCGATTCAATAAGCTTATCACTTGGGGTAATTCTCTTCCTTGAAGTAAAAATTAGGACCGGATATGCGTGTGGTCTTGATTCAGTGCTGTTCAGACATACAAATTCCAATAAAAATGATAGATAAACAAAGAATAATTATTTTGAGAAATAATTAAAATAATTATTATTTGTTTATTTGTCATATTTATTGAAATTTGCTAAGGCAGCACTGCACAACTGCCACACATAACACAATTATATATCAAGTATTTGTAAAATCATCTTAAAAGCCAGTTCATTCTTTGTCCCCTCCATACTGCCTGGAACTCTTCTGTCGACGGTTGTACTCATCGTACTGTCTGGAACTCTTCACTCTACTCCACACCTACCCTGTTCTCTTCCTTCCACTCTCATTATCAGTTCCAAAGTCTAACGGACGAAAACAAACCTGCAAAGTCCAAAGTCTAACGTAAGAGTCAACCCGTCCTTGAATGGAGGATCTTGGCAAGGTTATAACCTTTTTGTGAATTGCATGGTGGATCCTTACTCTTGTGTTGGATGTAGGTTTATAGCGAGTATAAAACTAATGTATCGGTTGCTGATGTGCATTCAAAATTGAATAAATATTAGCAGCAAATAGTGTACTAGTGATCAAAATTGATTTATCAAAATTGTCCAACATTATAAAATGGTCAACGAGCTTAGCAGTTTATGGGTCGATGCATGAAAGTGAAAATGTTCCTGCTTAAGAAAAAAAAATTTCTTACTTAACTTCTGAAAGCATTGTTAAATTACCATTTACCACATATATCATCAACCATTATAAATTTTTTTCTGCAAAATTGTAGATTATGAACAAATCGGGCACTGAACAAACATACATCTATAGCTACCATTGCAACAATTGTAATCTCAATGACCAGATCTGCTTTCACGACAGCTCTTAAAGTTTATTGGCTGGAGGACACTGCGCTGAAGACACTTTTCCCCACGGACAAGGCAACCTTCATACAAATGGAGGCAAAAAGAAGTCGCTGCCGGTAATTGAAATACTTAATCCGATTTGATGAGAGTACTTAAGTCTTATTAGTACACATCTCGATGCCTTAATCTGGCTAATGGACAGGTAATTCGCGCCTTAGCTCCGGAAACAACTGTTCTGATTGCTCGCATTTTCTATCGCTAATCGATGTGCATTTTAAAAGACAATGTAGATGAAGTTAATTTTCTGCGGATGACTCCCCAGCCGTCTTCTAGACAAAAAAAATCCATTTTCTTTTAAAATTCACGTCAAACATATCTATCGTAATGTAGTAATTTCAGTTATGTTAATAAAAATAATCTTGGGATGATATTTATATCTTTTTAGAAAGGGAATACATCCTTTTTTTAATTTATTTATATTTTTAGAAATTCATAATTTTTAGGATTATTTTGCCGCCAATCAAGTTTTTTAAAAAATAGCAAATACTTAGTATAGTATAGTATATACTTAATATAGTACTTTGAATTTCTAGCATACCCTTACTATGTAGGAATTATAAAAATATTAAATGAAAAAAGATATTAAATGAGATAAGATATTAAATGAAAAAAATTTGAAATGGTGAAATTATATTATTATATTCTTACTGTGTTAAGATTCAAATTCATTGAATCTTAACACATTAAGGATCATAATATATTTTCGAAATCTAACTAGCATATATGCGAAATGAAAAGTATGCAATACAGAAAGATTAAATAACTGTTATAAATATAATATGAAAACATGATATGACATGGTACACAACTATGCAACGTTCAATCTATTTAGTTTAAAATAATAAAATAAAAGTTAAGGAATAGATTAGGATTCAGTTAATATTTGATGGAATAATTACTTGTACATTTTCTACTATAAAATTTATTAAATTGATGATTTCTCATCTAGTTCATGAGTGATAAATTATACATATTTTTGTGTGCTGGATGTAAAATTGTCTAGAGAAGATTTTAAGATGTCATTATACTGTTAGAGGGCAAAAACATTAATAATATAATGGTTCTTCAGTTTCACCACAGAAGCAGAAATCGTCTTATAAAAAAAATATTTTTTTAGGCATGTTAATAATGGATCATGAATACTAATAAATAGTGGCATAAAATGTTATAATAATGTTATAGTCCATATAGTTTGCCATAAGTAATCTTTATGAATATCGAAGAAAAATATTGCCTTATTGGCAGATTTTCAGGCTTGTGCAAATTAGGAGCAGTTATTTTAATTCATATTTGCATATTCTATGGAAGACCACGGCAAAATTTCCACCAGACAGTCCAATTATCGAAGTTACATTATCAAACACACTGTCCTAATCATTGCCGAGTTTATGAAAGAAGTGACTGTAAAGTCCTCTGGCAGCAGATTCAAACCTAAGACCTCTTACACATTGGGTCCTTATTCAAATTATACGATTAAATTTTTTTAAATAATTTTTTATCTTTAAAAATATTTAAGGTAGGATATAGCTGAAACACTTGAAAATATTAACCTATGAAATAAGCTCCTAAACTAGAACAATACAAAACTCGAAATGCGACCAGCTTATCGTCTTTTCTGGCAAATTATATCGCTTAACAATTTTTTGCTGTATTTATTTATCATCTAATACTCTTATATCAAAAACATATAACATAAATCTTTCTTCTAAATTATATATAGCCAATAAAAGTTAGTCAAAATAACAGTAAAAATTCAGAATAATAACTAACTAACTGGTTAGAAAATATATTTCGTGAAATTAGTATTTAAACATATTTTTCCCGTAATACAAGAAATATTACACCTAATTTATTAAAATATAGCTTTTAATTGTCAAATATTTTTGTCTGAAATTCCTCTTTAATAGTTAATAAGTGAGCTTATATCTCGTAAATTCATACCGATGATTTCCTTCGGAGCTCCGGATAGTCGTGTCTCAAGTGTATCTAAATATTTTGGATTGTATTTCAAAGTAAACACATAAAACAACATTTAACTGCGCTCTACTTTCTAGTTAAAACAAAACTGTCGTATTAATACGTTACTTAATTCCAGCATTTGGTCAAAGCACTTTCACGTAAAACAAATCTCACCATTTTGTAATATCGTTTGCAAAGCAATTCTTCATTTAAATATTTTATTGGTACTTCTAAGTTGTATTACATTGCAAGTATGTAATTTTCCAACAATTAAGTGAACATATCTTTCATCCTATTGAATGTCATAAACAGTAACATGGTTGTAATATTTTTACACAAAATATCAGTACGTTAATCAGTTTAAAACTGAGAGCAAAGTAACTTCGTTTCTAATTAAAGCTTATGTAGTTTTCACCAATAGAAAAAAATGATATTGAAATATTCTATTCCTAAATGTTGGAAGAGAATAAGCCCCTAATTTACAAAAAAAGCTGGAATTTATATCAATAGGATTAAAAGGTGTTCTTAAAGCTCGTGAATATAAAATCGTTTAAAAATTGTTAAATAATTATTTAATGGACATAAGTCTTTGTGCAAAAACTTTAAGTAGTATTCATTCTTTTTTCGTGTATTGTTCTTTATACATAAAGGAAGAATGAATTATTCATGAAGAAAGAATTGAATCCTAAATAAAAAGGAATTTTCAAAATAATTAATTAAGAATACTTTCATTAAGTTATTTTAAATAATTAAAAGAAAATATAAATGAAATCAAAAACATATTCATGCTAAATTGTAATGATTTTTATATAATAATTTGTATAAATAGAATATATTGGGTTTGCAAGGAGGAAATTTGTATTTAATAATATTGTCAACTTTAATAGCTTAATATTTTACTTAATATTTTTATAGACAATAACTTAATATTTTACAGGGGTTTTTTTTCTGAAAAGTTACTCATTCTCGCCTTTTTAAAAAAATCATTTTAATCTCTAAAAAATATTTAAAACTTCTTTTAAAAATTAATTTTCAATCGACAGTATCAAATTGGTTCGCAAATTTTGTACAGGCAATTTTGACCTCACAAATGAGCTCCATGGTTTCTCAGAATCAAAGGTCAATAACCACGAACTAAACATCACCGTTGAGTTTGAGCCATCTCAAAGTGCCTATGAATTACAGTTGAAGTTTGGCGTTAGCAAACAAACAATATTAACTCGTTTAGCTCAAATCAGTGAAGTGACAAAGTTGGTTAAGTGGGCTCCACGTAAACTTAATAAAAAACAAATAAAAGTGTTTGGAAGCTTGCTGATGTTGCTTTCTCGTCAAAAATCAGATCCATTTTTTAATCGAATTGTCACTTGAGATGATAAGTGGATTCAATATGACAGAATATTCAATATAGAAATTCAATATCCCAAACTTTCAGCACAGTGTTTGGACAAGGATGAATCACCAAAACACATTCCAGAGAGTAATATACACCAAAAGAAGCTAAAGGTGAGTGTTAGAGGGTTTAGATGCAAGTGGGTTCCTTTATGATTTCATAAAACCTGCCTCAATGATCTCAGCAGAAATTTAATGCAATCAACTGGGCAAAATGGCGCAAAAACTTAAATCGACTCTTATCTTATTGCAAGATAACGCTATATTACACATATGAAATTACACAACTAGAAACGTGCGGCAAAACTACAGGAATTAGAATTGGAACTTCTTCATCGTACTCTATACTCATCAAACCTAACCCAGATTGTCTACAACTTCTTCCGCAATTCGGACAAATTTTTAATAGGAAAACAATTTAATTCTGACAATCCCGAAAAAGTTGCCTTGTAGGATTTCAATGACTCTCGTCCATCAGGATTTTATACCAACAACCTGCCACTCAACCATTGCCTCAAAAACCTGCCACTTAAATGGCAAAAGTGCATAGATAATATGGGTGCATACTTTGATGAAGGAAATAATGCCTTAAATGTTATCACCCAACTTTGATTTTTTCCTACAAATTTCATTATTTATGAAAAATAATTAATAAAAATAATTAAAAAATAATAATAAAAATAATTATTTCCTATTTAATCAAAGACATTTTACAGGATTAATAAAAATAAATTTATTAAAAAAATTATGGGAAAGTTTTGTCTTAATGTTTTTTGTAAATTTATTAAACAAGTACAAGCGATTGCAATAAAGTTTATAAATGAAGGCAAAATTATTTGTGAGCAACTAAAAAGCAAACTTTAGCAAGTATCAAAAACATTATATTTTTATTTTACATCTCACTCAGAAAAAGAGCCATTTATGTAGGTATAGAACTTCACTAAATTTGTAGTTTAACAGATCTGCACTAACTGAAAGTTTTTTTAATGAAAATAGTTCATTGAATTAAGTGGAAAAAAAGATCGAAATATGAAAACTTATTACAGTGCAACGATGAATTTGAAATAACTGATTTATTATAACGATTACAAGAGAGAAAAATGGCGCTGTTAAAAACTGAACATTTGCCAAGACATGGGATTAATGATCAATTTCTTCTAATCCAAGACAACGGTTTTCGCGTAACTCCAATGGTTATTGATGATCGATGGATTACTCACAGAGTTCTTGGCTGTTTTATCTCGCAATGATCTACAAGGAGATCACAATTGGTGTGACTTCTCTCAATAATACATCTGCTATAAATATTTCTCAGATTAGCAGAAAAGGAATGATGTTAAAAAATGTCATGAAAAATAGTTCGGCACGTTACCAATTCATTCAGATATCTAATCCAAGCACTTTTGTCAAAATATTTCTTTTAAATCCCTTCTAATTTGGGTTTTTTTCTCTAAAATCCATACAACTGGGCAATTTTTATTGGAAGATGAACATTATCCCTAATGCAGAAGATTGCATTAAATGAGCTCACAGTAAAAAACTTCCTAATAAATTTGGAAAAAATAAATCTTAATTTATGATTATTATAACTCCTACAGGGACAACTACTGAATTTAATTATCTTTTGATATAATCATTTTTGGGGCAAGTTATTGTTATTAATATGGCATATATTGTATGCTGTACTAACATGAATATTGTCTGTTGTACTGACATGAATATTGTTAATACAACATGAATATTATCAGTACAACATGAATATTGTCTGTGTACCCACATGGACATTGTTAATACAACATGAATATTATCTTGTACTGACAGTTCGAATAGTTGCCTGGTTAATACCTGGAATTCTTCTAAACTTTTAATTTTTGGACTCCTTACATCTGAAAAATCATGATGTTATTTCCGTTATATTGGTCTTCAGATTTTATCCAATCAATCATTCAACTTGTTCTAAAAGGAAAACATCAATATTAACAACGACAACAGCAATATCATCATCAACAACAACAGTAATATCAACAGCATCCTTATCAACATTAGACTATCCAGTCATCAAGAGATTGTCACAATTGCGGTCCATAATACAGGTCAAAACAGCTCATATACAATTTATAACGATGCATATACTCATATTTATGTATATTCTCATATGAATATGTTCAATTTGATACCTCTACACATTTTTATATGAACTCAAAATGATTGAGAAGTTTAATATTAGTTAATTCTTATTTCGCCAATATGTTTTGTAAAAACTGTTCTGCCTTACAAAAATGTTATATGTATTTTACAAAATGTTTAACCAGAAAATATACAAACTATTAGTATAGTTAACAATTAATATTTCAACTATTAGTAAATTGCTTTGATCTGCTGTTTGAAATTTATTTAAATTTCTGTGCAAACTTTCTAAAAACTACTTTGCTAGTATTTATCAGAATAAAATCAGTCTATAGCAAAAGTTCAATAAATTCCAAACCAAGCTAATTCATTTTATACATCACAAAAGTAATGGTCTTGTGTATAAAAAGTTTGACTAAAATTCTAGTTTTAATTCTTCTGACAAATGATTCAAACATTTACGCATTTATTGCAGTCATTTTGTGCTTGAATTTTATTAAATAATTTTTTTCTAAAATAATTACAGATGGATTTATTAAAAAAGAATATCGGCATTCTAGACTAAATAGTATTTTAATGAACAAGCGTTAAATAAATTACGTGCATTAAATGCTTGTAAAAATATATGAGGAGTGGTAATCATATAAAATTACTGTGTCAAAAATTATCGTTTTCGAAAAATAAAAAAAAACATTTTACTTTATCTAAAAAAAGCAATAAACCAGCCACTCGTAAAAACAGACATCTCAACTTGTGATCTATGGAAATCGTCTGATTTCGAAGTTCTAAAAGTTGTGTAGCTTTTGCTTATTAGAAAGTGAGTTACATTATAAAATGGAGATATACTTTTTCTGTATCCAGATTGATCGAATGGAGTTAAGGTAAAATATATGATTATAAATTATTTTTAAATGTTTCTTTATTGTGCATGTTCAATATATAAAATTCTAAACATTAAAATATTTGTTTTGCATATATAATCAAATAAACATTCCTTGCATAATAATTTTTATCTTAAAATTTTATCTTTTAAATATTACGTGGATGGTTAAATAAACGACGAAGAAAAAAATATTTTTAAAAGAAATAAGAATAGTGATTCTAGAAATCGTTCAGTTCTAAAAGTTTCATTACATTTAAAGTTTAAAAAGATTTTATCTAGAACGTTCAATTTTATGCATAGGGAAATTTTAGTCATATGTTTTTATTCCATTAAATAAAGTTCTAATGTGAAATTTTTTTATTTGTTTTCCATAATAAATTTTTGGAGATAAAATATTTAGATGTTATTATTAAAAATTTGCAGTTTAGTATTTAGTGTATATTATTTCTGAATAAAAATAACAATACATTAAAAGTACCTTGTACTATTATTATAATAAATATATTCATTACAAAGACTGGGAATATAAAAAGAAATTTATGTAGTTTAGTATGCTGAAATACCTCACGAGAAAAATTGTAATTAAATTTATATGTAAGCAACACTAAATTATACGTTTTGTTACAGTATTGCTGTAACAATTCTGTTCTAGAATTTAATTGTATTTATCATATTAAATATTACTTATTTAACTAAAGCTATTTCTTATTATTGATTATAAATTATTGTATGTCTTATAAAGGTATAACTTATAAACGTAAAAAAAAGCTTAAAAAGTTAAAAACAAAAAAAAATCAGAGTTTTATCCAAATTATGGGTATTGTTTAATTCCATTGTTTACTTTTTGTAAATGGGTGTTTGGGTTTGCCATTATTTCAAAAATAAATCATAGACAAATATATATATATATATATATATATATACATAATATATATATATATATATATATATATATATAAATTACTTTATAGTTTACTTATAAATATTCTCCATTTCTAAATATTTTTTTTTGTGGATCGTTCTCATATTTGCCTTCTATTTAATAATTGTTGGTGATTTTATAATTAGTTGAAATCTTTTTAATTATATGTTATGAACTGAAAGATAAAAATAATAAGAAAAGTGAAACATAAGCAATAAAAATTAAATCTATTCTTATGAAATTAAGTTTTTCATTTTTTCAATGAGTTTACATCGGTTAATATGACTAATCTTGTTAAGAATCTACAAAATACTCAGATAAATTGGATTTAAATAAATATCCGTTAAATAAGGAGATAAAAATAATTTATATATTATAATTATATGTTATATATTATATATATTTAAAAATTTTAATTTTTATGGTACATGTACTTCAGTCCATGTCATATACATTTTCAATATTTTCATAAAAATGGAAATCAAAATTGCTCAATTGAAAATTTTTTATATTTATGTATTTTTATTTTGATATTTTTTGTTTTAACTTTGACATATAAATGGTTTTTGTTTGCAATGTTATTCCATTGTGTATGTATCATTAGAATAATAGTTATAGATTCTTTCTTTCTGTTCAATGTATTCAATAGTTTTTTTAATCGAATAGTTTTTCCATCTGATGGACAGCATTTTCATCTTCGCTTATTTGCTATGTGCAGTTTTCAGTTATGTCTGCAATCGTTATCATCTGTAATTTTTTGCAGTTTATCTGCGTATATTCTCTTGGCAATGTCTTCTTCAGCAAACTATTCATAAGCAGAAATCTTGAAAGTGACATCGCGAAAGAGATTCAGCACGGGCAGCTACTATCATTTAGCTAGTATGGTGCCATATTCTTTAGCCAAGAGTTCTGAAGAGCTGTTAGTATAATTACTTTTAAGTTTTAATTTAAATTAATTTTTTAAGATAATATAGTTTTTAAATACATGAAAAATTTTAAATTTTGCTTTAAAATTTAAAAAAGGTCCAAAAAAAACTTTTTTTTCTATAACTTGATTATGTGGGACTCTACAGTATTAAATAATTATTTACTGAACATTTATTTGAAATGCAGTAAAAAAAAAAAATTAAAAAAAAAATAAATAAATAAAAAAACATCTTATCGTAGCAGTATTTTTAAGGTGGCTCATGTTTATTTCCTCATATACCATATACCATAGATTTCAGATATATTATAATTCTATAGGACCATGAGTTGTCATCAATAATTGACTAAGTACACATTGAAGAATATTTAAAAAAATGAAAAATATTAAACTTGCACGTATTTTTTTTCTAATATATAATTTCAGCCAAACAACAATTTTTATATCAATATAAATATTACATTGTTGCTTCCTGGTCAACTGAGATATTTATAAAATTTTACAAACGAATTTAACGTAACTCTTCCAATGAGTACACAGTTAAAAATAAAATAAAAATATCAGATTTTTTTAATGAGCATTGCAACATTCCAATTCCTTTTAGAAAAATAATAATTTTTTCATTATTTTTCAGTGGTGTTAATAATTACTTTTCATCCAAAAAGACTAATGAAATTGTTTTTGTATCAAACCTGTTAATAGCAAATATAACAAGCGCGATTAACACCATATTTACTTATTGAATTATAGAAAAAATTTACTTAACAGTAAATAAAAAAAAAGTTATTATTCTTCAAAAATAAAACGAATTTGATTTTCCGTTTGTAAAAAACATTTTGATAAATGCCAAATCAAATTCATTTAAAAAAACCGAATTGCACTTTTGCATTTTTTGTATGCTTAACAATGCAACTCTTGTAAACAATGTATTTTTTTAGTATCTTAATTAAAACTGCATTCGATAATGTAGTTATTACTTAATCAAGATTCTAAAAAATGCATTGCTTCTTTAATGGAGTTTTTTTGAGGACTTAACCTAAAAACTATTTTTAAATGAAATTTAAAAACATTTTTTTACTTGCATTAAGAAATAAATGTTTTTCATAAACTTTAAATAAAATTCATTTTTTCAACAATAAAATATTCACGAACTTTTATTATTAAATAATTGTTACATTTAAAAATTGCTAAATTATTGAAAATAACATACGTAATTAATTTATTAAATAATATTTAGTTTGTTGAATGTATAAAAATAGTTGTTAATCATAATTCCAAAAGTAGAAATGGCCTTTTTTTAGATAAATTAAAAATAATCAGTTTAATTTTTTATAGATAGATAAAAAATAAGAAACTTATAAAATATTTACTCAAGTAATACGATAATTTAAAATGTTAATTAAGGAATTTGGAATAAATAAATAAAATTAAAAAATTTGAGTACAATCGAGCTATTTATCAATGTATTTATATATGTCATAAAATATTAATAACAGGTTTAAAATTGTTATGAAGTGAAAAGGAATTAATTTTTACTGATTATATGCCATAATTTAAGTACAATAAAAAAAATTATTGAAAAAATTATCATAATCTATTGACTTCAGTAAAGATTGCATGACTTAATGTTGATTTTTTTTTCATTTTGAAAAGTATTTTTCTAAAGACTTAAAATTGGTTTCAAATTATAAGAAGATGCAAATATTGATTTATAAAACTGAATTAAATTGATATCACGAAAGCGGCTTATCTGATTTTTTTTTACATTATTATTATTTTTTTTATTTTTTATTTTTCTAAATAGCTCGTTTCTTTTTCTTGTATCTAACTAATTTCAGTTTGGTTTTTTTTTATTATTTCCCTAATTAAATTTTCTCATGTTTTACCTTCTTTTTAATTGAACATCATAAATTCTAAACAACTTTGAAGTTTATTATTAACTTTTTAGATGACGAGGAAAAAAATTTACAAGCCTGTTTTCAACATTTCATTTAATTTCTTTGAGTTACTTTTATCAGGCATTAATTAGAAAACTTCTTTTTAATTTAAAAGAAAATGGATAGGTTTAAAAGTTAAATCATGGAAATGTAAAATATGATTTTTTTCTATATTATATAAGTATCTATTGAAAATATTTTCTGTAGTAATTTTTATCTCATTTCATTTAGTCCATTAATCCATTTCATCCATTAATACTTTGTCAATAGAAATTTTTATTGTGCTTTTATATCTGTTTAATAAATTTTAACAATATTTTTAAAAACATTTAATGCTCATTTAAATTAAGTTATCTTTAAAAAGTAATAAATTTGTGCTGAATTTACGTACAATTTCTTTTTCGTATTATAAAATAATTTTTTAATCTCTTAAAATTTATGTATTATTATTTTATATATAAATTTATTTATTATTATTTTTGTTTAAAATTTATGCATTATGTATTTTATTTAAAAATAAAAAATTTTATTTCTTTGATTTACAAAAGGATAAAAGCTTTTAAATGAATAAGTTTAGATATTATAAACAAATTAGTTTAATACAAATGTATTTATAAAATTATTATATATTTAATATAAAATATAGTTAAATATTTTCTTATCTTAAAAATTATTTCTAAAAGTTTATCTCTCCATGTAATTACAGTCGTGACTAATATTAACTAATTTTGATAAATTAAATTGGATTTTTGTAAGTCAAGTTTTTGACAGAATTTTATTACACAAAAAGTTTCAAAAATTTTAACTTGTGGAATTTTTGTTTAAATTTTACTGTATTACTTGTGGAATTTTTAGTTTAAAAGCATACAAAAATAAATTATTTTTACAGTTACTTGCAAACTATTTATGTAAAAAAAATAAAAGAAATCTTGGAAAGCAGTAAATGCAAATGAAGTATTTTTAATAACATATGCCATATTTGTATATATATATATATATATATATTCTTAAACATTCACTGTATTGGTTTTAAAATTCCAAAAAAATGCATTTAATATTCAGTTAAGTCAAGTTATCCCTAAAAAATAGTAAATTTGGCTGCTTTTTTATACAATTTCTTTTTCGTATTATGAAATAATTTTTTAATCTATTAATATTTATGAAGATAAAAATTTAATTTCTTTGATTTACTAAAGGATAAAAACTTTTAAAGAAATAAGTTAAGATATTATAAACAAATTATTTTAATGAAATGATTTTATATTTAATCTAAAATACAGTAAAGTATTTTCTCATTTAAAAAAAATTATCCTTAAAAATTATTTCTAAAAAATTATCCTTAAAAATTATTTCTAAAAAATTGTCCTTAAAAATTATTTCTAAAAAATTATCCCTCCTTATCATTACAGTCATGCCCAATATTAGCTTGTTTTTATACATTAAATATGTTTTTGTACGTCAGCTTTTGACAGAATTTTATCAGAAAAAAGTTTCAAAGTTTTATATTATTAATTATATTAATATTATTATTATATATATTGTTATTATTTTATTCAAACAAAAGGAGTGAATGACTTGTAGAATATTTAGTTTAAAAGCACACAAAAACAAATTATTTACACAGATGCTTGCATATTTATGCAAGAATGAATATTAAGAATTCTTGAAAAGCAATAAATGCAAATGAAGTATTTTTTTTATAACCGTATGCCATATTTATATCCATATTATTACGTATTCCCTATATTGATTATAAAATCCCCAAAATAGAAAATTTTCTATCTATAGATAGTTAAAATATATTTAATCTAAGCTGCAAGTCATTTCATTTGGTCCCCAAACTCTATGCCCTTTTTAACTACCAGATTTCAGAACAAGTTAGGAAAGAGAGCATTTTTTGTTTTTGTGACGCTACCTTTGGAGCAGATATGCAATGTACACCAATTATTCTTACTTTGTCAAATAAAATCATTTGATCTAATAAATATATTTATTCTGATGAAATATTTTAACATAGGTTAACATTTATCACGTTGAGTAAATAATAGCCTATACTATTGTGGTTATATTGGTAATAATAATTATTTAGACTATATGAATTCTCAAACGCGATATATCCTGCTTTTTTATGTTTCTGAAAGGAATGTTATATGCATGGCATTTTTTACCTTGAACAAAATATATAAATGTTGCTAAACTTTTATTATGGATTTCGATCGAATGATTACATTTGACGCCCAACTCTTGGCACAATGGTACATACACCGCTGGTGAGCATAAGGGTGGAGGTTCAATCCGCTGGTGGCATAGTTGTAGACACTATTTCAAAAAGGACAGACTCGGTGGCATTTGTGATGTTCAGCACCTAACCTCGTTAGTCAGACTACCTGGTGGGAGATTTCAAGTTTTTCTTCCATACGATACCCCTACAAGTCCTTCTGGAATGCACTGCCCTCCTTCTTTAGCAACTCGGAGCTAACTTAAACTTCTACCTACGGGTGTTTCATCACAACAGAAGATGACCCTTTTCCTCCATCCTTGAGTGAACAACTCATGGCTTGTCCACCCCGCGCTGCCGCACACTGAGTATTAGTCACAACATATTTGATAAAGTAAAGATATTTGATGTGAGCCCCGTAATCCGTTTCAATATGATGCCACAAAACAAACACTGTGTTTTTTTTTTAATTATCTAGGATTTGACAAGTAAAAACTGGTTAAAAAAAGATCTAAAGTTTCAGGGCCAGATAGAACTCCATACAATTTAGGATGGATTTATCTCCTCTTTAGATAGAATTATTTGGTTTGGGTATTTTACTCAATATAATGAATGCTAAGAATATTAATAAAATATTAACACTATTTGTTTCCGAAAACTATGGTTCTCTATTCATTCATAACATTTTACAAGAGTATCATAATTTTTTAAAGTATCAAAGTGTATATTCCCATTATTTGTTGTATATTGTGGGCAACACTCAATCCCATTTTGGGGAGTGGAATTATTTTTTATTTTAATATTTTTTTCAGAGTTTTTAAAAGGTATTTTGCTTGCACGCCATTTTTTTCAGGAAGAGAATATATATATATATGCGATAAAGGGTTAAAAAATGATATGAAAAAATATGGTGAAATTTGTTTGTCTGTTTTTTTATTTTTAATGAATTTATTAAATTTAAAAACGTTTACGTTTTTGTACTGAACACAAACAATTTTAAATTTTAATTAATTTATAATTTACACAGTTTTCTCTTATTTTTAAGATTCATAGCATTATTTATGTTCTTGACTACGCGCGAAAAGTTTTAATGTTGTACATAATATATTTACATATAATGCATAATATATTTACATTAATATTGTACATAAGATATTTTTCATATGCACATTACATTTTAAATATTACTAAATATGGCAATTAAAATAATTCAATGTCACATCTCATAGTACAACACTACATTAAAAAATGCGGGTATTTTATAATATACAAAAGATGAAGTTTTAAACCACTTTATTTTGACTTATTATTTATAAAGTGAAACTAAAAATAGATTTTTTTCGTTCATATCTTTCATCTACTATAAAAAGTTTTGCAGAATGTTTCATCTTTTGAAGAGTTCATCATCTGAAACACATTATTATTTAAAAATTGTTTAAGAAAATGTTTTCTTTCTTTCTTTAAAAAAAACTAAAACAGAACTCCTATATATTTTTCTCCTTTCTTATTCTTGCAACCTGAATATCAATTCTTCTATTTAAATTGATGATTTAAGACTTTTGCTTCTTTAAAGTAAAGAACGGGTCCTTTGTCAAGTCTGAAGATATTCTTGCCTATTTGTTATTGTATAGAGTTTGAAACTTACAGATGCACTATTTATTATAAGATAAAAATCGATTAACTATACGTACATATATATTATTTTAACAAAACTTGCAAAATATTCTCATATAATTAGTTTTATCTTGAATATTATTCAAAACCTATTTTTATTGGTTGTTAATCATATATATTTTTAATATTTAATTTCTAAGCCGTATAAAACGCTAAAAATTAATGCTTAAATATAATAAGAACGGATTTATTTATATATATTTATTATTATTAATATAGAATGGATTTACTTGGGTTTCAAAAGAAGATCAGAGTTCATTACAGAAATAGAATAACCGCAATTGCATATTTTGCCTGATTCTCCAGTGGCTCTCGGTACCAAGTGTTTCGGGTTCGAGTCCCGACAGTGCCAGGGATGTTTGTAGTGGTGCAGAATCCACTTTAAACAGTAGGTGATGGTCTAATATGACTGTAGTGACCAAATGGCCAATTGGCGAGCTCTCTGGCCTTTGGTGCCACAGGTTTCAGGTTCGAATTCTGGCGGGGGCATGGATGTTTTTACTAGTTTGGAATGAAACCTAATTTGTAGGTATCTGTATAATTAGCCTAAAGTGTGTACAAAATGACCGCAGAGTGACAAATCAAATCAAACTCAATATGACTGTAGAGCGTTGGAAGTAGGATTGATTGAACCCTTCCCCGTATAAAAGAAAACATCTCCTGTCTCGAAATCTGCCAGTAGGCTTTGTCCCACAATGGGACTGTTGTGCCAATGAAGAAGAAGAAGTAATATCAGATATAATTCTGCTCAATAAAACTCTTTGTATAGCAATATTATTTAATTAGATAAGTAATTAATTTAATTAAATGATATTATTAATTAGACAATTTTTAATTACTGTTTCATTAGTTCATTCATTATTCGAATTACGTACAGAAGTGTCAATTAAATTAAATTAAATTAATCTATTTATTCTATTTAATAAGGAACTTTTTTATTAATTCGATTTATTAATTTTGTTTGTTTTCTATTTTACTGATAAAAATAGCAATAATTTAAAGTGTGTATTGATATAAAATTGAGAAAGCATCTTGTTAATTATTGTAAATAATAGAAACAGCTTCAAAAAGTTATTTATTTTATTTAAATTTATTTAAAATTCACTGTTTTAATTAAATTTAATTCCTTAATTGTACGGACATATACAAAATAATAGCATTTTTTTTCAATATATAGAAAAATATTGAAAACTATTTTTATAAATTGTTTATTTATAATCTCTAAATATTTACAAAAACAAATATCTATTTGCTGAAGAGTTATATAAAACATATAAATGAAAAAAATATATTTTATTAAATTGAAAAATTACTTCAAGTAATGTGTTGATAGTTAGTTTTCATATTTAATATTTAATTATATATATATATATAGAGAGAGAGAGAGAGAGAGGGGCACAAGTAGAAATCAAAACACGAATGGGCAAATTACTTTTCAGAAGCACGATCAATATGTATAGCAATACCAAGAAAATAACATTTGCTATATGTAAATTTTCATATATTTGCTTGTTAAACCCACGCACAGAAACAAAACAAAAATTGGAATTGGATTTATTCAAGATCGAAAATACACATACGCTGCAATGATGAAATTGAAAAACATTAAGTATACACAAACATCATGCGAAATAGTCGAAACAATCTGAAACCAGACTTACTTAATAATTATTTTTTGAGTTATAAAACAAAAATACTTTTATCAAATTATCTTTCTGTGTAACAATTCAGGTTCGATTGAAAACGCCGGAATCTACTGTAAAATTTCTCCTCTTTTTAGAAAGCGGTTAATGAACCACAAATAAGTTTAAGAGTAGTTCGCATTTTGTAAACGGTGTGAGTAGTTATTTTGATTTATTAATACGAACTGAATTTTCATTCTCTTTCGATGTCCAAATAAATATTTTCAGAACTTTGATGATGATGATGATGATGATGTATGTCGTACAAAACAATTCGTTTTAGTATTTTGTTTTAATTATCTAAACAGATTTTGCATTCATTTGGTAGTGTGACTATAATCCTATCAATAAAGTTATATTAATCGTAAACTCTTTTTTTATCGAAGAACCTAGCATTCCATTAGGGGATAAAAAGGGGAAGGGTCATTGCTTTCTTAAAAAACTGTAGTGATAACTTCACTGCATTTGATTGCCCCTAGATAGAAAACACAAAAATATCGTACCTGGCAACGTGGCTTGATGGTCATTGGCTAGTTCTCTGGCCTTCAGTACCACAAGCTACAAGTACGAATCCTGGCAATGACATGGATGTTTGTGAGTGGTTCGGAATCCCCGTTAAACTGTAGGTCCAGTTTAATTAGCCTAAAGTATGCAAAAAATGACCGTAAAGAAACATACCGAACCCACCTGGCAACCTGTTTCATTCTTATTCATGTCACCAAAATCGAAATCAAGTTTCTCGTTTTTGAAAGCAATGACTGCAACACATGCTTCCAGTGGAGAATTTCTTATACATTAAGTATTTGCATTACTGCTTTCCCGTGTGTCGAGCCTTTATATTTATTTATTTATATCCATTTTTGTATTGCTGTAATTTATTCACATCAGTCAATAAACCAACTTAACTTATTGATCCCTTTACAATAAAAACACCGTTTCAGCAAATCAATTCCCTACAATTTAGTAATTTGGTATGAATACTTTGAAGGAGACGTTTGATAAGGAATTCTATACTTTGTATATTTGACATATACTGTAATTGTTTTATTTAGAATCGATTGCAGATTTCAATTTTAATTTCTGTAGATAAGAATTGAACTGTTTAAATTGAGCTCTCAACAGCATAGTTCCGTCAACACTGGTCCTCTCTAATAGTCATACTATTAAATTTTTTTTATTCTCACACAACAGATTTTCAACAATAATCTATTTTGCGGGTAACTCCATTGCAGTTTAGTGTACATAAATCTGGAATAACGTATAGGAACAGGAATAAAGCCAGAAAGCAAACGTCAGACACCTTGCATCAATTTGCAAATGAATGTCGATATTGTTTGTCGCTCTACAGTCTCTTTTTGCACACTTTAGGCTAATTAGTCCGGGGCCTACAGTTTAACGTGGATTCCGAACCATTAACAAAACATCCATGCCACCGCCAGGATTCGAATCTGAAGCCTGTGGCACCAAGGCCCTGAATGCCAGCCAATTGGCCAACAGGTTGCAATGAATGTCGATCCAAATGCTTTATCCATATTGTCACAACGGCAATCTAATCCATGATTTTTTTTAAGCAGTATTTGCAGCGGACTGATTTAATTCCTCCCATGTGATAGTGGAGCTTGTTGATTCTAGGTCATGGTTAAGCATGTTACAACCAGCAATAATAAATATTCTTGTGAATATAAATATCGTAATTAATTAATTATTATCAATATTAATTAATTAATTAATTATGTAGTTAATTGTTATGGATATCGTAAAGGAATGTCTTTTTTACATGTAATATTTGTTTGTACTTTAGCTACATTGACAATTCAAATATTTTTCTTAATTGATCGCACATTATTATGTATGGTCAAGTTTAATTCTGCATCACCATACATAATAAAAACATTCATAACATATTCATGTTAACATAACAAAATTCATGTTTAATTTTGCATTAAGGTCATGTTTGATTTTTCTTTATTTAAATTTCGGCATTCATACCTTTTATATTTAAGTGTTAGTACATCATATTTTTAAAAATTATTTATTCAAAAAGAAATACCTATTCAACTTATTTTTGTATGGTTAATATATGCTGTTTCTATATCCTTTTTCAAAGCTTATATATTTGTTTAACGAAAAATATATATTTAAAATTAAACGAAGTGTTTTCAGGGCTTTTTTAATCAAATATTTAATTTTCAAATAATGCGACAATGTCAATATTTGAGTAAATTTAAAATTTCTACTAACATTGAAAAGAGTGAAAACTTATGATAATATTTTTAAATAAATAATAAAATAACATAAGCATGAAGTAAAAAGTCATGGTTATTAAGCACATACCTTGAATGTAATTAAAACCTCAGGTTTTATATTGCCTATTTTTCAGAACTAATTACTGGTTATAAGTAAATGAAAGAGCATTTTAACACAGATATGATATTTTTGTGCACGCGGCTAATTCGCATCTAGAATGCTGAAGTTGTAACAGATTCAGCGTTACCCAGACAGCTCTATGGAGAAAATTTTACTCTCTGCTCACATTTTGTCATCCCTAGAGGTGGCATTCCAGGGACTCGTATTGTTCTTATTGAGCACTATTTAAAGACATTCTATTCTTTAATTTTATCGTGTCCGTTCCCTCATAAACTGGAAAGCGTTTAATTTATACATAGCTAGGTTAGATGTAAAAATAGGCTTCTTAAATGCAGAAATTTCAAGAGATATCCAACTGTCTCTACTACTACTAAACCACATCACATCACTGTGCTTAGAGCTGAGTCTGCCCTTTACCATTTGGGAATTATGTGGGTGATAACTTTGTTTGGGCTATGTGACGCTCTATGGTCATATGTGACCGGGACCTACGACTTAAAGTAGATTCCGAACCACTACAAACGTCCATGCCGCCGTCATGCACTCAAACCCGATACCTGTGGTACTGAGCACCAGAGCGCTAGCCACTCGACCATCAGGCCCCACATCCAACTCTCTAAAAAATATCGGATCAAATAGTGATTTGGTTCGGTTTATCGCTCTATGGTCATTTTGTGCACAATCTAGGCTAGTTTAACCGAGACCTACTGTTTAACGTGGATTCCGAATCATTAACAAATATTAATGCCACACGCCATGATTCGAACCTCAAAAGCCTATAATACCAATGGCCAGAGCGTTAAACCATTGGCCATGTGGTCGCAAGTCAAACAGTGATGTGCGGCAGACTGAGTTAATTTTTTTGTCTTAGAATATGTTTTCGGAGATGCCACGTTTAAGAGTTAATGGCAAAGAAAGTTTTCAAAAGATGATACAAATAGACTGGACAATTGAAATACAAAACCAAGCTGAAATATTTGATCATGCCTAATATTCCTGTATCTATTCGAAGAAAAATCTGGTTCCATCACTATAATTTTAAAGATTGCTCAGTGGGGTATAACCCGTCCGCGTATTTACCAAAATTATTATATTTGTCAATGTGTATCTTTTTGTCCACTTAGAACACTAGATTGTTGTGCATAGAATTCTTTTTATATGGTATATGAGATGAATCAAGCTTGATATCTCCCTCTATAAGCAAGATAAGAAAAATCGATAATTGATAAGCAAGATCTCGTCGCCATTGTCCATTTCAGTAGGAACTGAGCGTGACTTGTCCGATGTTTTTGAAAATGTTGAGGAAAAATGATGACGTGGGCCATTCTATTGAATGTTTAAAAAACCTCTCCTTAGGATCTCATTTTAGATATAGCTGCTCTAGATTTGCTCATCATATAGAACTAAAGTAAAAAAAGCCAATAAAGCAGCTTGAATGTCCATGCAGAACATTTTGTCCATAATGTCGCAATATCAAATAAATCTACTTTTCTAAAAACAGTTATTGTAGAATAAGTTACTATATGATTCAAATCTAACTCATCTTATATTACAGCTGTGCACTTTATTACTGGACCGCGAAATATTAGCCTGATGATGGATTCCAATAAACATAGCTTTTAATAGATTGATGATGCTCAAAAAACTATCAAGCTATGAAATAATGCTCAAATGATACTATTTTGCATTACTAATTTGTCTCACCTTCAGAGCTCTTAAACGTAGATTGATAAGGTTCAAAAGATTATTATCAAGCCAAGAAATAATGCTCAACTGATATTCTTTTGTATTGCTTGTAACTTTCATCACGCTTAAACATAGATTGATGAGACTCAAAAGACCACGATCAAGACAGGAAATAATGCTCAAATAGTGTTCTTTTGCATTACTAATTTATCTTCCCTGCAGAGCTTAAACATAGATTGATGAGGCTCAAAAGACCATCATCAAGTCAAGAAATAATGCTCATATCATGGTCTTATGTATTGCTAATTTGTCTCACTTTTAGAGATTAGGCCTAGCATTTACGAGCGCATGGCAACAGAAGACAGTTCCTTCTACCTTTCCTTATAATTCGGCCAGATATTTTTCTATTACTCTGCATAGCATTGCATTTTTTACTATTGTTTCTATGTAGTGGCATTTTGGATATCTGCCAACGTTTGTTGATTTTATTGCTTACTTTATTATAAATAGCAGGTCAAACTTATTCCCTAGGATGGTAGAAGGGTATATTGCCTTCTGAGAGGATTTTAAAGCGTATTTTAAGAGTACCACATTTGATTTATATATTTTGAAAACTTTGAAAACTGCAATCAAGTAGTCGAACAGTCATTAAATCTTGCAAGACTTCATATCATCCAGTGTTTATTATTTTTTTTTCATTTTTAAGCATTTATTCTAGAACGCGCTACTTGTGGGTAGAGAATTTCCAGCCCTTTAACTAACCCTCGCTACTCTATAGCCATGATTGAGGATTTGTATATAAATTTAAAAATATAATTAACCATTTTTCATGATAATAATAATTTTTACCAACAATTCGTTAATTTATAACAATTTAAGCATCCAACGTGGTTAGCAGTTAACCAAAGCATCGAATGAAAAATCGCGAATAAGTATTTTTGCCAATTCATTGAAACATCATTTAATTCTGTTTCAATTGCAGCTCTAATGCGAAATTCTCTCTTGCGGCCATCCTAATAAAATTACCTCAATATTTACTATGCTAATGCAATAATGAGAAAATGCAAGAGGAAAGGAATCAGGGAAATAGTCGCTTTAAAACATCCACTAATACTTCAAGCATTGTATAATTCAACATGTTATTCAATTATCCTTCACTCAAATTTATATTTGAAAATGTATGGTTAAAATAGAGTTATCAGTATCAGTTGCTAAGTTAATTCATACAAATGTTTTAAAAAATTGTCAATTATTTCCTCCCAAAATACATTTTCACTAAATTATATAATTAACGGAATTAAATGTTGTAATTACGTCAATTAAATAATTGTTTCAACAAATTAATTAACAATTAAATCATTAGTTTAAAAACATTTATACTTGAATGCATTCTTTATTTATCCATAATATTATATATTATATATTGTATTTCGATAATACAATGTACACTTAGTATTCGATAATACAATGTACACTTAGTATTCGATAATACTAATTATTAATCAATACTAAAAATTTATTAATAATTTATTTAATTACATCGATTAAATAATTTTTCAACTATTTAATTAACAATTAAGTAATTAGCTTTTGAACCATTTACATTTGAAGTATATGTTCTTTATTTCTCCATAAAAAAAGAACGTATATACTATATACCATATACCAATTTCGATAAATTAAATGTAAAAAAAAAATTTAATTAATCATTTAGTGAATTACGTCAATTAAATCATTGTTTCAACAATTTAATGAACACTTAAATAACTAGTTTATAATATTGATACTTATTAGTTATATAAATATTTACACTTAAAGTACGGTTTCTTTATATATCCATAATACTATATACCATATTTCGATAAATTAAATGCAGAAAAAAATTAAAGACAAAATAATTATTTTTAAATAATAAACTTATGAAATTTAATTATGAAATTTATGAATTATGAATTTTACTTAATTATGAAATTTATGAATTATGAATTTTACTTAATTATGAAATTTATGAATTATGAATTTTACTTAATTATGAAATTTATGAATTATGAATTTTACTTAATTATGAAATTTATGAACTTATGAATATTATTTAAGTTATATGAAATTTATGAGTTATGAATGTTACTTAATTATGAAATTAATGCAGTTATGAATTTTATTTTTAAATTTAAATTATGAAATTTAATTATGAAATTTATGAATTATGAATTTTACTTAATTATGAAATTTATGAATTATGAATTTTACTTAATTATGAAATTTATGAGTTATGAATGTTACTTAATTATAAAATTTAAACCGATACGATGTTTTCAAATTAAATTCAAATGATATCATTAGAAAATGATAAGTAGAATAATGAGTAAGAAATGATAAGTAGATAAATAGCAAATTCAGTGTTATCAAGGTAACCTGCTACATTCTACCCACATTACACCATCAAAATCTTGAACGATTATCCCTAAGGTATGACATCTGAAGAATTTGCACACTCTTCTTTTTAACCCATTCAACTGATAAGTAAGATTTATACTTAATAAAAATCCTATTATATCTCATTAAGTAAAAGTTATATTTTTAAATTTAGATTAATGTATTTTATTTGAAAAAAAAATTCATAATAAATGTTAAATTTTTCCTTAACTTATTTTCTGAAATAGCCTTATTGTGTTTATTTAAATATATAATTAAAGCGCATTCGTTTTAAAGCATTTTAGGCAACATTATCTGAAAAATTATTAAATTTAGAAGAAATATTAATTTATTGTAAATAATACATCAAAAACGTTTTTGCATTCCTATCTTAGATGTATGTTTGAGGGATAATGTAAATTAAAAATGATATTTTTAAGAAGAAAATAATATTTAAATAATTGTTTAATTTAACAAAATAATTTTTTTTTAAATTTTAAATATCTAATAATTTGAATTAGAAATAGTAAAATTAAAAATTAGAATTAGAAATATTAAAATTAGTAAAATTAGAAATATTAAAATTAGTAAAATTAGAAATTAGAAATATTAAAATTAGTAAGATTAGAAATTATAAGTTATTTTGCACTTAAATTCTAAATAATTAATAGAAACAATTTGAAGAGTAATGCAATAATTAATATAATTTATTTTAATATTTAATTTTTTGCGTAATACTATATAATTTAAAAATTTAATATCTAATAATCACATGTACATTTTTATTAAATAATAAATTATAAAAATAAATAAATATTATGCATAAAATATTTAATTTTAAAAATTTAATCATTTTGAAATTCAATAAAATATTTTTCGTAACTGCTAAATTTAACTTATTTTTTTCAACTCATAACTTTTATTAGAACGAAAAATTCTGATCTCTTATTAAATCAATTTTGATATTATATTTCTGCAACAAAATATAAATTGTAGTTCTATATGTGGCTATGCTTTTCTAAAAAAATATTAGAAATTTAATTTAAACAAATCCATTTCTAATATATATTTCTCCAAATAAGAATCTAAAATCCTGTTTTTTATATGTTAGTTTTCTGATCAAATTTATAAAATATATTTTGTTTTTTTAATATAGTAAACTACTTATAGATGGATAATCTATCTGTCTGTTTTAAAATTTGATGGTAGATTAAAATGATTCGAAATAAAAATAATATATCTATAATAAATGCGGATTTATCTGTAATGTATAAATTTATTTAGAATAAAATGATTATTTGTTATAAAATAACAAATGGGTGGATTCTTTTTTATTTTTGATCGAATCTTTTTCGTTTATCGTTATTTTTAATTTCATTTTATTTTCAAGATTTAAAAAATATAAAACGAAAAAAATACTGCATTCAATTTATAGTTACTTTTACTTAAAGTCTTTTATGAATTGATTAGTAAATATAGATTCTGAGCTAGAATAAAAATTTGTAGATTTATATATGTTATATATTTCCCTCATAGAACATGAAAGTTATGTTTCCATCAAATATATTTGTTACATTTTCAAAAAAGAAGAGGTAAGAAAAATAAATATTTTGATGTAATTTTGTGTACAAAGTTACATCTAAAAATTCCTTCAATTATTCATAATTCTGCAAACAGAAAAAATGAAAGATTTTTTTTAAGGATAAGACATAAAATGATTAATGATAAACGTTTTGTAGATAATTTATTCCAATTATATTATATTTTTTTGTGTATTTGTATCGAAAAGATATGCTCTAGATGTTAATGAATTCATATTCATGCAACTATAGCAAAAAAAGATTTAAGATTTATTAGGCAAGGTTTTTTTATGATTCAACTTTGATGTATGACCAATTATGACTTATTCATATCTGTAACGTCCAAGCCTATACTTGACCTATAACGATTTCAAGCAGAGGATCACTTTTAGATTCATGGGAACACTTCAAATTTTATTTACAAACATTGTATATATATATATATATATAGAACTCTTATTTACAAAAAATGAAAATTAAGAGTATAAATTAGATACACAAGTGCAGTTCACTCCAAGTTCGATATTTTCAGAGTTCTCGAGTCTACGATGAATCAAAACACCTGGTCCGTGGCAAAACTTAAAAATCACATGGCGTGATTCTTGAAACCATAAGGGACTCACTTTCACTCAAAAACTTCGGCCCTGTTCAGTCACTTCAGAGAAATAAATAAATAAACAACACTTCTGACCGACTCGTCGCAGAACTCTCTCTCTTTTTCAGCAAAAAACTTCTTTTAAGACAATCCGGCAAGAGGAGGGGTCAGCTTCCCTCACTTCTTCTTGGAGTAGACATTTCTCAGCTCGTGGTCAATCACTAATCAAGATGGAACAACTTATAGAATATCATATTCAATTTGTAGTTGTTTCGACCTGTGAAGGTCGCATAATCATTCACTTTCCTCATTATACATGATACCGAATATCTGCTATCAGATTGGAGTGACAGGGTGTTCTCATTAGTGCAAAACACTAACTGCATGTAATATAACTACCCACAATAAAGTTTGTCTGTTGTCAAATTTGAGTGATGGGTTTATTGCATATTTTTCAAATAACATACATTTCTCTCTTCTGGGAATGAAATGCCAAAACTCTTTTCATGAGAAAAGAAATGCTACAATATCTGATGATTTATTTTAAAAACATAAAATGCAGAAATTTTTTGTTTAAAAACACATCAAAATATGCACTAAGGAACTAATTATGAACTAATCCCAATTACAGTACACAAAAAAGAGAAATTCTTCACAATAATCTGATACATTTAAATCTCAATACCTATTTAGATAGTTCTTCATTTTTAAAATAAAAACCGCAATAATTTAAAACCATAACAACGAGTATTATTATTAATAACACCATTTATAGATATAAAATGGCAATAAAACAAATCTCTCGGACTTTGATGCATGCCATTTAGAAAACAAAAACATCTTGACGTTCTCGCAATAAGTAAAAAAGGGCATTGTAGTATCTCTTCATGCTTCTTAATCTTCGGGAAGAAGACTTTCTTCCGTTTTGATCCATATGAGAGAGAAGTCTATTGAAACAATTTCTCCGTCGTGTCCAAACAGAAATAACACATTGTCCATCACACGGGTGACTAGATCTCGAAATCAAAAAGATTGTGACATATGGCCAGAAGAAGCGCCCGGCTGACCTTCTACGGGGGCTATCTATCTGTAATCATGTTGTCTCGTAGAACGGTTTTTTTTTTTTTTGGAACAACCTCTGGTGAAGAGTTAATAATAATAAAAAAGTATGGATGAAGAATTGGATGAAAAGTTTTAGTTCTGTATTTTGTGTTTTTTATTTGTGCATTTAGGATTATTTATTTAAATCCATGGTTTGAGAGATGTATGACATGCATTGTCCTGTCTGCTACGGAGTGAACCATATTTAAAATGTAGCTGTGCTTTTCGTTTGAAAGAAATATAACTCCGTGCTTTCTGTTTAAAAATAATGTAAATTCATTTAAAAGGTGAGTAAATAAGAATATTTTGTGAAATTAGTATTTTGGTGCATTTGAATTTTTCTGAATTTTCTGAATTTTTCTGCATTTGAAATATCTTCGAACCGAATATTTACTTTAAAAAAAGTTTCACGCATATTTCATCATGTTACAGCTATGGATATTTAAAAAAAGTATTTTAATTTATTATTAGATTAATTAAAATTTAAATTTAAAAATTTAATTTAAAAAATTCTAATTAAAAAAATTTCAATTTTAAAATTAATTAAAAAATAAATTAAATTAAAATTAAACTAATTGAAATTTAGATTAATAATTTATTATTAGATTAATTCCTTTCAGTCCCATCTATAATTGATTTAACTAGTGTTTTATATAATAAAACCTGTTAGTGCTCAAAATGCATTAAATTATTTTGAATGTCTCAAAAACTGATAAAGTTATGTTTATTTTTATTATATTTATGTAAATATATGCTGTATATAAAAATTGTGATATATTGTTAGATATATAGACATTTCTTTTTCTCTACCTATCTTTTCTCTACTCAAGAACTTTTATTGTTTATTTATGAAAAGTATAAATGATTCTTATTTAATAATTTTTTATTGATATCAAATTCATTAATTATTATTTTATCTGAATTTAATTTTATCGACATAAAAAATTTCATTATGTTTATTCCCTTAATTAAATATTTTCTTTAATCATAAAATTTTTTAAACTATTTTAATTGTAACTGAGTTAATGAGGGTTAAAGAGTTTAAAAAAATTCAACCATTCAACTTTTTAACAAACTTTAAACATCGAAGATTCCAAAAGAAATCATTGTTCGCTACTTACATGAATACAACTGGCAACTTGCCCGCAGACATCTTTATTTTTTTAAGAATGAGCTATACAAAAACAAATTACATATCTATTGCAAACACTCTTTATCTTAAAATATTTCAGACAGAATTCAGACTAGACCTGTGAGATATTTTTATATTTACAACCCAACAATAATTATACAACTTTCGATAAATAAATTGTCTCTAAATTATTGAATTATTTTGTTTAGTAAATGATTGAATTCCAATGAATTTAAAAAATAAAAATGATTAGACTACTTTAAATTTCAATGTAATTTTGATATTAAATAGTTTTAAAAATTTATTTTTCTTGTAATGATTAGTAAACAAAAATTTGTTTTCTAAAAAAAAAATATTTGTTATTTTTATTTCTTATTTCTAAAAGTACTTAGAAGTTCAAGGAAAATATAGACATTTATAAAATTTATGAAATCTTTATTTAGTTTTTACGTAAATTGTTTTTTTGTCAATAATTTTGATGTTAATTTATTTTTATATCTAAAACCAAACTTAAATTAAAATCTTTATTATGGTTTTCGAAAATTAATTCAATCAATCCATCATTCCCAACATTTTAGATTTCTTTTTATTTTACAAATTAAATGTTACAATTAGATTTTTTATAATAAAAGCAATTATTTACCTATAAATGATAAATTTAAAAATTAATCATTTTTAGGTTAATTCAAAATTTCAGATGTATAATTGATATAAAAAATGTAAAATTATAAAAATCATTTATTAATCCAATTTCAACAAATATTTTATCATTCTTTTAACTATCAAATTGTTTTGCTACTTGTTTTTTTTAATACACCTCTATGCAGTACTTATAACATACAAAAATTCAATTTTATTTATTTTTATATTTTCTCTGTCTAAATTATATATTATTTATTAAATGAAAAACAAAATTCTTACAAAAATTTTACTTTTGAATTTTAATACGTGTTACACAATTGCATAAAAAATTAGGTATAATATTTTGCTCTTTTATCCATTATAATTTAAATCAATAACAAACATATTTTGTTACAATATTAACACATTAAAATAGTATTGGTCATTTTTTTTAATATTTTTAATATAATTAATGCATATTACACACAAAATAACACAATTTTTTAACGAGTCATAAAAAATACTTAATCAATATTCTTGTCAAACTACTTTCAGATGAGCATGATACATTCTGAAAGATTTTTATAAAATAGGACCATATTTATTTTGATTAAGAACTATTGATTTATAATTTATTTTTATCTTAACTTTGAAGATTAAAATAAATTATACAGGACTATTGCTATTTTATAAAGCTTTACATACCAGTAAACGTTTTTAAAAATGCTTTCCTTTGTTGAATTCCACTTATTCACCATTAATTTATTTGCAAAACATTAACAAATTGAAGGAATATTTGAGTGGTTTTTTAATAGTATAATTTATAAACATATTTGGCAAAAAAAAGTAGATTTTAAAATTTATGTAGATATTTTTTATTGAAGTCCTTCAATTTAAACATATAATTTTATCTTTATTAACATTTAAAAAAATCATGTCAAAATTTTGTATAAAAAGAATGATTTGTATATCTTCTCCTCAGTGTGGATAAATGTATAAAAATTAATATTATATAAAAGTTGGTTTTATAATTCCTTATTTTACTCATAAGATTAAGATTATTAATATCTTATTATTGATAATTAAAATTATCAATATAAGGAAGAAAATTATCACTTTAGAATTACCAAAATTTAAGCATAATATTGTATACGTTTATTTCAACAATGTCTGAGTTAAGTTTATATTTATTATAAATGTTTTATTTAAACATATTCATTGAATCCATTAAAGAAACATCCATTTTTTACGTATATAAGGATGTACTGCATAAATATATTTAAATAAAATACAAAAAAAAATTTTTATTTATTGTTAAATAAAGGTAAGTTATAAAAGGAAACTGATAATACGTTTCATGATTGCCAACTGAAAATACGTTCAGTTGCTAACCATTCAGTTACAATATTCAATAATAATGTAAATATTTTTCAATAATGTGTAAATATTATTCATTAATGATGTAAATATTTTTGAATGCATAATATTTTAAGACTAAATTCCCCATACTATACCAATTACAGGAAACTCGTCATGTAATTGACCTCCTCAAAATACCTTCCTGTCCTGTTTCAAATAATACGAAATTCTTAAAACCATTACCTTTACAACTTTTTGGGATATTCTTGGTGACAAAATGTTATAATATATATATATGTATATATATATATATATATATATATATATATATTTCTAATGGCAATGGATCACGATTTTCTTCTGTCTAAACTGCAATGAAAATGTTTCGAACTCATCATTTTCAACTGTGCGAGAAGACTGATGATATGGATCAATTTACATCATTCCATCTTTCCTTTCTGTCCAGTTTTGTCAACCATGACTATTTTATTCTGCTATTGATTTTTAAAGGATCATTATTTCTTGTATTTTATTTTGTCTATTTTGTTTTATTTTCTGTTTTTGTTTGCTTGAGAATCTGTGTTCTCCATAAAGAGAATTAGCCACTATTTTAAGTTTAACATTAAAATCGTTTGGCTTTCGTTATTTCACTTCAAATGAAAAATTTGAAAATAATTAATGTAAAGCAACTCATTCTGAAAGAAAAAAAAAGTTTTCTTTTTATGCAATATATCCTATTTAAAGAAATCATTTTTATTTACATTTTAAAAAATTGATAATTCTGAGCAAGTAAAAAGAACTGAGAACTAAACTTTTTATGAAGAGCCTGAACGTTGAACGTTAAAAAGAACTAAAACTGGTATTCGTAAAATCCATAACAGAAAATATCTATATTCGTAAATAGAAATATAGTTCCTTTCTTTCACCTACAGATAAAGCTGAAAAAAAAGTAAGTCACCAAAATTCATATAGAATTAATAATTTAAGGTCAATTTATGCAATTTAAGCATATTAATTTTTGGAATTTAAGGAAGATTGATAAATATCATCACATTTTAAGTACATTATATTTTTCACATCTTACAATCACTAACAACAACAAATGTTACTTTTTATGTCTTATTGTCTAAATTGCCTTTTAAATTATTTAAAGAAAGAACAAAATATAATATTCTATTTGAAATAGAAAAAAATGGTTGACTTTTAATCTTTTATTGCAAAAGAACAGTAAATTAATCTGGTAAGCTGTGTATAAATTTAAGCTGATTAACTGACAAGTACGAATTTTTTTTATTCAATTCAATGCAGGTTTGTCCCGATTATAAGAGTTTTCAACATTTTCTATTTAATTCATTCCTATTCAAAAATTATCAAATAAAAAAAATTGTGATATCAGAAGAAATGTTCTTATTTTCAGACGCAGTAAAAACAAAAAAGAATATTAGGAATAAAATTTATTAATATTAACAATACGAAGAATTTTCTTAACATTTAACTAAATATTTTTATTGAAGATTTCTGACTATTTAAAATAAGTTAACACGAGAAATTTTAAAGTGAAATAAATGTTACCAAGCATTTTAATTGTTCTGACTTTGAGTTATTCAAATAGATATTTTTCTTTAACTTTACATATATTTCAAACATCATGGTAAAATGTTCACAATCTTCTTGTCTTGCTTTTTGAAAACGTTTCTAATTATATTCGTATTTCAATATAAGGCATTAACATTGTACAATTTCACCTTAACATTTACTTGAATGAATTTACTAATGGAATAATAATTGCTGATTAGTAAGTAACTATCAAATCCCTTTACCGATTAATCAATTCGAAATAACAGATTTATAAACATTATAATTGTGTACACAATGGCATCATTACATGTGTTGATAGACGTTCATTTCATACAACAAGAGAAATTAAAGTTAAATTAATTTAACAGTGTAAGAACATTTTCTTTGGAAATTTACATTCAATTGAACGGCCAATATTTAAGAATTGTCTAGTCTATGTCTGTTGTCTGAAAAATGTTTGACAGATAAATAAGTTTACGACAAACAATATTTGAAATTCGTATACAAAGAAAATTTAAAGGAAATATATGCACTATGAATAACATTGTACAAATTTCCATAACATTAATTTGATCGAATTTACTAATGAAATAATAATTGCTGATAATTAAGTATCTATCAAATCACTTTATCGAATAATCAATTCGAAATAACAGATTTATAAACATTATATTTTTGTACACAATGACAACATTACGTAAAGTACATATGGTGCAAGATGTTCATTTCACACAACAAGAGAAATTAAAGTTAAATTAATTGAACAGTGTAAAAACATTTTCTTTGGAAATTTACAGTCCATTGAACTGCCAATATTTAATGAATTGTCTAGTTTATGTCTGTTGACTGAAAAACGTTTGACAGATAAATAAGATTACGACGAACAATATTTTAAAGTACACAATGGCAACACTGCTTATGATGCTTGATGTTCATTTCATACAACAAGAGAAATAAAAGTTAAATTAATGTAACAATGTTAGAACAATACACAGTGGCAACACTGCATATGATGCAAGATGTTTGTTTCATACAACAAGAGAAATTACATTTAAATTAATTGGACAGCGTTAGAACAATACACAATGGCAACACTTCATATGATGCTTGATGTTCATTTAATACAACAAAAGAAATTAAAATTAAATTAATTGAACAGTGTAAGAACATTTTCTTTGGAAATTTCAGTCAATTGAACCGCCAATATTTAATGAATTGTCTAGTTTCTGTCTGTTGACTGAAAAACGTTTGGCAGATAAATAAGATTACGGCGAACAATATTTTAAAGTACACAATGGCAACACTGCATATAATGCAAGATGTTCATTTCGTACAACAAGAGAAATTAAAGTTAAATTAATGTAACAATGTTAGAACAATACACAGTGGCAACACTGCATATGATGCAAGATGTTTGTTTCATACAACAAGAGAAATTACATTTAAATTAATTGAACAGTGTTAGAACAATACACAATGGCAACACTTCATATGATGCTTGATGTTCATTTAATACAACAAAAGAAATTAAAATTAAATTAATTGAACAGTGTAAGAACATTTTCTTTGGAAATTTCAGTCAATTGAACCGCCAATATTTAATGAATTGTCTAGTTTCTGTCTGTTGACTGAAAAACGTTTGGCAGATAAATAAGATTACGGCGAACAATATTTTAAAGTACACAATGGCAACACTGCATATAATTCAAGATGTTCATTTCGTACAACAAGAGAAATTAAAGTTAAATTAATGTAACAATGTTAGAACAATACACAGTGGCAACACTGCATATGATGCAAGATGTTTGTTTCATACAACAAGAGAAATTACATTTAAATTAATTGAACAGTGTTAGAACAATACACAATGGCAACACTTCATATGATGCTTGATGTTCATTTAATACAACAAAAGAAATTAAAATTAAATTAATTGAACAGTGTAAGAACATTTTCTTTGGAAATTTCAGTCAATTGAACCGCCAATATTTAATGAATTGTCTAGTTTCTGTCTGTTGACTGAAAAACGTTTGGCAGATAAATAAGATTACGGCGAACAATATTTTAAAGTACACAATGGCAACACTGCATATAATTCAAGATGTTCATTTCGTACAACAAGAGAAATTAAAGTTAAATTAATGTAACAATGTTAGAACAATACACAGTGGCAACACTGCATATGATGCAAGATGTTTGTTTCATACAACAAGAGAAATTACATTTAAATTAATTGAACAGTGTTAGAACAATACACAATGGCAACACTTCATATGATGCTTGATGTTCATTTAATACAACAAAAGAAATTAAAATTAAATTAATTGAACAGTGTAAGAACATTTTCTTTGGAAATTTCAGTCAATTGAACCGCCAATATTTAATGAATTGTCTAGTTTCTGTCTGTTGACTGAAAAACGTTTGGCAGATAAATAAGATTACGGCGAACAATATTTTAAAGTACACAATGGCAACACTGCATATAATTCAAGATGTTCATTTCGTACAACAAGAGAAATTAAAGTTAAATTAATGTAACAATGTTAGAACAATACACAGTGGCAACACTGCATATGATGCAAGATGTTTGTTTCATACAACAAGAGAAATTACATTTAAATTAATTGAACAGTGTTAGAACAATACACAATGGCAACACTTCATATGATGCTTGATGTTCATTTAATACAACAAAAGAAATTAAAATTAAATTAATTGAACAGTGTAAGAACATTTTCTTTGGAAATTTCAGTCAATTGAACCGCCAATATTTAATGAATTGTCTAGTTTCTGTCTGTTGACTGAAAAACGTTTGGCAGATAAATAAGATTACGGCGAACAATATTTTAAAGTACACAATGGCAACACTGCATATAATTCAAGATGTTCATTTCGTACAACAAGAGAAATTAAAGTTAAATTAATGTAACAATGTTAGAACAATACACAGTGGCAACACTGCATATGATGCAAGATGTTTGTTTCATACAACAAGAGAAATTACATTTAAATTAATTGAACAGTGTTAGAACAATACACAATGGCAACACTTCATATGATGCTTGATGTTCATTTAATACAACAAGAGAAATTAAAGTTAGAATAATTGAACAGTGTTGGAACGTTTTCTTTGGAAATTTACAGTCAATTGAACCGCCAATATTTAATGAATTGTCTAGTCTATGTCTGTTGACTGAAAAATGTTTGACAGATAAATAAGATTACGACGAACAATATTTTAAAATCGCGCACAAAGAAAATTGAAAGCAAAGATATGCACTATGAATAAATAAAAGGTTTAAAAGATTTATTCTCTTAAATTTAAAGATAAACAGTTCTTCAGTATAAACTCTAAATACTGAAGAAGTGCTTTTGGGACTTATTGCATTTAAGGGATTTGAGATAAAAATGAGAGATATACTTGGAGATAACTGAGCTTCAGAAAAACATAATGGAATTGGAAATTGAATGTTTATGTTTTTATGATTTTGAGCCTATTAACGCATGCAACTAAAGGATTGAATAGTATTATTTTTTTTCTTTGCAAATAAATTCCAGCGAATGTGCAGTTAAGTTGTAAACAATGGAATTTGTTTTTATTTAAAATTATTCTTATATAAATTATATTATCAGAACTTTATTCGACATTTTTATTAAAGACAAAAAATTGTACTTTTGTTAAGCCTTGGTTAATTAAATATGTTATTGAAATTGTAAAAATTCTTTTTCAAAATTCTACAAAAGTCATTTAAAAAATAATCAGAATTTATAAAGTTACCACAGTCTTTAGAAAATATATCTTTTAGTAGAAGTATTGTGTTTTTTACGAGAAACTAGACAGTTAATTAGAAGTATAGTAACTTTTTAAAATTAATATATAAAGTAATCCCTCGTAATAATTTAATTTTAAATCAAAATAATCCTTTGAAATTTAAAGAAGAAATATTTTTCAGTCAAAGTTATGTCTAATTAGCATAGTGAATAATATAAGCTAAAATATTTATTGATTTTGATGAATAATTTATGTCATTTTTTTCGTTATTTTAAATTGGTTTTAAAGATTCAACAACGAATAAAGTATTTTAAACATTAATTAAATCCTTTTGCTCCGTTACTTTTATGTTCATTTTACAATGAAGTTAATGGTAGTTTTAAATTTCAGTTTTAAATGAAATAAAATTTGCTTTAAGTGATTCATTTTTAAAAAGTATGCAGCATTTGTGAGTTTTGTAATGTAAGGGGAATTTTATTTATCTACAACTTTTACTAAAACATTTTATGCGTCTTTCTTAATTTAAAATTATAATAAATCTTAATGTTTACAAAATTGAATAATCATGTATACATTTTAACATGAGGCAGCAAGTAAAAACTGATGAGTCAATAATAATTGTGGACTGACAGTAAATATCATTTTAATAAATAATTTGTTAATACAAAAAAACTATGAAATTAACTTTGTTAAAAAATATCATATCGTTATGTTTGTTTGTAAAGAATTGTTGTTATTAAGAATGTTGACTTTTTTTTTATTTAGAAAAGTCAATAGAGTAAAAAAGTGTAATTGTAGTAATGGAGAAAAGCAATAAGAAAAGAAATGGAGAAAAGAGTAACAACAGTAGATTTTAAAAGCAATGGAGAAAATGTGTAATAGCAGTACAGTAGATTGTAAAAGAAGTGGCGAAAAAGTGTAATTTTAGTATACAGTAAAAGCAATGGAGGAAAAGTGTAATAGCAGTTTATTGTAAAAGCAATGGAGAAAAAATGTAAAAGAAGTGAAGGAAAAATGCACTAGCAGTTGGTAGTAAAACCATTGGTGAAAAAGTGTCATAACAGTTGATTGTAAAACAGTGGGAAAAAATGTAATAGCTGTTATATGTAAAAGAAATGGAGAAAAAGTGTAATATCAGTGGATTGAAAAACCAATTGAGAAAAAGTTTAGTAGCAGTGGATTGTAAAAGTAGAGATAAAGGGTAATAAAAGTAGATTATAAAAGCAATGGAGAAAAAGTGTAATATCAGTGGATTGCAAAAGCAATTGAGAAAAAGTTTAGTAGCAGTGGATTGTAAAAGTAGGGATAAAGGGTAATAAGAGTAGATTATAAAAGCAATGGAGAGAAAGTGTAATATCAGTGGATTGCAAAAGCAATTGAGAAAAAGTTTAGTAGCAGTGGATTGTAAAAGTAGGGATAAAAGGTAATAAGAGTAGATTATAAAAGCAATGGAGAAAAAGCGTAATATCAGTGGATTGCAAAAGCAATTGAGAAAAAGTTTAGTAACAGTGGATTGTAAAAGTAGGGATAAAGGGTAATAAGAGTAGATTATAAAAGCAATGGAGAGAAAGTGTAATATCAGTGGATTGCAAAAGCAATTGAGAAAAAGTTTAGTAGCAGTGGATTGTAAAAGTAGAGATAAAGGGTAATAAGAGTAGATTATAAAAGCAATGGAGAAAAGTGTAATAGCAATAGAGGAAACTACAATAGCAGTAGATATAACAGAAATAGAGCCAAAAAAATGTATGAAGAAATAATGTATAGAAAAAAAATATAAAGAAGTATGCAGAAACAAATGATGTAAATGTAAATAGTGTATAGCACTAAATAAGATAATAGGAATAAAAGCAAATAACGTATTTCTTTTCTGATTTAGAAGTTTTTATATAATAATAATCTTTCGAAATTTTATGATATTATAATAATAATTAAAAATCTTCCATTGTATTATTATGAATATATTCGATGATGACTAAAACTTATTTTAACATCTATAAAACATACATACATAAACAGGATTAAAACACATTTGCGGTTTAAATAATAATTACTGATAATGTCTTCTAATAACCGAAGTATAATTTTAATAAATTCAATGAAAATCAAGTTTTTTTTAATTTTTATTTTTCTCTTATTAATACAAAATAGATTGATCCTGATTAAAAAATTTTAATATTTTTATGATTAGCTGAAAATTGTATTTTATTCTCATATTTTAAAATTTTATATTAACACTAGAAGACCCGGGCACGCGTTGCTGTGGCTTTCTTGTATTTCGTTCAATTATTAGATACTATAATTGGTATTGTTATCGTTTGCTGTCGTGGTTTGATTTGTTGACATGAGCACGTCTCAGCACGTCTACGTCGTACCTCACGCCTACGGATATTGTTGAGGTTAGATTTTTTTGGTGGCATTTTACTGAAAATGATAATTGAAAAAATGCAATACAATTAAAATAACATCGAGATATAATAATAAATGACTTAAAAAAAATTCACAATAAAATGTAAACGATTGTTTAAGGTACACGAACACGTTCGAATGAATTTTTTGAAATTTTATATCTTTGTACACATTTTTGGATTGAATGTATCTAAAAACTAATGATTTCACATAAAAAAATTGCATTATTATTATTATTTTTATAAGCTAAAATAAGGGTAAAAATGGCCAAAACTTGATACTGTTACAAAACATGATAACTCAAAATCAAATCAATATTTTTTAAATTTCTAAGTTTGTACTAACATATTACAGGGAATGGATCTCTGGTAAATTTATATCTTTATTATTTTGTGCTAGTTTAAATGCTGTCGACACAAAATTCTTTCAAAATTTGCATGTAATTCCAAGCTTAACAATTAAAATAAAAAATATTTATCTAGCTATAATCATTTCAGAGTTTTATTACCTGTAAACATTTATGAAAAACATAAATACAAAGTTTTGTAACATTTGGATCAAAATTACTTGTGTTATGGTGCTTCACATGAAAACAAAAAGCATAAAAATTCATTCTGAGAAAAAGCTAAAAACAACTTGGAGATATTACTTTTAAAAATGTTGTAAATATATTAAAATGCCATTGAATTATCAAGTTCATAGTCTTATTTATTAAAAAATATAGTTTTATTTTTCCTTAAAGCTCTAAATATTTTCTGAGCTTTGTTTTGAAAAAGTTAAAATTTGCTCGACAAAATTTTTTTTACAACTTCCTCCTACTTGCAAAGGCTTTTTAATAATAAATTACCTGGATTTAAAATATTTAGCCCTTTTTCAAGTGTTTTGATTAAATACATTCAAAACCTTTGAATTTCACATAAAAATATCAACTTTAATTATTTTTTATACAATTTATTCTTTAAATTATGGATAGCAAAAATGTGATATTGTTGCAGAACTTGATAATTCAAAAATAAATAAAACATGAATAGTTTTTTTCCTTTGCAAATATTTTTATGCTGGGAATATCCTTATGTAGGTAATATACTGTTTTCAAATTTATATCTTAATTATTTATACATTTTTGTATGCTTAAAGTTTGTCGACACAAACTTTTTTTTACATATTTACAAAAATTCTTAGTTTAAAAACTGAAATAAAAATAATTTATGAATTTAGGTTAATTTCCATGTTCTATTCCTTTCATACATTTAAAGAAAACTTTTACATGAAGTTTCAAAGCATTTAAATAAAAATATATGGGTATTATGATGTTTTGAAAGAACACAAAATGCATAAAAATTCAAATAAGAAATAATTAAAACCAACTTCTAAATGTAAATAAAAACAAATGTACATACATAAAAATGTTATTGAGCTTTAATAATACAAAAACCTTCTTTTATTAATATAAAAACTTATTTATTTGTTTTTCTTTCTTTAAATAACTTCCAATTTTAAAGTACCATTTATCAATTTTTCTTCGACAATATTCAAATCACTCAAATTCTTTGTTTTTCTAATAACAAAAGTTTTTTTAAAAAAAATGTCCTTGATTTTCAACTTGCAACTATTATAATACCTTTTATAAAATTTTAATGTTATCATTATATCAAATAACTGCAGAGTTTACTTCATTTTGACACTTTTCAAAAAATGCTTAAAATTCATCATATTTCTTTAAAATTATTTACAAAAATTCTTAGTTTAAAAACTGAAATAAAAATAATCTATGAATTTAGGTTAATTTCCATGTTCTATTCCTTTCATACATTTAAAGAAAACTTTTACATGAAGTTTCAAAGCATTTAAATAAAAATATATGGGTACTATGATGTTTTAAAGGAACACAAAATGCATAAAAATTCAAATAAGAAATAATTAAAACCAACTTCTAAATGTAAATAAAAACAAATGTACAGACATAAAAATTTTATTGAGCTTTAAATTCTCCTTTATTAATATAAAAACTTATTTATTTGTTTTGCTTTCTTTAAATAACTTCCAATTTAAAAGTACCATTTATCAATTTTTCTTCGACAATAATCAAATCACTCAAATTCTTTGTTTTTCAAATAACAAAAGTTTAAAAAAAAAAAAAAAATTTCCTTGATTTTCAACTTGCAACTATTATAATACCTTTTATAAAATTTTAATGTTATCATTATATCAAATAATTGCAGAGTTTACTTCATTTTGACACTTTTCAAAAAATGCTTAAAATTCATCATATTTCTTTAAACTTACAAAAATTCTTAGTTTAAAAACAGAAATAAAAATTGAGCTTTAAATTCTCCTTTATTAATATAAAAACTTATTTATTTGTTTTGCTTTCTTTAAATAACTTCCAATTTAAAAGTACCATTTATCAATTTTTCTTCGACAATATTCAAATCACTCAAATTTATAACTCAAATTCTTTGTTTTTCAAATAACAAAAGTTTAAAAAAAAAAATGTCCTTGATTTTCAACTTGCAACTATTATAATACCTTTTATAAAATTTTAATGTTATCATTATATCAAATAACTGCAGAGTTTACTTCATTTTGACACTTTTCAAAAAATGCTTAAAATTCATCATATTTCTTTAAAATTATTTACAAAAATTCTTAGTTTAAAAGCTGAAATAAAAATAATCTATGAATTTAGGTTAATTTCCATGTTCTATTCCTTTCATACATTTAAAGAAAACTTTTACATGAAGTTTCAAAGCATTTAAATTAAAATATATGGGTATTATGATGTTTTAAAGGAACACAAAATGCATAAAAATTCAAATAAGAAATAATTAAAACCAATATCTAAATGTAAATAAAAACAAATGTACAGACATAAAAACGTTATTGAGCTTTAAATTCTCCTTTATTAATATAAAAACTTATTTATTTGTTTTGCTTTCTTTAAATAACTTCCAATTTAAAAGTACCATTTACTTCATTTGACATTTTTCAAGAAATGCTTAAAATTCATCAAATTAATATTATCAACATATTATATTATCTTGCAGATCACATTTAATTTTAGAATTCTTAATCAAATAAAACACATGTTGACAAACTTTAAGCATAGAAAAGTTCAATGTTTTGATTCACAACTTTTCATTCCACATATTTTATTCCAATTCAAATTCAAACTTAGAAAATAAAAAAATTTTGATAATCAAATCAGGTAATACTTGCATACATTTGATTTATTTCGCACAGAAATAATATAAATTTCATACATTATAATTTTCACAACATTTAAAGTAGTACATAAAACAATAATATTCATAATATGAGAATTTTACGGTTATGTAGTACAGGCATCAGGACACGCCGCCATCTAAAAATAGTCATTATATTGTTCGAAAAAAAAACACTACACTGTTGCCACTACATTGGTCTGCCAAAGAAATTTTAAAAAATATTTAGGGATGGACCCCTCTTATCACTTAGGGGTTTAAAAAATAGATTACGACCGATTCGCAGACCTACCAAATATGCACAAAAATTTTCATAAGAATCGGTCGAGCCGTTTCGGAGGAGTTTGGCAACAAACACTGTGACACGAAAATTTTATATATTAGATTTCCTTCATTTCTTTTTCTTTTAAAGGTATTTCTTCTTATTAGTTGAGAAATTTTTATAATTTTATGTGGCCTTATTATCAGTTTATATCCTAATAAATATAAAATTGCATGTTTTTATCATAAATAAAGCATATTTTCCCGAAAAGAACTGTCTGAAATATTTGAACAAAATTTTCCAAATGTGTTTTGTTTAGAGTAACTTAAAAAAAAATACTTCTAATGAGGCAAAAATACTTTGAAATAGTTTTTCTATTTATTGGATTAATCTATTTTTTTTTTTTTTTTTTTTTAAGTTTTAAACTGAAATACAATCGTATCCTGTTTCAAAAACTTTTCTTGTGCGAGTAGCTTCAGACGAAAACGAAAATTCTGAGAAATAATTTTTCTGTGGTTATTTGAAACTATCTTGAAATTTTATATAATTTTTTTCTATATTTAGAAAAACATGACTTTCTACATTTTATTTATATAATGTAAACTATATCTGTATCAAAATGGTTAGTGTTTGGGTAAATATTTCTACATAAATCAAAAATACTATAAGTAAAGTTCTTTTTTTCCTCTCTAAATTTATTATTTCATTTTTCGAAATTTCACAGAAGAAAAATTCAAAATATATATAATACGGTAAATGTGATTAATCCGGTTATTATATATAATTACTACTAATTATGTAAAATAACCGGATGAATATATGTATTATAAATAATCACCTATTAATCACATTCACTTTAACATATATATATTAATAATTTTTAATTAAATAAAAACCTTATTTTTTTATTGCTATCAAATTTTTAAGCCACCTGTTTGCACCTACTTTAAATAACTGACCGAAGCCAATAGTTAAATTGTTTTAACTATTATTAATTTTTTTACCTTATTTAGAGGTTTAAAAAAATGTAACATTATTATTCAATTTATTTACTAAACCTGCATTAATTTATTTTAACAAATAAATACTGACATATTAAAGGTGAGAAAAAAAATGGAAATTCTTGGATAACAATGTTTTATATATTTTCTTAATAAAATTTACTAAAATTAATAATATTTTATTTATTGTAACCCAGCAGTGCCGTTCATATGTTAGTTTTTAATAAACTGGTATCTCTTCATACTGTTATTTATAAAAATAATTTAATAATTCAATTGAAAATGTATATACAACAAAATAAACTATTGCCATTAAATATGAATTTAATTATAATGTATATAAAGGAATACACTTCGAATTTCTCTGATATAAATTGGTAAAGAAATTGAGGTATCGCGAGGTATTGAAGTATTGATTGTATTACTATTATTATTTGATTGTATTATTATATTATTGTATTGTATGATTGAGGTATTTTTTTTAAATACAATGATTTTAGAAAATAAAATTTAACGCACACGAAAGCAAATTCGAATTATATTGGCCATTCTGGCATTCTAAGCCTGTCCCTGGGCCATTAATTCAGTCGTAAAACTTACAGACTAGAAAGTTATGTAGAAAACAGATCTAAAAAAAATCTGATAAATATTAATAACAAAAATCTCGTCATATGTTAGTTTTTAATAAAATAATGTCTGTTTATATTGATATTTATAAAAATATTGAATAACTCAGTGGAATATGTAAAAGTGCATATACAACAAAATAAACTATTACCATTAAATATAAATTTAATTATAACGAATATAAAGAAATAATCTTCATTTAAAAAAAATTATTAAAAATCAGATATTAAAAATTTTCTGTGACATAAATTGGTAAAGAAATTGAATTATCTCAAGAAATTTTATTTTAGAAATTAAAATTTAACTCCCACCAAAAACAAATTCGAATTATATTGGCCCCTCTGGTATACTAAAACCTGTGAGTTAGGCTTGGGCCATTAATCTAGAGGTAAAACTTACAGACTAGAAACTAATACATAAGATGAGATTTAAAAGAAAAATAATTGTCTAAATATTTTTTTAATTTTAAAAAAGACCTGAAAGAAACATAACTAATAGAGAAAATCTTATTTTTTTATTTTAATGATATTTTTAATGACAATTGCGCATCTTTTATTTCGTGAAAAAGTAAAATGTATTGTTCTTCATTTATATATAACATTAACTGACATTTAAAAGCACCAAAACTAATTAAATAAATGTACTAACTATATTTAATATGCTAAAATTTTATTTATGCTATTTAAATATTATTTATATTTGCATCACTTTTTTAAAATGATTTGCATTTAATAATATTTATAATAGTAAAAATGTTTTTATTTTTTAAGTAAGATGAAATAAAATATGTTTTGAGCATATAATGGAGCTAATAATCCTTTGAAGTATTTCATCAACATTAATAAAACACAAAGTTGAATTAACGTTAGATATAATGGAATGAATTTTATTTATACAATGCATTATATAATATTAACTCCCTTATAAGCAATAATATAATGTATTTCATTATATAATAATGGAATACATTATAAATTCTTCTCCTTCAATTAATATTATTTATGTTCTATACAAAAGGTTAATATAATATCATATCATTTATTTTTTATATAATAGTATAAAATCAATAAATTTTACTATATTTCTTATAAAAGTTGAAATAAAACCAGCAGAAATCAAAACTGTTTTATTCTTTTTTCCAACATTTCAGCAAATGCAATCTGCTTCAAAAAATGACAACAGTTTATTACAAAGGTATTGAGGTTTACTTTTTCAAAGACTTAAGGTGGTGGAATATTTTTCTAACTTTATTTGTGTCTAGAAATTTTTTTTCACCTTTTTTAGTTTAAGATCAAATAAATTTTGGAAATACTTAAATATACTAATTTTCTAGTGTTTAAAATAATTGCTTAAATAATGTTAAATTCTTATTTAATGAGCATCATCAATATGATATTTTAATCGAAAATTTTAAATTCAAATAATTATTGACTTTCTTTCATTCTACTTAATCAGTATTTTCCTTCATAAATAAAAATTAGCGATTACTCTTCAAAAAAATATCAAAATCTTTTTGTATTTTAATCAACATAAAACTATATCTACAATAATTTTCAAAATCTTTTCTTTTTTTACGTAATTTGAAATTGAAAAATTGGTATTTTGGAGTTATTATATCTCTTTAAATTTCGAATGGATTTAAATAATAATTGGATTTAGATATTAGTAGTTTAAAAGTCTTATATTTTCATTATTAATATAATGGCTTAATCGATATTTTAATTCAAATAAATATTCATTTTCTTTTGTTCTACTTAATCAGTATTTTCCTTCATAAATAAAAACTAACGATGATTCTTCATAAAAATATCAAAATCTACCAATGATGCACTTTTTATACTTAAATCAACATAAAACTATATCTACAATAATTTTCAAAATCTTTTCATTTTTCATGCAATTTGAAATCAAAATTTGTTTTTTGGAATTATTATATATCTTTAAATTTCAAATGGATTTAGATAATAATTGTTTAAATAATCTTATATTTTTATTTAATGAGCATCATCAATATGACTGTTTAATCGAAAATGTTGAATTCGAATAATTATGGCTTTCCTTTCTTTCTATTTTATCAGTATTCATAAATAAAAATTAACGATGATTCTTCATAAAAAATATCAAAATCTACCAACGATATACTGATATACTTTTTATATTTAAATGAACATAAATGTATATCTACATTAATTTTCGAAATATTTTTCCTTTTTTTTTTTTTTTTTTTTTTTTTTTTTTTTTTTTGTAAATTGAAATTAAAATGTATACTTTGAAATTGTTATATCTATTTAATTTTCAAGTGGATTTAAATAATATTGAATAAAAATTGTTTTTAAGTTTTAGGGGTTAATGATATATAATAAATTTGTATGCTTTAGTAAAGGTTTTAAAGATAACAAAATATATTTCTGACTATGTTTCACATTTTTTTAACTGATGCTCTTTTCTACTGATTAAAAATTAAAAACCCTTCATAAACGGAATTTTTATTTTAAAATACTGATAAATAATGAATTTTTTGTAAAAAAGTTTAGAATTTTTTATTAATTAAAAATTAATCATCTCCAATAAATCGTTTATGCTTTTATGGTGCAATAACAATGAAAGATTTACGAAAAATTTATATTCATCTATTTGACTAATCAAGTTAAGTATACTTTAATACTTTGTCTTTAATTTCTAAATAAAAATGGCTATATAGATAGATTGGTATATTGATATTGGTATTGATTATATATAGATTGGTATATCAATATAATCAACATACTAATAAATTATATAATATATAATTGCTTGGTATATTGATATTGGTATATTGATATTTTGACTGCTTATTGAACTGCAAGAAATATGTTTCTACTTAATTCTCAAAGATAACATAACCATTTTTTAGTACAGAATATTATTTACAGATGAAAAATGCAATGAGATGAAACGCAGTTAACATGGTAACATTTAAAAAGCAGAAAAATAAAAAAATGTCAGATCATAATTAAAAACTATCTGATTGAAAATACTGATATTTTTCTCTAAATTAGTTTTTTTATATATCCGTATTTTTTATATGCATGTTTTTTATCTATGCCAAAATTTTCCAGTTTCATTTTTAAGTAAATAAAAAATAAAAAATTTTAAAGTTAAAAAATAAACCTTCTAACACTCCATTACTTCAAATTTAGTTTTCAAAATTCATCAGTTAACATTCACATAGAAATTAACGAATAAATTTTTAATTAACATCGTTATTTATTTATTTATTTTTTTAATTATTATATTTGCATGTTTTAATTTTATTTACGTAGTTAAAATGCAATTTAATAAAGAAAATATATTATAGATGGATAAATTGATTGATACTGTTACGAAAAATTGTTGGTATTTCACTCATAAGCGTTAGAATTAGACTCTTACGATATATGGCATCGATCTGTAAAAGAATTTTAAATACCTTCGTTTTAAAATTGATAACAACAGATTTTCTGATAACATTTAAATTATGTGTAAAAGAAAACACAATTAAAATTTATTACTGATGAATAATTGTTAATTAAAAAATAAGATATAATTGTTAATAAAATAATTGTTGAAAAATATAATTACTCTTTTAAAAATTAGTAGGATTTTTTAAAAAAAGTTTCATATAAATTATCTCTCTTTCATTATATTATCTGCATAAATAAAATAAATAATATATATATATGTATATATATATGATATTGGATTTTCAAAATTCATTAACAATTCTAAATATCACACTAAATCTGGCAATAAAATAAATCAGTACTAAGTTTTACTGTTAAATAATTTCCTAAAATATATATTTATTTAATATTATTTAATTAATCGTTCTTAATTTCATATAATTTATATTAAACGTGCCAAAATTACGTAGAAATAACCTTTTTATTATTAAAATGGTTTTATTATCACGTTAAAAAGGCTGTTATACACACTTTAAACAATAGTTATACACTTTAAAAAGACATAATAATATCAGATTAAATAGTCTTTTTTTATTTCTGTCGGTTTATGAATAATGTTAAACAAAGAAATACGAATGCTAAAGAAAATAATTGATATTTTCTTTAGCATTCGCAGATTGCACGCTAAACAAATTGAAAATGTGTGGGTGGATTATAAGCTGCTATATATAATCTGTGAACCTTTTGTATTGGTATTTACATAAAAATAAATTCTATAAGATTGCAATCAGAAAGATATTTAGCAGACCTTTATGTAAGAGAAAAATAAATCTTCTAAGCATAAAGAAAGTTGCATAACAGTTATGTAAGGAGAACGGTAGCTGAGCAGTTATAAGAGTTGACAAAATATGACAAGACTCCTACATCCGTGTGTGCAAGCGAATGAATATTTATAAGACTGAAACATACGTTTTAAAAAGCCAAATTAACGAATTTGACCCTGGTCAAGATTTATATTTTTTCAACAGATTACAAATCGTTGTAAAAATATCTCCTATTTTGTTTTCAGCCTTTACGATATTCAATATCTTAAATTTATGACGAATTTTCTTTTACATAATAAGGGTATCGAAACTCTCCTTAAAATAAGGCATGCCTTATTAGTTTTGTGCCTAGGGCATAAAACAGAACTTGACAAGTAAATTATATCAAGACATTGACCCAATTTTCCCATGGATTATACGAAATTTATTTCGAAAATTCAAGAAATAGATTGTTTATTTTTTGTTTCAAAATTACGCCTGTGGATTATAAGTTATTGTAGATGCAAGAAATTAAGATTACTAATATATAAGAGATTTATCAAATTTTCGAATATTGCGTCAATTTGACAGATAAAAATATCCTTCTTGAAAACAAATTCTTATAGTGTATGTAGTTAATGTTAAAATTGATTTTTTTTTTAATTTTACAAAAATAAAAGTCAAATTTTTAATTTTATAAAGATTTGTAAAAAAAAATACATCTTTAATTTATCATTTTTTACTTATATCAATAAAGTACCATTAAATTAAAAACATAAAGAGGAATAGTAATCTATAAAATGTTTATCACAAATGAAAAATATAAAACGCAAATGTTTCGATAATTTTTCATTTGCACAATATTAAAATGTAGGTTATTCTAGATCTGAATCTGGATTAATTTGAAACAGGAATCTGAAAAGGAAGATAGAAATTTTTTCTTTAAGAATAATAAGTACTGTTACAATACTTAAAAGGTTTTATGCAATTAAAATATTCATCTTTAAAAAAAAATAAAGTTTAAAATTTATTATTATTATTTATTCAATTTAATTTTTTTGTACAATTCGATTCAATTATTTTTATGTTGTTGTTATGTTTAATAAATTCAACAAATTAAAAAAATAATAATATTAGGTCAAGAATTATTTATTTTATATTTTTTACTCTGTACTATTAAATAAACAGCTCAGACAAAAATTCAATAACTTCTGCGATAGATTACATTTATAAATTTATAAAAGAAACTTATGATATTGTAATTTTTTCCTCGTTAAATTCTTGTCTCAAATACAATTTTTTCCCCAAACCATTCAAAATATATATGCTTTAAATACGATTTCTTACGTGAAAAGGATGCATTATATTATAATTAATACAATACAAAGAAGATATATAACAAAATTTCAAAGAAATATGACAACAAAAAAATTTCCAACTATAAAAGTTGTTCATTTTTTAGTTATAAATTTGTTTTAAATAATCCTATAGTTTAATTCCCCATATATTTCTACATAATAACTAATAATACTAGATAATTTCTAAGGAATAATTATAAACAATATTTGTAAAAGCAGATTTTAAAAATAAATTTCAACAATCTTATTTGAGAAGTGCTAAAATCTGTCGTGATTGAATTGTGTATCTTTACCATGAGCCATCCGTTATCTATGCATTTACAAAAACAACATTTTATGCATTAAAGTTACAAAAATGCAAAATTAGAGCTGCTTTTGAAATTTGAATTCTAGGTCACGATCTTTTTCTATAAATTACGGCTGCTTTTAAATTTTGAATTCTGGATTACGATTTTTTTTCTGATAATTAAAGCTGCTTTGGAAATTTGAATTCTAGATCACGATCTTTTTTTCTATAAAGATATTCCATGTGTTATTTTTTATTTAATAAACGTCATAAAACAACATATAAGGCAATGTCACATCATCAATAACCATTTATCTTATCAATAACCATCTGTCTTCCTTTAATCTTACTCGCCATCAATAACTCTTCCACCGATCTAAATATAACATGAATACAAATCAAAGATCCAATCCAAAATCTACTAAAACTTTAATCAATTTTCAACGATCCAAACTTCCTTTTTTTTCCGCTTTCACAATTCCCACTTTTAGATCCATCATTGTTTTAAAAAAGACAAAAAAGAAACCAAAAGAAGAAAAAAAGAAGAAGAACGAAACGCCTTCCAAAGTGTATTTTGAGCAGGCATCGCAAAGACGTAATCAAACTACTTCCATTCAAGCCTAAAAACATGCGATCCGTCTGAAGGGTTTACATCACACAATAATACACGGTCCCCCTTTTTCGAATAGCTTGACACCTCTGTTGCGCTCACTTACCAGCTGCGCTTTTCGACACTGTTCTTATTGAAAAGCCTTTCGCGCCACTTTATTCTCCGACGTCTTCGTTTCTCACTTTCATTCCTTTCCGTTTTTTTTTTTTTTTTTTTTTCTTTATTCCTTTTTACACCGAAGTGACAGAAGTCATTATAGTCGGCGACAGCCGTTTTCCGGTAGATTAAACTAGCCTTTAACGTTATTACGATGGCACGATCTCTCTCCTTTTACTTTTTACTTTTTCTTCTCCTTTTTGTCTTTCTTTTTTGTGTTGCTCTTTTGTTCTCCTTCTGTATGTCTTTTGTTTTTGCTTCGACCCCCTGTTTACGACGGAGGGTGCATCATGAATAAGAATGCGACGCATCCGCGTGGTCAAAATGGCTCGAGTTCGTAAAGTCGTCTTTTCATGTTTCGCCGTGTTTTATGTCATGCAAACGCGATCCCATCTAATGTAGGATTTCTGGCGTTTTTGTTATCTTATTGGACATATGTAAGTTTTGCTGTTGTTGTTCAAAGAAGAGAACTTACACTTCTGAGCGTTGCTCATGAACAAGTTAACTAGTTGACCACTGAGTAACACCACTTGGGAGATGTGGCGTTGCTTTCTACAGCTATACGGAATTTCTGGTATTTTTGTTACCTTATTGGAAATTTATTTTTATATCTTATTGGAAAGTTTTGTTGTTTTCGCTTCAATGTAGAAAACTTACATTTTTAAGCGTTGCCCATGAACACGCTTAATTAGATGAACAATGAGTAAATAACTAACATCACTAACAAATTGAAAAATAATTAACATCACTGAAGACTCTCACATGGGTCACAGCAAATATAAAGGAATGACTTCCAATAAAACTTTTATGAGTAACTGTCACGATTTTGAGTATCATGGTGAAAAGAAATATGTTAATAATTATTCTGAATTTTAATCATAAACAAGCTTAACTAATTGACCAAAGAATTACAACACTTGAGAGGTTTGGCGTTGCTTCCTACATCTATGCGAAATACCTTGTAAAACATTTGAATAATTTTCAAATTTTTGCACATCGTGGCGAAAATAAGTCTGTTAAGTTAGTAAATGTTCTCTATTTTATTTATAAACAAGTTGACAAATTGAAAAATGATTAACACTATTGAAGAATCTCACATAGTTTACTACTAATGTGAAGTGGTGTCTACCAATAAAATTTTCATGAGTAACTGTCACGATTTTGTGTATCATGGTGAAAAAACTCTGTTAATGGTTATTCTGAATTTTATTTATAAACAAGCTTAACTAATTGACCAAGGAGTAACAACACTTTAGAGTCTCATATTGTATATTATAAATATAAAAGGAGGGTTTTCAATAAAACTTCCATGAGTAACTGTAGCTTTCTTGCATCTAGAGGCAAAAACAATGATGCTATATGAATAACTCCTGTCTGAAATTTATTTTTGAAAAAGCGTAATTGTTGAGAATTGTATAATACGTTATTCAACATTATTCCTTTCAATTATTGGAGATCGATCTAATAAAACTTTAATAAATAACTATCAAGGCTTTGAATATCATTGTAAAAATAGCTCCACTAAGTTTATAATTACGTTTGAATTTGACCCATGAACAGGTTCAACATGCGAACCATTTTATAATAAATTTCCCCACTTGAATCAATTAGCGATGTTTTCTGCAACTATGGGGCATACCTTCCAAGAAAACTTTCATCGGTAAACAAAAACGTTGACGTTTCGGTTGATAAAGCAAGAAATCAAACACCATTTAATTGGATTTTCTTATCAATGATATAGTGGAATTGTAACAGATTGCCATTAGATTGTCACAGAGAGCTGCAGATGTAATAGACCTACGAGCTGAGAATTGTTGAAGTAAAGCTTTCCAGGTAGTTCCATGAGCAAATGCGGGTTTGTCGTCATTATTTTGCACTATCTAGAGCCGTGATAAATGAAAGTTCTAACCTAGATTATGTATGTATATACACTGAAGTGACAAAAGTCATGGGATACCTCTTCATATCGTGTCGGCCCTCCTTTCGCCCGGTGAAGTGCAGCAACTCGACGTGGCATGGACTCAACAAGTCATTGGAAGTCTTCTGCAGGAATATTGAGCCATGCTGTCTCGATAGACGTCCATAATTGTGAAAGCGTTGATGGTGCAGGATTTTGGGCACGAACAGACCTCTCGATGATGTCCCATAAATGCTCGATGGGATTCATGTCGGGCTATCAAGGTGGCCAGATCATACGTTGGAATTGTCCAGAATGGTCTTCAAACCAATTGCGAACAGTTGTGGCCCAGTGATATGGCGCATTGTCATGAAAAAATGCCATGAAAAAACAGCCCACACCATTACGGAGCCACCACCAGCTTGAACAGTGCCTTGCTGACAGTTTGGGTCCATGGCTTCGTGGGGTCTGCGCCACACTCGAACCCTACCATCAGCTCTTACCAACTGAAATCGTGACTCATCGGACCAGGCCACGGTTTTCCATTCATCTAGGGACCAACCGATATGCTCACGTGCCCACGAGAGTCGCTGCAAGCTATGTCGTTCTGTCAGTAAAGGCACTCGAGTCGGTCCTCTGCTGGAATAGCCCAAGAAAGCCAAATTTCTCCGCACAGTTCTAACAGACAAGTCCCTTGTACGTCTCACATTGATTTCTGCGGTTATTTGACGCAGTGTTGCTTGTCTGTTAGAATTTACGACCCTTTGCAGACGTCGCCGGTCTCGGTCGTTAAGTGCAGGCGGTCGACCACTGCGCTGTCCATGGTGGGATGTTATGCCTGAAATTTCATACTCTCGGCACACTCTTGACACAGTGGATCTGGGAATGTTGAATTCCCTAACGATTTCCGAAATGGCATGACCCATGCGTCTAGCTCCAAAGAACATTCCGCGTTCAAAGTCTGTTAATTCCCGTCGTGCGGTCATCATCACGTCAAAACCTCTTCACATGAATAACTTGAACAGAAATGAAAGCTCTGCGAAAGCACTGCGCATTTATACCTGTTCTACGCGATGCTACTGCCATCTGAAAATTTGCATATTGCTATCCCATGACTTTTGTCACTTCAGTGTATATATATATATATGTATAGTATGTAAGCGTGTGTGTCTTTGTGTGTAGACAAAAATTAATAAATTTATTTATTAAAAGCACAATCCTCCATTTAAATTAAATGACAAATTTGCATTTTTTTTTAGAATTAAATGTGAACAATATAATTGCATTTGTTAAGTTGGAAATTTCTGGTTAGTTGCCCTTTATTAATGAAATTCTGATTCTAACTGTATTTTATTTCTGTACTTTGTTTGAATTGTTGTCATTGCGAAAAACGCTATTTCGCATGGAACACAAAGGTTAAATTGCATTCATTGCTGTGCTCATTCAATGGGGACATTTGGCTTTCAATCCTATTATGAAGAGATTACTAATTATGATATTTATTTGGAGTATTTCTAAGTATCACTTTTCTTACTCCTGCCCACACTTTAGAAGCCACTGATCTAGAGTACAATAGCAATTATTTAAATAGTTCATAAACCGATTTTTATTTTCCTAATTTATGTTACTATAGTTTAATCAGTTTACCTATTAGTTGACAAACAGACAACTGATTAAAAGGTAGTATACTAATTAATAGGGCCTGATGGCTGAGTGACTAGCGCTCTGGCGATCGGTTCGAGTCCCGGAAGTCTTCGAGTCGGAATTCACTTTAAACCATAGGTCCTGGTCTAATATTATTGTTGGGCGTAGATTTGGCATCCCTACCCCATAAAAAAGAAATCTCCTGTCTCGAAACCTGACAGTAGGCAGATGAGCTTGGCCCACTATTGGCTGTTGAGCCGATGAAGAAAAAGAAGAAAAATAGTAATTAATAACACAGTTAATGTGATAAAAAGAGGCTTTTTAGAGAAAAGAAATTTTTTTTTATTTGTTTTTTCTGTATAAATTTTTTTATAAATAAAAAAGATATTTGCATGTGGTCGAAATGGATTGTTTTGGTAAAATCATCATTTCATGTTTCACAATGGAAATACATATAGGAAAACACGAGGTTATACCTGCTACACAATTTCATTTTGTTATAGTAGTAGTTTGAAAATTTATAAGCTCATTTTCTTAATTCATCTTACTTTTGATAAATTAATAACACCGGTGATGGATTAATGGATTAACAGATATTGGCACCATCAAATTGATTCGTATCCATAAAGTTGTCATTTTCTGTTTCGTAGTATTATATTCTCGAATTAATGTAGCATTTCAAGTTTTCTTTAATTGACTCGAATATGATTCTTATTTTTGACTTGCCGACGAAAAACATTTATAAAACATTTTAAAAATTTCTGTCTGTTGAGCCATGAACCCCTTAACAATTTGATGATCATTAATACCATTTTGGTAGATCTGCATTATTTTTTAAGATGATTTGTAGGGATACTTTCAAGAATAATATGAAGTTTAAGAGTCCTGTGTAAATGGGATTCCGAAGAACAATGTATTTTTATATTAAGTCTACCGTGGAAATTGCAATTATATATTTAACTTGGATTTTGTGATTCATGAACTTTTCCGCTCTCTCAAATGTGCAAGGTGGATCTGCCATTACAAACGCACTACGAATCTGTTTTCCTGATTTTGTTTTTGGAAATTGGCGCCAGAAACAAATTATCGTAAAAGAAAGTAGATCAATGACTATTTTCAATTTTTGGTACCACATATTCTTGTAAATGTTTATAGTCCACTATGAAGTTTTCAAAGTCAAAATATTTCTGACAATTAACTAATCGACATCTTAAAGAATTGCTGCAAACAGCCTTGACAAATTACATACCAGATCTTAATAAAAGTATCTAAGCAAAATCAGCTGAACTTATAATTATTAAAAATTTTGTTGTTTGTTAATGTCTTTTTCAACAGTATTTATTTTATAAAGTTTTTTTCCTATTATATTTTTATTCATATTATCTATTTGATTTTTAATAAATTTTACTAAATATAATCTTGTAACGTGCAGGTTGGGCAACCAGATTGTAACTGGGTGTGATTGAGTTGAGATACTTAATACACAGATTAAACTGAACTCATAGCTTTATTTACACATGCACAAACACCACACATATGCAATTAGAAACGTGCAATAAATAACACATTCAACGACATATAATTATAGATTCGTGGAAGGATTCTACTTCTAAGTAAAAAACACGATACACAGGTACTACGATACACGACACGCAGGGCGCGCGAAATATATTTCTTCTCTGGGTAAAAGTCTGTAACCAACTAATGTGCCAGAGTGTGTTGCATGTAATTCCTCTCGGGATGAGAGACTATAAACCAAACGTTTCTCAACACAAGCACATGGTTGCGCTGTACTTCCTCTCGGATGAGAGTCTCAATGCCTATTGACCATTTCTCTTGAGCTCCACAGCGCTCTTATCAGTGCGTATGAGGAAGCACGGTTACACGCTGTTGTATCTTATTTAATTAAAAATATTTCATTTCTCCCAAAACAACTAATAAACTTGTATGAGGCTCTGACTGACCTAACCTCTGCTCACACCTGTTATAGTGTATAATTGTAAAATTAAATTTTTTAATTTTTTAACCTTATTTTATTTTGATGTCTTCAAAACATTTTTGGATCGTTACCATTAATTATACAAAAATTCTTTCACTTTTAAATATTTTATTCTTAAAATTTATCTAAGGATATCAAAAATATTAATTATTTATTAGCTTTACACAAGGTCCTTATTAACACTTGTGTCTTGAATCATTATAAATGCTCTAATTATATCGTAGTGTCAATCTATAATAAAATAATCAATTTTAAGTAATTAATTAATTTAAGGTGTATCGAGACTTAATATTTCCCTTTCTGTACATTATTTTATGTATCAAAACAATGAACATCTTGAAAAACTTTTCATAAATTATTTTTCTGGATCATTTTCCATTTTAATAAAACACAAATGTATGCATAAAGCTTTAATCATATTAAGGAACAAGAGCTGAATACAAATGAATCTTAATTAAAATTTCGAAATATTATTACATTAAGTTATTTATTAGATTCGTGCAAGCTCCTATGATCCATTATGTTTTAATCCTTCAATTATTGAAAATGCTTAAATGCTGTCCTGTTTTAATTAACTTCAATTCATTAATTTACTCTCGCAATATTTTGAAAAGAATTTTTCAATTTTTATCTTGCATTTATTTGATTTCAGTATTTACGTTTGCTCATCAAAAACAATTTTATATTCTACTGTTATAATTAAAAATAATTAAAAGCAACTTTATTTATTTTGGATCATCAGTTTCTTCTTATTATCTTTGTTTTTCCTTTGACTTCTCAACTCGTGGCCTAGTGTTAATGTACTCAGCTAGCTTACTGGGGAGGGTTTAGATACGAAACAGTTTGTGGAGTTTATTGTAGTTACTACTTTTAGATACAGGGGCCAGAATGGCCGAGTTTCTGGCGCTCGGTACCACAGGTTTCGGGTTCGAGTCCCGGAAGTGCCATGGATGTTTGTAGTGGTTCGGAATCCACTTTACACCGTAGGTTCCGGTCCTAATAGGATCGTAGAGCGTTGTGGGGGCATTGTTACTCCGCGTCCGTGGCTTATCATCAAGTTACACGCGTCCCCTGAGTAATGCAAAGTGAGTAACGTCTGTGAAGCGCTTGCCTTAAGGCATCCAAGACCAAGGTGTCTAATTGTTAGCCAGCTGCATTAGAACAAAAAAAAAAAAAAAAAACTTTAAGATACAAGGAGATTCGACTATCATGTGACAGCTTAAAACATGTCAATACGAGACTTACTTTATAATGCAAGTCCCGCATTGGCATGTTTTATCTTACAAAATACGCAAATGTGACAAAATTACCTTTAAATTCCTCTCATAAGTTATTATCCCCCTCTCCTTCTCCGCTATCAGTAGGCTGTGGGGCCTGATGGCCGAGTGGCTAGCGCTCTGGCGCACTGTACCATAGGTATCGAATTCGAATCCCTGCAGTGCCATGGATGGGTTCAAAATCCACTTTAAGCAGTAGGTCTGGGTCTCATATGACCGTAGAGCGTCACAAAACCCTATCAGACTTCTCTCACCCACTTCATTCCCAAACTGTAAAGGGGCAACTGTAAAGCCATCCTGTCCCATCCCTCTTGTTTTCCATACATTGCCCCTTCTAATTTTCATTTGCTTCAAATCGACGAGGGATAGTTTGTCTGAGCAGCACTTCCATTTTTTTAACGGAGTCAAAAATTGACTTGATTCGTGTGGTTCGTAATCTCTAAAGTTTGTTTCGTGTGATTCGTAACGCGTGATTCTGATTTTAAAACATTCGTAAACTCCAAAGCGTGATTCGTGTGTAATTTTCGTGTGATTCGTAAAATCTTGATTCGTGTCATTCGTAACTATTAAAATTTGATTCATGCGATTCATAACCTATAAAGCTTGATTCGTGTGATTCGTAATTTTCAAATCTTGATTCGTATGATTCGTAATTATTAAAGCTTGATTCCTGCGATTCGTAACCTATAAAGCGTGATTTTGCGAGTTCGTAATCTAAAGATTGCTTTATGTGATTCGTAACCTCTGTAACATGATTTGTGTGATTCGTAATTTTTAAATCTTGATAATGATTCCTAATCTCTAAAGCTTGATTCCTGTGATTCGTAACATCTAAAACATGATTTGTGTGATTCGTAATCATTAAAGACTAATTTGTAATTTCTAAAAACCAGTCTTTCTTTCGATGAGGAATTCGTCTTTTAATAGAGAGATAGGAAAAAGTAGTATCTAGCGATGGACAATAATGTATTAATTAATTTTTGAATAAAAAAATGATTTCTTAAGAAGAAAACCCACGAAATAAGTTTAAAACCTAATATAAAAATACATCATTTATTAAAATTAGGTTTATTTTATTTCAGAATTATCTGTACCATAAAAAGTAAACAATAATGGGAAATAATTAAACTTGAAGAAAATTATTATTGGCAAATATTTTTGTAAAAAAAAAACTTTGAAAAACATAATGCTGACTAAATACCCCATTAGAAAAAAACCGATTACTGATTAAATGACATTTATTGGAAACAGAGAGATTATGTGGGAAATTTAATGTTAACTCTTTTTAATTAATAAAGAGAATTTTTTTTATTATTACGTTAAGATTCTTTTTTTTCTTAATTTCTTTAAAATGATGCAAACTCTTAAAAGCACTTCATTCCGTCAATTCGGGATGTTTAATCTTTTCCACGAAATGTTATCTTTTACTTATTTTTTTAAAAAAAGAATTCTTCTTTCTTACTTTTTTTTAATGCTTAAAAAAGGATCACTTTTTTCCAAAGGGGTTTAAGAAAGAAGAAAAAAGAATTGTGAGCAAAATGTTTTTTTAAAAAAAAATCGTTTCATTAAGGACTTCAGACAAAAATAATAAATTAGATTTATTGAATCGTTGCAAAGACCTTATGCGAATAATAATCTTGAAAAATTGTTTTTTTAAGTTTTTGTTAACGTTATATTTAATAGCAAATGTAAAATATAGGTATCAAAAAAGATATAAAAAGGTTATATCTATTATATAGTTATAATATGTAATAATAATATAATAGTCATAGTTATATAGTTGGCCAATACTCGTATATTAACAATATTCAGAGTATTGGTCAACTATATTTTTGTTATGAATCTTAAATTAAATTATAAGTTGTTGTTACCTATGTCTTCATTGATGGGCCTGATGGCCGAGTTACTAGCGCTCTGGCGCTCGGTACCTCAAGTTTCGGGTTCAAATGCCGGCTGTGCCATTGATGTTTGTAGTGGTTCGTAATCTACTTTAAGTCGTAGGTCCCGGTCTCATATGACCGTAGAGAGTCACAGTGCCCAATATGACTTCTCCCCCACATCATTCCCGAACTGCAAAGGGGCAACTCAGTTCTAGGCACAATGGTGTGGTGTGGTGTGGTGTAGTAGTAGTAGTAGTAGTAGTATGGCTTCATTGGAACTCAATCCATTCAAATTAGAAACAAAAAGTACTCATAAACAAATCAAAATTACAAAGGTAAAATACCAGATGTTCCTAACAAAAACGCTCAAAAGGCCTTAAAAACAAGTTAGTTATTATAAGAATAAAAATTTTAAAAGCTAGAAGCACCATCATAAAAGTCCATGTGATCTGGACAAGTTTTATCTGGCCCTCCAGTAATCTAACCTCCAGTACATAAATCACCATTCTATTGTAAGTTAGAATCCAGTCCCGAGCAAATAAGTAGATGGGCCTTATTCATTTTCTCTGTATTACATAAAAAACTTATATCAAATTCCTATTTTGTCCGGATGTTCGGCCACGTAGTCGTGTCCTGTTCTTAACACAAATTTGGCAACAGCTTCTTTGTATGCGTGTTATTTACATTAAATTTTTTCCAGTCATCCCCGATTGTCTCCCAGACTTTTCTTTTGGTGTTAGATAATAATTCACTAATATACGATGGCTTAATTTTGCCCCGTATAAATCCCCTAAAAGAGACAAAGCGGACAGGACACTGTCCAGGAACCACTTCTGTTAATTTTTATGCTAGAAGATCTGCCCTTTCGTTTCCATCAATTCCAACAACGAGAATTTTCTATATTTTTTTTCCTAAAGGACACGTAAATGAAAGGCATTTACCTGTGAAAGTACTCCCAGAAAGAAATTACACCATCTGCGTTCATTTCATATTATGTGAGACGTAATAAACAGATAGTTTTTGATATAACAAAATGATAAATCTCCTAAAATTAAAGTATAACTTATATATCAAATAACGCTATAAGATTATAATAATAAATGCGAAAATTAGAAACCGTAGTATTAAGCCTAGCAAATATCCTATAGTTTTTATCACTCGTTATGTATTGTATATATTAAACTATTTTGATAGCTATACCATAATTAGAATTTCATGAATAACGCATTTATAATAAGATAAATTGCATTCACTTAAAAAGCGTATAGCGTCAATCTGCCTCTATTAAATTTTCAAGACAATGAAAAAACAAGAAACACTTTTTGAAGATCTTATTTCCTATTTTTGTGCATTTGTCATGAAAGCAAATTGAAAACAGAAAGGGCAATAAATGAAGTTTCTCGGAAACAAAGGTAACCTGATATAGAGCACTTGAGAGCGCCTCGGATGTGTTATTTAGCATTATTGATTTTCTATTGTTTCTGTATGCAAAATATTCGCTTTTGTCTGATCACAGTCGTTATTGTTTGATCATGCTAATGTGATTTATTTTAAAGTATATATCACATATCCAATCAGTTATAATGATTTTAATATGAGAGACACTTATGGAAATATTTTTTATTTATTTTAAATATGCTGTCTATACATTCTATTGTTTCCATCTTTATCCTATTTGGATATTTTTTTATTGTAAAAAGGGAATATTCTATTTCTTTCATTGCCTCTTTATTAGAGAAATGATTCATCTTACAATATATTTTTTGATAAAAAGAATGGAAATAGTTTTCTAAAGATTTCCTTTTCCATCTTTACCAATACACTCAATATTAAATAGGTTTTCTCCACAATTAATTTTTGTATTTATTTTTTCAATAAACCTATTTCACTAACCAATGTATCCTATTTCTAAATAAACGTAAGCAATTGAATTTAAAGTACCGTTATATTTTAAATTGTGTAAAAAAGATTTACCTTTACTGAAAGAGGCTTTAACTAATGATGACGACAAAATGTTAATAATAAACCGAAGTAGCTTATCAGCTAAATCAAAACTCTTCAATCAAACTCTTAAATCATCATCCTCATCGGTGCAACAGCTCCTTGGTGGGTCAAGTCTATCTGCTTACTTGCAGATTTCAACACAGGAGATGTTTTCTTTTTTTACGGGGTAATCTTGTCAACTTTACGCCCAACGCTCTACAGCCATATTAGACAGGTGCCTACCATTTAAAGTGTATTCCGAACCACTGCAAACATCCATGGCACTGCTGGGACTCGAACCTGTAGAAGAGGCATGTGGCACTGAACGCCAGCCACTCGGCCATCAGGCCCCTAGTATTAAGCCCAGCAAATATCATATAGTTTGTATTGCTCGTTATGTATTGTATATATTAAACTATTTAATCGTTCATGCGTAATACATTTATAATAAGATAAACTACATTCTCTTAATGATATAAAAAGATGATATAGAGCACGTCGGATGTGTTGTTTAGCATTATTGATTTTCTATTGTTTCTGCATGCAAAATATTCGCTTTTGTCTGATCACAGTCGTTATTGTTTGATCATGCTAATGTGATTTATTTTAAAGTATATATCACATATCCAATTAGTTATAATGATTTTAAATTGAAAGATACTTATTGAAGTATTTTTTTATTTATTGTAAATATGCTGTCTATACATTTTATTGTTTCTATCTATAACCTATTTAGATTATTTTTATTGTAAAAATGGAATATTCTATTTTTTTTCCATTGCATCGTTATTAAAGAAACTATTCATCTTATAATGCATTTTTTTGATAAAAAGAAATAGTTCTCTAAAGATTTTTTTTTTCATATTTTCCATTACACTCAATATTAAAGAGGTTTTCTCCACAATTACCCTTTGCATTTCTTTTTTCAATAACCAATGTATTCTGTTTCTAAATAAGCGTAAACTAATGCTTTTAAGCTGCAGTTAGAATTTAAATTGTGTAAAAAGATTTGCCTTTTCTGAAAGAGGCTTTAACTAATGATAACAGCAAAAGGTTGACAAAACAGGCACCGAAATAACTTATCGGTCAATTCAAAACTCTTCAAGTCAAACTCTTAAATCATCATCATCAGTGGCACAATAGCCAAATGGTGGACCAAGGCTGTCTACCTACTGGCGTATTTCGATACAGTATATGTTTTCTTTTTACGGGTTAGGGTTGTCAGTCCCACAATAAAAGCTCTACAATTATATTAGACCGAGACATGTGGTTTAAATTGAATTCCAAACCGCTACAAACATCAATGGCAAGTCCGGGACTCCAATCAAAACCTGTGGCACCGAACACCAGAGCGCTGGTCACTCGGCCATCAGACCTGCATCTTCATGCACGATAGTAAAAATTTATTAAAATACATCCAATTACGAAGTTATATGAATACTACGAAGTTATATGAATATACGACATAAAATAAACAAATTTTTATATGATATTAGATAACTTATATAATTTATAAAAATTATAAATTAAAAACTATCATTATTATATTTTTTAATGATAATATATAACTTGTGCCTGAAACTAGCATAACTAGACTAACATAACTGAAACAACAGGTAGTTATTACAAAAAAGAAACTACACATTGGTTACAGACATGATATGACAATACGATATAACACATAATATAAAATTATTATCAAATAATTTAGTCCATTTACATAAAAATTGATAAAAATGTAATCTTTAAAGTGAAAGAATTATTTTGATATTTCAAGGTTAACTGGTTTTTTTTTTTTTTTTTTTTTTTTTTTTTTTTATGTTTTCACTTCCTCCATGGTGGGCAGAGGCCGTCTGCCTACTGGCAGATTTCAAGACAAGAAATGTTTTTTTTTATGGGGTAAGGCTGTCAGCCCAACGCTCTACAATCATATTAGACCGGGGCCTACGGTTTAAAGTGAATTCCAAATAACGACAAACATCCATGGCACAGCCGGTACTTGAAATCAAAACATGTGGCACCGAGCGCCAGAGCGCTAGTCACTCAGCCATTATGCCCCAAAATTTTGAATGCCAATGGCCCACGCTGAACTCCTAAACTCTCACGAAAAATTTTTCTTCGACTTCTTTTCTATGGTTGCATGCAAGTTCAAGAAAATATTTTTCTTACTTAAGTAAATATTATTTATGTAAATGTTACTTATGTAAATATTACTTATCAATTTATCATCATACTAAATATCCATCTTGCATATTATCTTTAATTATATTATTTTCTCAATTTTTTATTCCCATTTGTATTTTATCATCACATCAGAAATCGTGTCACCACCTTTTCAGTCAAAGGTGAACACAGAAAACGTTTATTTTCTTTGATTTTTCTTCCTAAGACTGACAATTTCTTAATATCTGTTATATCTCGGGTCCCCTTCACCTCAACTCTATTCAGATAATTGTTGCAACGTTCGCCAGGCACCTATTTCTAATCTTCTAATTTTATTGAATCCTTTATATTCAAGCCATCCTCATTGCGTATACACACAACTTCATCCAAACTATAAAGGGAGATCTCAGTTCGAGGCAGGGCGATTAGGTGTGGTGCAGCAGAAAGATAATCGATGTGAGAGATCAAATCTGTGAAATTAATGAATGTAAAACAATAAATGAGACAACAGCTAGATTAAATAGCATACATTACGTAGCCATGGAATTCAACAGACATGGAAGCCCAGTACCTGCGATAATTGTCCGCAGGCATAATGTCCCCGACCACATTTTCATTTGTACTGCTATTTCAATAATGCTGCTATGGGAGTGAATTGCTAAAAGTGGTATCTCGTGATTTCTATCAGTTCACCAATCTAAAAGAATGTATTAATTTTTATTTTTTTCTTCCATTTTAATAATGCTGTCATATAAATTAATTGTTTAAAATTGTCTTCAACCAGTAATAAAGATTAATCAATACAGTATTCATTTTTATTTCTCTTGATAATGAAGTAATGCTGTCATGAGAGTAAATTGTCGAAAGTTGAATCTTGCGGTTTCCACCAGTTAATCGATCCAAAAAAAAAGGAATTCATTTTTATTTATCGTGTTATTGTAATACTGCTGTCATGTTAATTAAGTTATTTAAAGATGTATCTCACGGTTTCAACCAATCATGTTGTTGCATGTCAGTATTTTATTTTTTACAATTAATGAAATATTTTAACTTCAAAAAATTGAATATATTCTCATTGTTAAACTATAATATTTAAATGCATTAATTGCCGAGATTAAACATAATCAATATAAAAGTTTTGCTTTTCATCAAAGCTTCTGCTTTTCCATGCTTACAGAATGCTAAATGATAATTTCTTTCATTTTGATTCAGATAATTTCTGGTCACTAAGACATATATATCATCTTTTAATTCATGTAATGTGTTGCGAATTTTTTGATATCATTAATTTAGAATGCAATAGTTTTAATACCAACCGTGATAACATACTGAGTAATGTAACTTTCAAAAAAATAAAATGGATTGTTCAATTCATTTTTGGTTAAATTTTAACCTAGAATATATTTATGGAATAATCAATTGATTGATAACGCAAGAGACAACTTTCAATAACGTATTCACATGACACTAGTACCTTAATAGCACGATAAATAAAAATGAATACATTTTTTTTTTTTTTTGGATCTGTGAATTGGTTGAAACCACGAGTTACATCTTTCAACAATTTACTAAACTTATGAAAAAAATTGTATTGAACATTTCCTTAAAATGTTTCATTATTTCTTTAATTAAAACAAATTAATTTGAAAATAAATAAATATCCATTTAAAATTTCGATGGACATGTTCTTCCTTTTTACACATAAAATATATTTAAAATCGATTCACTTGTCTGGCATTCAATTAAGACCCCTTAAATCAAAAATCCAGTGTTCTAATTACCATCAATAGATCTTTCCATATTTCCCATTCTTCTTTTTCTCCTTCATTGGTGAAACAGTCCCATGGTAGGACAAGGTGATGGGCAACATGGTGGACAAGGCTGTCTGTCTACTGGCAGATTTCGAGACAATAGATGTTTTCTTTTTATGAGGTAGACTCAAACGCTGTACAGTCATATTAAACCAGGACCTACGGTTTAAAGTGGATTCCGAACCACTACAGGTTCCGACAGGTGATGAAGCGACTACATTACTTTCTGAAGGGACTTTTTGGAGAAATGTCTTCACATGTGTCGTTTGGAATAAAACTCAGAAATTTCCCCAGACAGCGAGATTAACAATATATCCTGTTTATTAATCCAATTGGCGGACAGCAACATCTAGACAAAGCTCAAGAACCCATGTGGTCTCATGGAAGGAGGGGAAGGGGGGTCAGCTGCTGTTGTTATGGAGCCCCGTAGGTAGAGAAGTCTGACTTGGCTCCCTGACGCTGACTTTCTTACGGGATAGAGTTATCAGCCATATTGGACCAGGAACTACGGCTCAAAGTAGACTTAAAAAGCACTACAAACGTCTTAAAGTGCACTACAAACATACATGGCACGGCCGGGATGGAACCCGAAACCTGTGGCACTCAACTCCAGAATGCTAGTCACTCGGCCATCAGGCCCCTATTTCTCGTTCAATCATGTAAATTGTTACAAAAATTGAATTATATTTCCAATCATGTAAATTGACTAAATTTTAAAATTTCCAACTTCTCAATCCTGTTAATTGTTTAATTTTAGAACTTTTTTTAAAACTTATGTATTTTCCAGTTAAACAATTACATTTAAAAACAAAAGGCAGAAGTTTCAGTATTTTTGCTCGCTATAAAAGATAATTCGAGACAGACTTCAGCTTTTATTTCTTCTTAAATCAATAAAAATTCTAAATCAATGGTGTACAATTTTTTTTTCCACTGTGATCACATTTAAAAAATCAAAGCTGAATTATTCGCCTGTCATCGGTGACCGACGACGAAGATTGAAGAGGACGGTAACTGTTAACCGTAACAAGTTCGATCGAAAAAGCCCGGCCAGAAAAATGTTCTAAAGTTTTATGATACCAGTGATTCCGAACTATTAATAATACAAGGATTATATTGTCATTCTAAAGTGCCTTGCATGAGCTATTAAATCTCTGGATTATAAGTTAAAATAAAAATGATTTGACACGTGCTAACATCCACCATTTTCAAGAGAAAGTTTGGAAAAGAAAAATGGAACTTTTAGGGTTCCAAGTCGGGAAATTAATAGTCATTCAATTCAGGGAGGCTTTCATAATACTCCAATTAGTTGTTGTACGAATGTGTTATCAATGTTTTGGTGCATAGAATACAGTATTTGATGAAACAGGACGTTTTAAGAAGTTATTTTGAAGAAAAAATTCGAAATTATTTGATGCAATAGAAGTTATTCGAAAAGAATCTAACTATATGTGTCTTTTTTTTTATTTAGTTGAATATTTACAGTTCTTCGATTTATATAAATCTTCCTTATTGGCCTTTTTTCTGATATTGTTTATTCAATAAAACATACTTTTCTCAGAAGTATGATATTATTTTATATTTTTAAATATAAACCATTTATGATGATTGGTCTTTCTTGCACTACCGATATGAGTTGGTTACAAAAACATTAGATTATTCTGAAAGTTGGTTTATTATATTTATAATGAGTTGATGAAAATACCAGAATTTTAAATAATTTGATATTATATCATAATTTTAAATAATTTGATATTATACCATAATTTTAAATAATTTGATATTATACCATAAATTTAAATAATTTGGTATTATACCATAATTTTAAATACTTTAATATTATACCATAATTTTAAATAATTTGATATTATACCATAATTTTAAATAAGTTCTTATTATACCAGAATTTAATTTAAAATTATGCGGGCAAATACAATTTAAACATCAGATTATTTTGAAAGTTGGTTTATAATCTTTATAAAGAGTTGATGAAAAATGCCATAATCTCAAATAATTTGATAGACTACGATTATTTTAAATCAGAATTTAGTTTAAAGTAATGCGATCAAATACGATTTCAATTTTCAATAGACATTCTATCAAATCATCAAAAGTATCAGATGTTCTTAAAGAAATAATCAATTCCTTGTCAGCAGTAAAGCCTTACATGATTCATCAAAAGTCATGCGACTAGCAAAAACCCTAATTCCCCCATAAACATATTTGCTGTTCAAAAGTAACTGTTTTTTACTAAATATTTATTTATATTTTTATGTTTTTCAGTATTTAATTTATTTAATATTATTGAACTAAATCCATTTGAATTCTAAACATTTTCATTTGGATAGTAAACAACTTTCGAATGATATATAACTTATTAAATCTTATAAAATTGTGCATGAATGTAATATATTTTAATTGTGCAAATAATATGGCAAACTTCATATATTATGTGTATGAAAAATTCCTGTCCAAACGTCATTACTATTTTTCCTGATCTTATAAATATCAATATTGCATAGTGCATTTGCAAAATAAAAAGTTTCTAAGCAACAAAGAAATTTCGTTACACATATAAAAACATTTTGTCAGCAACTTTAAATAGAAAATTCTGTGTAAACTAAAGTTTTTTTTTTTTTTTTTTTTTTTTGTAAGCAAATAAACAATTTTCTTTCATAACGTACTCCAAATTATCTTGTCTGCACTTGATAATACTGTTCTTTTGGCAATCTGGTTTACATCCAAGACTACTAATAACGAAACAATAACAAATATTGTTTAGTATATGGAAATGTTTTATTATTTTAATGGTTTCCATAGTTTTATGCAAACAGTGTAGTATACGGAAATGCTTTATTATTTTTATTGGTTTCCTTAGTTTAATTTATTTTTGCATCAACTTTTTCTCCATTTTTTTTAACTATTATTGAAACATTTAGTTCTCTATGGCTGTGAGGGTTGTTTTTCCCACCTCCAAATTTAACGATTATTTTTATTTTTAATTATATTGTTTTTGCACCTCTTATGTTTTTTTTTTCACACGGATCAATTTCTTCAATAGTAATACCATAAAAGGGTAAAATATGAAATCTGTTGCTGTTGTGACTAATCCTCAGTGTCCTGCAGCGCGGGACGGACACTCCATGAGTAAACTACTCATGGATGAAATGGCAGGGGCAGCATCTGTTGTGATGGATAACCGTAGGTTGAAGTCTGACTTGGCTCCGTGTCGCTGAATGAGGGCAGTGCCTTCCGTGAAAATATATATCCTATAGTTTTTAGAGAGAACTACCCCGTATTTACGTGTTGCATGGTAGAAAATCCGAAAAACTCCCACTAAGTAGTCCGACGAACGCGGAAGATGCTGGAACATCCCAAACGCCATCATGTTTCCTCATATTTTGAAACAGTGTCTACAACAAAGCTTCAACCGGATTGAACCTCAGCCTTAATACTTACCAGCGGCGCACGCTGCCACTGAGCCACGAGTCGGACACAGAGAAATGCTGCATCAGAATATGATATGCAAAATATTGTAGTTGCAAACATGTGATGTCATTGAACCAATGACCGAGCACAGCTTTTCAAAACATTTGCAGTTTTTGCAGTTGGTATTACATAGTGAAATTTGGTATATTTTAGAATATGATTACTTGATATCATTTATCAGGAGGAATATGGTAGCGAACCACAGAAGGGAATCAGAGACAATCGTATGAAGAAAGTCGATTGAATGGGGTCCTTTCTGTAGCTCATAGCTTGTGAAGAAGAAAATCAGCTTCTAAAAGATTTTTCTGATGAAAACCTAGAACTTCAAGTATTTCACATAATTTCTATTTGCAGCTAAAAGCAAAAGGCACACAAATGCGTCAGCTGACCATTGATCTTCTTTTGCAACAGATACTGCAAGGTTGGTATCCATATAAACTGTACGCGGATGACTTAACGGAGGAGGGTTGTATGCAAAATTTCCAACAATACGTGCGCATAAATAAATGGTTTAATTGGACACATACACACACTTGAAGTACAAGTTAATAGAGATCTATCTTGTTGTTGTTGTTGTTGTTTCTTATCCCACTTGGCTGGCCAAGCCCACGAGCCCATACGGACTCATGATTGAAGGGGAAGGAAGCAGCTTCTGTTGAGATGGAGCATCCGTAGGTAGAAGTCTGACTTTGGCTCCGTGACGCTCTTACTGTCAAAGGAGACCGGGACTACGGCTTAAAGTGTATTCCGATCCAATAGAAACGTCCATGGGCACCGCCGGGATTCCCCGAGCGCCAGAGCGCTAGACACTCGGTCATTCAGGTCCCAAATTTGTGAATGCCAACGGCACGCGGTGTTCCCAGGTGGTCACCCACCCAAGTACTGACCGCGCCCAATGATGCTCGACTTCGGTGATCTAACGAGAACCGGTATATTCTTCTACCAGTATAGAGATCCTTCTTCATTACTAATGGCTCCAGATTTTGTTCCAAATTGACCATGAAGAATGTTGGTCTGGTGGGTCTGGAAACCCGCTATTATCTTTGTCGTATATGAAAGACACAGATTTGTGTTTCCAGTGTATCGTACTAGTAGAGATAACTTTGGATGTCCACACTGAGTTATATATCGTCTCAGCAAGCACTGTTACTTCTCAATTACGTATATCGAGATACCATTCTTGGTTGAATTTTTCAGTTAGTTATTGGCTGATCATATAAGATAATAATACTAGACCCCACAGAGACTGTAAAAGGGAGAATGGAGAATTATGTTTTTTTAATGAGACTGTTAGTGTTATGTAGCCAGTTAGATTGGCACTGTCTATATTTTGGCCAGTACATTCTCCGGACTAGAGCTTGAATGCTCTAGAAGACATATTGCTACATTTAAGCCGTCATGGTTTGGCTTCGAAACTACCTTGTCACAACGATGCCCTTTACCTTCAAATGTCGCCATTTTGAGCATGAAGCATCACTGCTTTGGCTATATAGTTGTTTGAACTGATAATTTTTTCCATTGAAATTCATCACAAATGTGTTTTATTTTGATATGCTTCCATTTTCTATATTTTCAAGACAGAAAATAAGGCTACTGTTTTTCTTTTACCCTAATTTGTAAAGCCCTGTTTGACTAATATTTTTGCTCAATTTCCTTCAATTCCAATGAACAAGAAATCTCACAATCACAAATTTTCTTAATATTTGGGACTAGTGTAACTCTATAAGTTACAAAAAAAGGGAATGTCTTTATTATCTTCACTAGTATAAAAGATATGACAAAAATTGATCAATCTTTAAATTGAAAGGGAAACCTTAAATAACTCAATTGTTAATATTTTTAACCATTACGACTCGTTAAAAGAAGCCACAAATGAAAAGTTCGTTTTTTGAAATAATATTTAATCAGATCTCTGTTTCATACAAGGACAGATTTCATGTTGTAAATCATATATATTTATTGTGCTACAGTTCTGAAAACATATTTATACTCTATTGTTCAAAATAATTTTATTAAATAAATATGAACTTATTAGATTAAATATTGACATAACGAATAAATTGTATATTTATATGTTTATTTAAAATGCAAAAGCATTCAAAATGAATGAATGTATATTGGATTGTTAACTACCTTAAAAGTGAAATTATTTTGAAATAAATATTTATCAGCCTGTATTGTGAGTAGTTAAGTTTTAATCTTTTGTTCTGGGTTTTAATAAATTCAAAAGTACGAACATTTTATGTGATAACTGATTAATATTTGCAAAGTTGAAAATGCAGCTATAAAACCAAATGATTTCGTAATTAATAGTCTTTAAAGCAAAATTTATTATTGAATCACTCCTTTGTAAATTGTTAATCAAAAGAAATCGACTTCATAAAATACATAATTAGTTATTATGCACATAATTATCGTGACATAATTATAGCACATAATATGCATGTAATTGTCGTATTTATATATATTAATTTCATCACAGTTAAACATAATTTTATATTGGCAGGGATCATTTTCAAGAAATCTCAGAAATTAATTACGCACTATATTTGTTTCCTCTCCAAAAAAAAAAAGATTTTTTACTAGATAAATTTACAATAAGTACATAGCCAACGGCCGTACCATGCTGAATATACCGGTACTCGTTAGATCACCGAAGTTAAGCATCATTGGACGCGGTCAGTACTTGGGTGGGTGACCACCTGGGAACACTGCATGAACTTTGGCAAATTGGGGACCTGAATGGCCGAGTGTCTAGCGCTCTGGCGCTCGGGGCCACAGGTTTCGGGTTCGAATCCCGGCGGTGCCATGGATGTTTGTAGTGGTTCGGAATCCACTTTAAGCCGTAGGTCCCGGTCTCCTATGACTGTAAGAGCGTCACGGAGCGAAAGTCAGGCTTCTACCTACGGAGTGCTCCATCACAACAGAAGCTGCTTCCTTCCCTTTCAATCATGAGTCTATATGGGCTCGTGGGCTTGGCCAGCCAAGTGGGATAAGAAACAACAAACACAGTAAGTATATAAGCATTACATTAGATACTTTTAACAATTAACGTTTATCAACAAACTTTCCTAATACTGAAATTTAATTAAATTATAAATTTTCATAGAAATAAACTAATTTAAGCAGTTTAACTACGATGTCATTTAATCTTGATAAACTATAATAACCATATTTCCATACTAATCATTTTAAGTGTTATTTGATTAATATATTTTATGCATAAAACTTGTAGAACGAAATATATTTGATTTTCATTTTAATATTATATATTATATAGTTTGTACAGGTACAGGTTTTAGTTTTTAATGAATAGGTATATTCTAACAGTTTTCATGATTTATATGATTGTTGTTGTTGTGACTAATCCTCAGTATACGGCAGCGCGAGACGGAAGCCCTATAAATAGTCCACTCATGGATGAAGGGAAAAGGGGCAATTTATGTTGTGATGGAGAACTCGTAGGTAGAAGTCTGACTTCCCTCCGAGTCGTTGAAGAAAAGGGGCGTGCCTTTATGGAGGAATTTTAGAAGGAACTATCCCTCATTTGCGTATAGTATGAAAAAAAAATCCGGAAAACTCCCTCCAGTTAGTCTGACTAACGACGCAAAATGCTGAACAATCCAAAGGCCAGCGAGCCTCCTCGTTTTTGAAACAGACGGCAATCTACGACCACGCCGCCAGCGGATTGGACCTCAGCCGTAATGTTTACCACTGAACCATGAGTCGGGCACCATAATTTATAATATTATATTATAAAATTAATTATTTAATGATTTTTTAATGAATTTTGCTGGAATTTTGGGATACATTATAGAAAAAAAATAGACTGATATATAAATGAGCCAATTTTGGCGATTTTTGAAATAGTCGCCAAATTGTGTGTTAATCTGAATTTTTACCAATTTGAAAGAAGATACAATGAACTAATCACAAGTCCTCTATTGGTCTCCAGAGAGAATTAATATCAAGTAATTTTTGCAAAGTAAATAATATATTTCCACTTTTTAAATTAAATTTATTTTAAAAAAAATGGAAATATGACAAAATAATAAAACCATTATTCTCTCTTTAGTATTTCACATTTCTGAAGTATCATTCTTTTCTCTAGAATAGCAATTACAAAAGATATTTATGACATTTACTTCCGAAGTTTTTTTTTAGTTGAATTGAAAATAAAGATTTAGAAGGAGTGCAATTAAAATAAATTAATCAGCAATCAAATGAAACAAAAATGTTTTCCACGAATAAATATTTTCCCCGTCATTTAATTGTCAAAAACATTACGAATTATTTAAAATTTTCTATGGCAAATATTACTGTTCTAATTAACAAATTTCTTTTTGTATTTCAGACCAGAACAGTATTTCATTGTCAAAAACTAATTATTTTTAAGTAATTATTAGAACATGAATATTAATGTTGCATACAATAATAATAAAAACAAAGTGTTCAATTATTTCCTTCAAAATAACCCATTAGCAATATTAATTTCTTTTTAAAAAGTCTTTTTAAAAGTGACAACAAAATTTATTTACTATGGTTTTAAAGTAATTTCGAGTTAAAAATTAAAGAAGTAAACTTTTACTTCTGCTTACATGGTAAAGGTTTAAAACCAAATTTTTATTTATTTAATTTTTCCATTTATGTGAAGCTGCCTATATCTTGAAATAATGGCGGCCTGATGGCCAATTGGCAAGCGCTGTGGAATTTGGTACCCCAAGCTTCAGGTTCCAATCCTAACGGTGGCTTGGACGTTTGTTAGTGGTTTGGAATTGGGGGGCCTAGGAATTGAGAACAAATTGGGAATCACCAAATTGTGTTTTGTGTGACTGTAATAGGACTATGGCTTTTGAACATTTAAATAACTTTAATGCACTTTTTCGGTATGAGGAAATAGTTAGAAAAGTACCGGAGAGCCAGAGTGTACTAATGGCTTAGGGGTCAATGTTTGGTATTTATAAAATAAAAAATTTATTAAATAATAATTGTATATTATGAGTTAAACCATATTGCCATATCATGTCTGTAATGCAAAATTTTTATTTTGTAATAACTGCCTGTTGTTTCAGTTATGTTAGTTATATAATATCATCAAATAATTTATTTTATGTCATACAGTATTCATATAACTTCTTAATTGGATGTATTTTTATTATTTTTTTAGTACCGTACATGAACATGATTTTGTTATGGTGTTCGTAATAAATGCCAAGAAAGAAAGTAATTAAGAGTATAACTTATTGCTTAAAATAGATTAGTCTCCTTGCTTAACACGGACGATTTTCCATTTCAGAAACTTTTATTTAAAATAAATACCAATTTGCTTGGGGATTTTAATTGTATTTTAAAATGTACACGAAATATCCATGCATTGCTAAGACCATTTATTTGACAATATCTAGTTATGTGCTCTTTTCATTATAATCTATTCATTATTGTTTTAATTTTCTCAAAATATTGTCTAAAAATCAGATTTATTGATAAGATATAGCTTAACTATCACTTAACATTACATATTCAAGTTAATTAACTTAACATTACATATTCGAGTAATAAAAATATGTTCACACATGATAAATTGAAATTCGTAAATGATTTCAGTTTTCGTTATTTTTACTACTCAGCTCATGGGTACCCCTAATTATGGGGTTAGGGTTGTAAAGTAAAGGTAGAACCACCAATGAAAAGAATCTCTCAAAATAATTGTATTTATTCTCAAGAAGTTCCACGTTGGACTGAATTGCGGAAATCCATCACAAAAATCTGCAGCTATCTGTAGGATCCTTGCGCTAGAGTTATTGATGAAAACAGATGGTTAGATTTATTGAGTTGGAAACAGATAATAGTTATCTGCAGCTAATAGTAGTAATTCTTCTCTGGTTATTAAGAAATTCTCATGAACCGAAATAATCGGTGCAACTCTAGCTTTGAATTATTATGTGAAAAAAAAATAAATAAAGAGGGGGCTCAATATTTTGTATAATAACTCTTCAATATATTTAAAAGTAATGCAAAATAATCGTAGTATTTTAACCAGAAATATCTAACTTTTCAAAGTTTTGAGCTTGGAGATCTATTAGCAACAGAAATTATTTAACTTATTCTTATTACTTATCGTATAATAACTTATTATTTTAGCGTTCTAGTATAAGGCACATTAGGCCACCAAAAATTAGGCGTTTACAAAAATTATTAAAAATTTCATTCATATAAAATAAGTTTTAGTTTTCCGCGAATTAAATTTTATTTGAAGCATTTGATTTCACTTTACTTACGGTATACTAATTTTAAGTCACGTGCTTTGTATCTTATTTTGAACTATTTGTGGTTCTCTTGTGTAGAACACCGAAATTTTACTATTTCAGTTGATAAAAATTTAACATATACATATCTAATTTATCTTCGGAATTAAAAAAAACTGAAAAATGACACACTGGTTGGTTCTTGTGATTTATTTATTTTTTTTAATTTTTATGTACTTGAAATGGCTTTAAATGCTGGATAACTGCTTTAAATGAAGCAAAATCAAATAATTAGTAATAAACAGCTTTTAATCATGTTTAATGTTTAAGGTTGTAGCATTTTTTCTCATGAGAACAGTTTGGGCATTTCGTTCCTGAGAGAGAGGAATGTATATTCTTTAACAAGTTCATAACAACAACCCATCACTCAAATTTGACAGCAGATAAATAGTGTTGTGGATAATTATATTATATGCAATTAGTGTTTTGTACTAATGAGAACAACCTGTCACTCTCTGATAGTAGATATTCAATGTCATGGATAATGAGACCTCAGAAAATTAGCGATTGTTTGTGCAATCTTAAAAGGTCGAAACTATTACATATGGAATATGGACTACACCACGAGTTGTTGCATAGGGATTGGTGATAGATCATGTGCTGATAAAATGCCTACTCCTAGGAGAAGGGAGGGAAGCTGACCCCCGCCCTCCCCCACTTGACGGATCGCGTTAAACGGAGGTTTCTAGAGAAGAAGAGAGAGGGAGAGAGTTCTGCGACCAGTTGACCTTAAATCAGAACAGCATCGCATTGAAAAACAACAACGAATAAAAGCCTTGATGGACATAATTGTTGTGGAGAGAGATGGGAGCTAGTTTGCAGGGCCTTCTTGGAGCATCCTGAGTAAATTTAAACCTGTCATTCTAGTACCAAAGAACCTTAAGTCAGAACAGCATCACATTGAAAAACAACAACGAATAAAATCTTCATGGACTTAATTATTGTGCAGAAATATAGAAGCTGGCTTGCAGGGAGGGCGTTCGTGGTGCACAAGTAAATTTAAATTTCAAAATTAAAAAAAAACAACGAATAAAATCTTCATGGGCATAATTGTTGTGGAGAAATATGGAAGCTGGCTTGCAGAACCTTCGTGGTGTACCCTGAGTAACTTTAAATCTGCCATTCTGGTACCAAATGACCTTATCAGAATAGCATCGGATTGAAAAATAACAAGAGTACAATCTTCATGGACATAAATTTCAGAAAATACTGCCTGCAAGTTTTAGGAAACTTTCCTTCACACAATGCCAAAATATATTTAACTGACAAAATACAAAATAGGAAGCTAAATATAAAATCGAGTAAAAATGCAGTACAGATAGGGAGCGCAGACAAGGGTTATTGATGCCAACCTTGACAGCGTCCCCGTCTCAGATTTCATTAAGAGTGCACGTTCATTAAGCTAAATTGAAATGAGGTTAGTATGCGATGCCGATCTAAGTCAATACGCTTCAAAGTGATCAGTCTAATTATTCGTCGGCGGAATCGTGCTGGAATTATTGCTGGAGTTGTAGATTACACACAGAATATTAAAGTGATAAATATATTGAAGACATTGTTGCTAATTCTCAGGGGAATCGCAATTGTTTGACGAAAGTCCCTTTTACTTTATGTCATTGGTATCTTGGTTGATTTGCATTTAAATGTAAACTTTTATAGTCCTATCAATTCATTTAAATAAATTTAAATGATATTTCTTACAATGAATAGGTAAATTGGTTGTGTTTATTTAAAAACACTTTTACTCTTAAAGTTGTTATAAGAAATAGGTAATGCAATTTCAATAATATTTTTATTAAAAGATTTATATTTTTGTAAAGGTGAAATAGATTAAAAAATTGATTTACAATTTTAATAATTATAAAAATACGAAAATTTATGATCTATTTATGTGTTAGAATAATAAACAATATTCAGTTTAATTCCTTCACATTCGATTCAATTCTAATTCAGCATTCAATTTAATTCAAATTCAGCTCAACATTTAATTTAATTGAAATTCAGTCCAATTCAAATTCATCTCAATATAATTCATTCAACTTTTATTCAATTTAAATTCATTCAACTTTTATTAAATTTAAATTTATTCAAATTTTATTCAATTTAAATTCAATTCAATTCAACTCAAATTCTGTTCAGCATTCAATGATTATCATTCAAATCCACCTAGCAATTATAATGCATTATGAAACCGAATGTACATATGAGCTGAATATCTTCGTATGCAGATATTTATGGAAGACTTTGTGTTTCATGTACACTAATGTGTCATATTTTAGCAACTAATGACTTTTTATTTCTTTTTTTTTGTGGTAACTCTACTGAAAATTACCTGAAAGACATGAAATTCAGAATACAAGGAAAATATTTTGTTCTTATGAAGTAAGCATATTATCGCAAAAAGGAATAGAGCGCACGGAACATGTAAGGAAACCAAAAAAGACTGCATTAAAAGAGCAGAACTGGAAAAAAAAACAGATGTCTCTTAGATAAAGATAGGACTTCCCTTAACTATAATGGTTGCTCGGCATCATACTCAAACCATATTGTCCAATAGTTGTTGAGGGAAGGAGGGCCATTCTTCAGTAAGCATTTGTTTCAATTGGTGGATGTACTCTGGTAGATGCACCGAAAGACGTCTTCCCAAAACGTCCTACACATCTACTGCTGGATTGAAACTGTCTAATTCATTATAATCTTCATTTTGAGTCCAATGTGTCTTGGCGTTATTGTGCATAAGAAAGAAGTTGGCATCACAGAATAACCTCACGTAGGGCAGATCACTAACATAAATTAACGATCTCCAGTAGCAATGCCTCCATCGAAAATTTGCACTCCACTTTTTAATCATAATGCCTTCCCAGACGAGCTCGTACATGTTCTTTCTTCTAGCCATATTTCACGCATGTATTCATTTGAACTATCATAGAGTCTTTAATAGAGTATCTCAACTTTCTTTTTATTGTAGTCTTGCTTCACTAACTGTTGTAATTTCTTATTCCTGATATTTGCATACAAATCCTGTTTCTACTGAATTGAGGATTCATTGCGTTGATCCCAACAAATTTTTACCTGCAATTTTATGTTTATTTTCTTAAAAATTACATGATTTCTTAAGTTCTGTACGCCAGTGCACTATTCCCCAAACAGCCCAAAGGTAAGATTCTAGAGAGTTACAAGGAGGTAGGAGTACAAGAGGTACACACACAAACACATACACACATGTATGCCTCTTACACTTAGGAAACTCTTACCAAACAATCTTACAGGTGATTAAGACCCTTCCGCACACTTTCACTATCATCATCGAATGTCGATTCTGAAAGTAATGATTGACAGTCACGCGCCCCTGGGCCATCCAGTATGCTTTTTTCATGCCCGCTGAGCATGTCGGCCTTCCCTGTGATTAATGAGGAAATTTAACTTAAGTGCCAATTATTAAATCGTCTCATAAATTAAGTTTAAAATTGAGGAAACAATAATATTAAGGTATATAGTTAGTGTGGTGATTTTTCAGTAAATTTTGCTAATATTTTCATGGAATTTGACGAGAAAAGGTTTTAGAAACATACGTATATAATACTCCACAATATATTTTAGGGCATTCCATATCTTATTATAAAATTGCAAATAATTATTTTAATTCAATTGTTACTCTAGTGATTGTTTTAAAGCTTATCAAAAAAAATTTTTAGTAGATTTTTCTAGTAGTCATTATTGTGAAAAATGATAATTGGTGGCAATTGTGACAGTGTTCTCTTATATTTGATACGAATATTCTATAAGCTTTGACTCCCCATGACATATATAAGAAACAGTTTAATCTTGCCTGAAATCAGTATTATCTTTCTCTTTCATAAAAAATAACATTGAAACACTACAATGACGTCCCCTCAATATAGTAGTTAATAAATTGCCAGGTTTCCATAGGTCAAATCTGAAATAACTCACTTTAGTAAAATATATTTAATAAGGTATTTCAATTACTAAAATGTTAATATCTCACTAGCTAACTTCTGACTTGAGGGAATTTAAACAGACGAGCTGAACTAAAACACTGAATTAGAACACTTGCTACCATATTCTCTGCTTTTCTCTTGTAATCTACTTTTCTTCCATATCATTCTATCTAGAAATCTAATTTTCTTCCATATCATTCTATCTAGAAATCTAATTTTCTTCCGTATAATTTTAACTTTCTCAACAATGAACTCTAACTTTCTAACGTACCGTATTCTTCCCGTCTAAGCCAGGTATGTGCAAGATAAATATGTTGGCCGTAAAATGTCTTAATTATGCATAAATATAGTTAAATAGAATAATTGAATAGTTAAATAGAATAAAAGTTGAAATAATTAATTAGTTAAATAATTGAATTGATTGAAAAGTTGGAATAATTGAACAGAATAAAAGTTGGAATAACTGAATTGATCGAAAAGTTGAAATAATTGAATTGATCGAAAAGTTGGAATAATTGAATTGATTGAAAAGTTGGAACAATTGAATTGATCGAAAAGTTGAAATAATTTAATAGAATAACCTCCGATATGCGATATCTGGGCCAAATGACAGTAGCATCGAAGACAAATATTAACCCCCCCGCCCCGTTCCTCCCTCAAGAACACTAACAATAATCATTAACCATTAACCATTAGCATTGACATTAACCAACTATTCTAAAGGTGATCAATGAATTTAGTGTGTTCTTGAACCAATGCAGTGCATACAGTTCCTGAACTGTATGCATTGCATTGAAAAAAACAAAAATCTCCTTTTTCTCTAATGCCATTTATCACATTTAACTTGAAGCAAAGACACCGTTTTATTGATTTAAAATTTCCAATAAGACAGATTTTAAAAACTTTTTGTTACCTATGCTAATTTATCCTTAACTAAAAGGGAACATTGCTCGATTAATCCAACTGTTTACCTTCCTTAACTCCTTTTTCAATGTATCATGCTGAAATTTCCCTTCCTTCTAGCGCACCGTTCCCCCAAGTTTAATGAAACGGAGAGTTTTTCTCGCTAAAAGTTAACTATGTTTGTCCAAAGGTTTAACTTTCCTTCTTAAGAAAGTTATAACAACATTAATTTCCATAAATTAATGAGGAGTTTTGCTAAACTTCAACTCGCGTTTATCGAGAAATATTTCACAGTTTATTTTAACTCGGTTGCTCCGTTATTAGAAATTGAATGCAAATTTTTAAGTTCAATTTTATGATGCTCGAATTGATTGTGTGTGTTAAATTAATATTAAAGTTTTGCCTCGTAATTTATTCGAGATATTTGTTTGTTCGAAGTAAATATGAAAATAAAATAAACGTTCATATGTTATATAGATTAGATAATATAGAAACTATAATATTTGAAAATATATCTAGTTCGATACTATGTGTTATGAAAATTTAGTTTGATACAAATTATTATGAGAATCTAGTTGGATACAAATTATTATGAGAATCTAGTTTGATATTATGTGTTATGAGAATCTAGTTTTGATATTATGTGTTATGAGAATCTAGTTTGATATTATGTGTTATGAGAATCTAGTTTGATATTATGTGTTATGAGAATCTTGTTTGATATTATGTGTTATGAGAATCTAGTTTGATATTATGTGTTATGAGAATCTAATTTGATGCAATTTATTATGAGAATCTAGTTTGTGCAAATTATAATAAGAATCTAGTTTGATGCAACTTATAATAAGAATCTAGTTTGATGCAACTTATAATAAGAATCTAGTTTGATGCAACTTATAAGAATATATTTGATGCAACTTATTATATACACATTATTAATTATTATTATTTATATTTATTAATTATTACAACTAACAAAGTATGTAGTAGTGTGTTACGCAGATTGGTTCTTTAATAAAAACTTTGAGGATAAACTAAAATTTTAATACTGAATTACAAAATGCAGCATTTCATATATTGATTAATTCTTTTAAAATAAACTGAACAATTCTAGTATAAAATGGAAAAATAGAAAAAAAAAGATTCGAAAAGGGGAAGTGAGGCAAAATTTAAAAAAAAAGAATCTAAACTTTCAAAGCCATTGCCTTAAATCATTACAGATATTTCTCAGTACAAGACAATAGGATATAAACTAGATGACACTAAATTATTTATATCAAGTGCTTATAGTTAACCAAAATATTATAGGTTGTTATAATAGTTATATTTTGGTTTTGACTTGAGGTTACAATTCTAAAAATGGACAATAACTTTGGAAATCAATTTTCGAACATAGTTAAATATCGGCCCAAATCAAAATTAGTTGTCAATATTAGTGGACATAAAATTAAAATTAGGGGACATAATAGTCGTTAAATTAATCGTATAAAAGGAATTAAAATTTGATGATAAAATGTATGGAATACGTTTATTTCGAAAAATGGTTACAGAGTAAATTTATAAAATATTTTTTAAAAATCCTGTTTTTTAAATAAAGATTCTTAATAAATCTTGTAAGAATGATTTTAATAGTTTTGAAAACATCATTTCTTGAGGAAATAATATAAAGATCAAAGCCATCTACCGCAAAAAGATTTCACCGCCATATGTTTTTAAGTTCAATAGTTATCTTTATAATACAAAATATGCATTGTTTTCAAATGATGGGGCTTAGACTCAGTTAATCACCGACGAAAAATTCAGCCTTATTCAAAGTTAATCAAGGGTTCCTGTAACACTGTACATATTTTGTAACAGCAATTTCGAAGGCACGCCACTTTGTAAGGTTTTCCAAGTTCATCCGAAGGACTTCGATTTAATGGCATAGGAGTTTAGCACACGATTTTAAATATCAATCCCTGGCCTTTTCGATTTGATATAGGATATATATATATATATAACTCATAGATAAGGTACTTGTTTTTGACGTGAAACCCCGTCAGGTTATAACTAAACTAAATTAAGAATCATTTGACAAGCATAAATAAAAGATTTAACCCATACAACTGCATTGGCAGATCACAAAAAGGAACATAAAAATTTATGTAAAATGTACAATCATACGGTGTGGGAGGTTCGAATCCTGGCGGTGGTATGGATGTTTGTGAGTGGTTCGGAATCCACGTTAAACTGTAGGTCCCGGTCAGTTTAGCCCAAAGTGTGCACAAGATGACCGTAGAGCGACAAACCAAACCATATGGTGTGAAGCATGTTGACAAGGAAACTAATAAAAAATGAAAAAAATCCAAATAAAATTAGTTATTACATCTTGAGGATAGCTTTATCAAGGAATACGTACTCTCAAGATATTATAAACCATATTATTTCTGTCGTTAAGTGACTGGTTCCAAATCAAAGACACCTCAAGAGATTTTTTTTAAAAAACATGGAGTGAACAGAATAACCTTCAGTTTACAGTAGGTAAGTCGTAAGACCGAAAAAAACGATTTGGCAGTGTAGCCTTATTAAAAAAAAAAAGTCTCGTATTACAATCTTGTAATTCTTTATATTATTATTTTATCCGTGATCAAAATAAATGCATTTAAATGCTAAAATACTTGAGACAATTTTGATAATAATATTCTTAGAAATAAAGTGTATCTTGAAAATAAAGATATTTTAATTCCTTTCAAAATTAATAAATACTTACTTTTAGATATTTATTGCATTTACTTTGTCCTAAAAAAATTAATTAGTCATAAATGAAAATTTTATTATAGCATTATTTTCCCTATTCTTTGAAAAATAAAGAAAATTTAATGTCTTGGTTTTCCTTTATCCCTCCACAAGCATTATTTTAAAAAACAAAGAGCATTTGTTTTATTCCATGCTTTTAATGATAATAAAAACGTTCTTATTTGTATCAAAACAATAATTTCGACCTTAAAAATACATTATTATTTTTTAACAATTTTAAAATCGAGTTAAAATATTAGCTGAACTTGAAGATCTAATTGGTTATTCAATATACTCATTGCTGGAAGAAATTATTTTTAATCTAATGGTAAATGAAGAAAACAAAACAGAAACTTCCTTTCGTCTTTAATTAAAAAATACCCCCTTTCGGAATTTTTTTTTATTCTTCCTCTTATAACTCTTGATATGAAAAAGGATATGAAACAGATAACAGAAAAACAACGTGACAAGTAAGGGATTATTTGGAGCAATGCTTAATAATTACTCTTTTATCGACCAAACGATTTTTTTTTCTTTCCTCTCTTCTCTTCACTTCCAAACAGAGCTGACGGAAAGGCAAACGATTTTTTTTTCTTATTTTATTAATCTCAGTTTTGTTTTCTAAATTTAATTAGGCGTTCATATTGTTTTATCTGGAAAAGAAGGAAAAAATTATTAAATAGATATTTTTTTTTTTGCATCTCTCCCTCTCTCTTACTCTTTTTCGCATTCGTACTTAAAGCCTTCGTTTATTTATATGCTAATCTCGAGAAAAATGGCTTTTTAGTGGGATTATTTCTTAAAAAGTAAATGGGTTCGAAATGAAGGTTGTAATTCCTTTTTCTAAAGGAATTAGAAAAAAAAAATAATTCGAAAACAAATAAAGAATGAAAGTTTAAGGTCAATGGGGAGTTTGATTCCGTTTTTCTGGAATTATCTGTGAAACATTTAAAAATTTAATTATATGCAAACTGATGAGGATGTCATATATGACTGAAAGAGACATTACTTAATATTCTATTGGGCCTAAGAGATTATTCAATTAATGATTTAAAAAAATCAATTTTTATTAATCATTGTGCTTTTCTAATAAAGTTTATTTAAACTATAGACATATTTACTGATTTATAAAGCTGAAAGGAGTTAAAATTAAAAGAATAATAGTTACTTATTAGCTGCGTATTAACCTAAATTTTGATTTTTTGTATAAAAATTCAAGCAAGCATTTCCTCGGATTCAAATATCTTCTTTATAATATTTCTTTTCAAGGTTTTCAATAAATAAATGAATTTTTTTAGTATATTTTGAGTAAAAACAAAATAAATATATTATACAAAATCAACGAATTCAGAGGGTTTAAAAATAAATAAAGATTTTTGAAGCGAATAAATAACATACAGGACATTGAAAAAGTCTAATTTTAAAAATTTCTTTAAGTATATAAGATATACACTTAAAATTTATAATATTTGAAAGCGAAATTCTCAATTTCTTTTAAATCTTTTTATAATAGTTTTATACGGGCATTTTTAGTGGCCCAAAAACCCATATTAAAATTTTTACAATGTTTTATATAACGGAGCTGAGCTTACAAGGGATATGTCTTTTATTTCCTTCGATTTCTTTTTATAGGTATTTATGTATAGTATATATAAATAACTTATCGTAAATACACTATATCCTTTGTTGATAAAGCTTTGTTACAAAGAAGATGGCAAGAACCAACAACAATATGTACAACAGACCAACAGACAATTGAACATGACATTTGAGATACGTATTACGAAATGTTGAAGAAAGGATTTTAAAAAACACTTTTGAATCTTATTTTTTAATTTTATAAACCATACAAGTTTAATTTTTTTTTTAAAGCTGGTCGACTTTTCGGCCCTATTGTATGATTCATTTTTAACAAAGGCCGTAAACGCCCATTGGTGAAGAAGACATTGAATAAAAAAATATTTTTTGATAATGATAAAGCCCAATTTGCTGGTTGCTTGGTTATTCTATTGTTGAATATCACAATTAAAAGACGCTCCTTTGAATATGTATACGTGGTTTGTTGCCATAAGTGACACAGATAGCAATCTGAAGAAATAGTAGTTCAAATCGGTGGAGATTGGTCTGAATACAATCTTAACGAATCAACTATCTGAAAAAATACTAATAACTCTTGCAATGGATTCCTTTTCAAGTGCATTTAGAATTTAATAAAATTTCAGATTCGTTCGCGAAGAATGACAGAAGTATGGATAAGATAACCCTATCCTACTTCTCTTGCAGATGCAAATATCTGGGAAAAATTTTAATTTATAATTCCTTCTAAGATTAAAACTAAATACCAAATTACAGAACTCAATGTCAACAGAAAAATAGCTACTACTCTCACAAGATTAAGGAAGAAGAATGCCACAAAAATATGAAACTTTCTGTAGATGGTGTTAAAAAAATACCAAAAATGTGCCAACTGTCCTGATGTCAACTGCCTCTTCATCATGTTTTTTAAACTGTAGGTCCCGGTCTGTTTAGCCTAAAATGTGCACAAGATGACCGTAGAGCGACAAACCAAACCAAACCAAATCATCATGTATTTGTTTACCCAGCTGTTGCAGCCGCCATATATTGTCTGGACCATCCCTCAGAAGAGGATTTATACTCCAAGCTGTCAATCAACATAGCCAATATTATACAGGATCACCACGATATTTGATTTTCTTGTACTCCCGGGTATACGACAAAGACAGAAACTATTAACTCAAGATGTAGAATACCCAGCAGAAACCATTTTAGAACTTCAGTCCTATTATTTCAACTTGAACTTTATTCCTCCAGAGCACTGGAAAAATGACTTAATAGGAAATCTGAATTTCTGCACTTAAAGTCGTAAAATTCTATCTTTGATGTAAAATATATCAGTGAAACTTTAAAAAAAAACCGGTACATTTTTCGATGACACTCTTAACTTAAAACTATCAACCACCTTTTCCAATCAAGGACAATCCAAGCAACTGAAGTATTCTTGCAAAAGATACTCAAAGATTTGCCTCCAGAAGAAGCGACAGAATCGTGCCTACGCTTTATTTTAATGTTTGGTTGAATTGCATAGAATAAATAATAATATATAATAAAAAACATAATGGAATATAACGCATAGTTAATTTAATTTATTTTTTGGTCTAGTGTTTTTTATGTATTAAATTCATCAATCTATATTATTTTTATGTGCAGGTGTGTCATCCCTTCAGATCAAAGCTCTACAGGTACCGGAGAGCATAGAGGCAGGTCAAGTAGTGAGGCTGGTGTGCTTGTTCGATCCTGAGCAGGAAGATCTGTATTCGGTGAAATGGTACAAAGACGACATTGAGTTCTTCCGATTCCTACCCAAAGACAAGCCAGCCAATCAGTTTTTCGAGATCAGAGACGTCGAGGTAGATGTGAGTATATTATCAGCATATCTAACTCAATATTTAACTTCAAATAAAGTAAATAGTGAATGCTCATGTTATATTATTCCATATATGTCAATATTATTTAACATATTGTGCTCTGAAACTGTTTACATTTTAATATAACTTTCTCATCATGGAGAAACTAATATTGAGGAGAGAAGAATATGTAACATTATTTATGATGCAAAGGTTTCACATTTGTAACACATGGCTAAGCATTTCCATCAGACTGGATGCAAAGCTCTTTGCTACAATCAAATCAATTTGAACCAAATATATAATTTTAGCAAAGTATTACCAACAATTTATATTATCAATTAGAATCAAACTCATCGACAAAATTCTTATGTTGCCACAGAGTTAAAGGAGGTGCAATTGTGTATTTTTAATTCTAATTTAAAGCTCTTAAGGTTCTTATTCTGCTTAAATTTTCGATAGATATATTGTTGGATTATAATAAGTAATTCCGGTTACTAATCTGTCTTAGATTAAAGTTTTGACGAATTAGTTCAATATCGAAAAGCTTGAACATATTTTTGAAACAAAGCTTGCAAGTTTTTAAGGTTCATGACTTCTTTGAACGAGTTAGGAAGAAGAAGTTTTCTTAATATCGTTATGCAGTTCGTTGATATTTTGAAAGTTTGAAATGTGTTTTAAAAATATGTCAAAAATGTTTCGTCTAACACTTGTAAGAGATTCGTGAGATTTCTTATCATTATAACATATGTACGTCTTACGTTATTCAGAATTAATTTTATCAAATCAGAAAATTTTAAAAATGAACGAGCAACACCATTTTGTAATTAAGAGGAATGAACTAGAGACACAAAATAGTTTTTGTTCATATTGTAATATGATTTTGAAAATTGACGATTAAGGTGACTGATGGCTCTGGTGTCAACTGATGAAAAGTACATTAAAAGCAGATAGTATGTTTTTCCGACTTCTGTTTCAGAATATTGCTAAGTGGATTACAGCGAATTACACAATAATCAGCTATACAACAGTAACTACAACAACAGCTATATCATACAACAACAACAACAACTGCAACACAACTTCAGTTACACAATTGACATTCATGTTATGAATCAATGATATTTGACCAAATTTATTTATATTTTTTAGTCTTTGTTAAAAGCATTTCCAGTCATTCATAAAAGATTTGCAATCAAATGAGTTGAAAACTTTGGTCAGGTGGTATCTATATATTTCCATTATTATTTTTAAATTAAAAATATAAAATATATATCCATTATATTTTTTAAGATACTCTTCAATATTTTAATCTCTTTTCGTAATGTTTTCTAAGGTTGTAAAAAAGCATCATATGTTTCTTAACATTAACTAAAACTAAACATCATTTTTAAACATTTTTAGTAATAAACATTGTATGCACTGTTCATGAACATGCATCAGTTTCCAACAAAATTTTAACATATCAATATATAGTTTGATTCAAGATGATTTCCCTTAAAGATGACAATAATTTCGTTGTAAACAACAATAGGAAAATAATAGAACATAATACAGAAAGAAGAACAGATTTTTGTTTCATGCTTTATAATATGTGACTTCCCTTTATCACATGGTTAACATCTAATCGGAAGTCTATTCACCATAGCACATTATTGATTGTAACACCCAGACTTTGTCTTTACCACAGAGTAGTAACAAAATAGAAATCGTTCCTTTATTCGGAAGGAACATAATGTTGAAGTCAATATATCCTACACTTCTTACATTAGATTTAACACTTCATCGCAGTATATGTTTATTCTCTGTACGTTATTCTCAAAAAGAAAGCTGTATGTTTTTTATATTAATTTATTTAATTAGGTTAGTCCTTAAAAATCAAATTTTTATATTTTGGAAGGGTCCTTCCATTTTGCTTTATGGAGATTCAGGAGATTTAAATAAACTTCACATGAAATTAGCAAATGCAAAATAATAGTCAATAGCAACTACTTCATGTAGGAGAGTACATTTCTGTTTGTTTTTATTTCCCTTTCATCTCCACTACAAGTTAAATACACAGTCAGTTTTTATGATGGAACTGTGGCATTTTTTTTTCTCACAAGTAGAGTTTTGGCTTTTCATTCCAGGAAAGAGGATATATTACATGCAATTAGTGTTTTGTATTAATGAGTACAACGTGTCACTCAAATCTGACAGCAGATATTAAGTGTCATATATAATGAGACTCAGGAAATTAGTTATTGTCTGTGCGACCTTCACCGGGCGAAAGACCAGAGGATATATTACATGCAATTAGTGTTTTGTACTAATGAGAACCACTTGTCACTCAAATCTGATAGCAGATATTCAGTATCATGTATAATGAGACTCAGAAAATTAGTGATTGTCTGTGCGACCTTCATCGGACGAAACAATTACAGATTGAATATCCACCAATTGATCTACTATGAGTTGTTCCATCGTGATTGGTGACAGACCACGAACTGAGAAATGTCTATTCCAATGAGAAGGGAAGGAAGCTGACTCCCCTCCTCCTGATGGATTGTCTTAAAAGAAGATTTTTGGTGAAGAAGAGAGAGAGTTCTGCGGCGAGTCAACCAGAAGTGTTATTTTTCTGTTTTTCTCTGTAGTGACTGAATAGGTTGGGTCAGAGACGCCAATGTCACATCCCTCGCGTAAGCCTGTCTCAAGTAAAACAGTTTGAAATCAGTTGCTGCCCTGAGTCTTGTGTAGACATTTTTTTGCTATATTTGATTTTGGTGTTATTATAAGTCTTGTATATCTTAAGTTAAAATAGGCCAAATGATAGATGTTTTATTAATAAAGAATATTATAAGTGTGATTAAGGTTTTAGTATATAACACTCTTTACTAATGGCGTGAACTAAGAAATTGTCCATTTTATCAAGAAACATATCTTAATGGAAATATGTCTACACCATTGCACCAAGCAAAGCTGCCATCTGAAAGAATTCTCCCCTCTTTTTCCTATGAAATAAATTTAAATATTAAAGATTCCACTCACTGTAATTCTAGTGGTGTACTTCTTGTTTGGAAAAAGGTTAAGATTCATACATTGTAAGGAAAAAGTAAATAAAATTGAAGGACATTTTTAATAATAATAAAGGCTTAAAAAGGACATGAAAGATAAAAACAAACGTTGAGAAGCTTAAAACAGAATGAAGAAGAGTAGAGAATGTCTCTGCTGTTTGATATTGCTTTATCATGTACTTAATATGATCATAATGTACAAATGTACTTAATATGATCATAATGTTCAAATTTACTTAATATGATCAAAATTCAAGAAGATAAGAAGTTTTACTTAATCAAAGTCGGAAGAGACGACTTACGAAGATGGAAAATGTTGATTTTTAAAAAGCGGATTATTTTTGAAAAAATTTAAGAAGAAATAAAAGATTATTATTTGAACAAATACAAATTAACTCTGATTGTTAGAAGATAAATGAGATAAAGACTAATGAAAACAAATTTTAAAGTGATAGATGTTTCTCCAATGAAGTACAGCAAAATTCATCTTGTGTTTCATCCCTAAAAAAGAGACTGGAAAAGTATTCTAGACAATGCTACTTCAACTCCCGATGCAACAACAAAGTTAGGTTACAGAAAAGCAGCTATAGTTTTGCCAGCAACACTTCAAAGGCTTTGGGGCTATGTTTTGATCCATCTTAGCACAATGTAAACAAATCATCTAATCGATGTGTGAGAATGAATCTCAAATGAGAATGAATATCGTGCTCAATGGACTGGAAAAGGCAATTTACTCAAGGCCAAAAATAAAAGAAACAGAAATTTGCCATATTTGCTTGGTTTTTTGTAAAATTTTAGGTGATTTCTGGCAGCATTTGTTTATGTTCCTCAATAAATGATTTGAAGCTCTTAAAATACCTAAAAAAAAGTATTAATTAGGAATCTTTAACTACACAATGAAGAAGTTTCTTTGACATTTGTGGTATTTGTTAGAGAAGCTTATTGCTCTTGCATTTTCGATGGCTATGCTTCTCAAGAAACAAACAGAAAAATGAAAATGTTTTTAAAAAAAGGAATAAAATGAGAAGACCTTAAAACGTGTCTGAATTGATCCGTATATAATACTTAAAAAGGGTATGCATAATTTTATATTTTAACACAACGTAGATTTTTAAAATCTTAGAAATGCCATCTGAAGTTGTGCAATAAAATGTAGCAAAATGAAAAGAAAACGAATAATATAGTAAAAATAAAACAATTGGTGGTAAATGAAGAGTTGTAAATGATATAGCAAAACGTGCAGTCACAAAATTGAAGAGAACAACAAACTTCGTATAAAAATTGAAGAGAAAAGCAGTTATTAATAAAGAAATTTAAAAACAAACATCCAAGCTCTAAATAATCTATTTTAATGCTTAATAAGGAAGTATAAACAAAAAACAGCAATTATTTTTTTTTTTAGTTTTAAAAGTTTGTTTAATGTTATCAAAGTAAAACTCTTTTAGATTGTCGTGAAATATTTAATAAAAAGTTAGTTCATATAAAGTTACTCAATTCTAATTTTTCTTAAAACTCAAAAACCTTCTGATGTGGTAGTTATTCATAAATATGACTTAAAATCTGAAAAGATTATAGCAAATCAAATATCATTTACGAAAAATAATTTTAGTGTCATACAATACCTATCACACAAAGAAAACTCTAATATATATATATATATATATATTTATATTTAGACTCAAAATATGAAAATAATTTTAATTATTGATTGTTGTAAAAACGGCAAATATTACAGCATTAAATTTACGTTTATTGGGAGTTTTAAAAGTCGTTGTTCCTTCTATAAAAAAATTCGCCAAACTTCCATCACATATGTTAAATTACAAAATTCTGAAATACATGCCTAAAACTAACTCTAAACTAGTTAAAATTGCTTTTGATTAAGTATGAATACTATAAGATGAAAACTATGACTAACATTAGTACTAACAGGAATGCTGTAAGATGAGTACAATAACTAATTATTAAAATCAAAATTACTCATCTGACATGCTACAAGATAAATCAAAGATTAATTTCATTCATCAAATAAGATTGCTTTTAAAACATTAAAAAATGATTCAATATATGAAATAATCTATTCCTACATATGTGGGAAACGAATAAGGTCCTCATACAACAAATCTCTCGACAAAAGCTTACACAGAGCTATTTGTGACCATTTTTTCATGTCAACAAAACATCGAGTCCCATACAAATTAATAGGCGAATAACTAAATAGGTTACTGAAGTATACACCCGTCACGTGACAAGCATGTTGACTTCAAATTCGCAACTCCTATGCGCTCTATTTTATTACTACTCCATGCAATGAACGGATTGAAGATGCTCTCAGAGAATTCACGGGCATCAGTGACTACAAACGTGCTTTATAATGTGTAGTGTGAAATGAACTACCTCTTGGATAGGTTCCTTGTTATCAAAAGGATGTTATGTAGAATTTTTACAAAGCACGTAAACTAAATTTGGATCTTGATACTGTATCGTGACCAAATGTTTTTCTTATCATTGCTTACAATGTTATTTTCCTTCGTTATCAGGGTAACCATGTTGAATCTTGTTATATAATGAACTATTTACATGTCATTACTACAAAACAATGAAAGAAATACATTTAAGAATTCTGTTGTAAAATGTGATACGTTTTCGTTTATAATTTGTCTTTATTAAAATGCCATTTGTTTTGAGATTTAACTTTATTTTACATTTACAGAAAAGTGATGGTAATGTTATATTTTCTAGTAGTATTCTAGTGGTACATTTTTCTAGTAGTATATTTCTAATGGTACATTTTTCTAGTAGTACATTTCTAATGGTATATTTTTCTAGTGGTACATTTTTCTAGTGGTATATTTCTAATGGTACTTTTTTCTAGTGGTGCATTTTTCTAGTGGTACATTTTTCTAGTAGTATATTTTTCTAGTAGTATATTTCTAATGGCACATTTTTCTAGTAGTATATTTCTAGTGGTGCATTCTTTTAAACACGCTTCTTAAACAAGGTCGTTTAATGCTCTTCAAAACCATCCAAACTAATAATGATTCGTGATTTTTCAAGAGATCTAAAAATGTTTTAGAAACACAAAGGAAAATGTTGTAATAAGAATGCACTCTGAAAATGATTCTTGTTATTTTGGGTAGATTATTATTCAATTCTTATGAAACCGTAATTTATCTTCCTGAAATATATTTAAAATGGATTCCATTTTATCACTTTCAAACAGTTTCATTATTAAATTTGGAGCTATTCCCTTAAATAACTGGCTTATATCATCGTAACGATCGTTGATTAAGTTTCCCCGAATTGTTTTCAAAATCTATAATGTGCTTTTTCTCTTATCTAATTTTTGAGGGAAGCTTACTTGAAGTAGTTCCGATCTTTCTGAATTATGTTGAAATATTCATTTTTCTCTTTAAAGAAGATTTACTTATTGCTTTTAAAAAGGAGTGCTTAAGATTAATATTTAGAAACTGAAATATTATTAGCCCAATTAAATATTGATGTTCCAACTAAAAGGTAAACTTCCGTTTGGTAACATTTTTTCCCACGAATTTTTTAGCATATCTGAGTAATTTCATTAACAAAAACAATATCACTATTTCAATACATGATGGAGTGATTGTGAAATCATATTATATAATATGTTAAATGATATAATATAACTAATTTCTTCCAATTCCTTGATTCTTTGTAAAATTGTTTTATAGAACTTTAATAAAATTCAAATTATTCATGAAATAAGAAAATATATAGTTATTGCATTTCTTACTATCTTTTCTAAAATAATTATAAAGAAACGAAAACAAAAACTAATATTAATATTAAATGTTATTAGATTTTGAATAAGCATAACAACTAAAAGTGAGCTATTTTTTAATTTTTTTTTTTTATTTTATTTTATTAGAAAAAATTACTATTTTGAAATTTTTTTTTATATCATTTTTTACCAAATACCAATTGGAGTTAATTATAGAGATTAAATTCAAAATTAATTCCTATACATATATATATTTTTATTTTATGTACTATCAATAAGATATTTTTGTCTGTAAGTTTTTAAAAGACTTTAGTTCACTAAAAGAATTTTAAACATTATTATAAAGAATGCTAGAATTATCGGATAATTCCAGTAGGTTTGATATTCTTGTGGGATACTATTGAACAAAATTAGTATTTACCAAATACCAATTAGGGTTAATTATAGGGATTAAATTCAAAATGAAATCCTATATATATATACATATATATTATTTTATTTTATATATTATCAATACGATTTTTTTCCTTTAAATTTTAATTTTTCACAAAAAAAAATTCCAAACATTATTATTAAGAGTGGTAGACATATTGGACATTTCCAGTAGATTTGATATTCTTGTGGAATACCATTGAACAAAATTACTATTTACCAAATAAAAATTGGAGTTAATTGTAGGGATTAAGTTCAAAAGGAATTCTTATACATATATTATTTTATGTACTATCAATACGATTTTTTGTCCTGGAACTTTTAATTTTTCACTGAAAAATTCAAAATATTATTTATAAAGAATGCTAGAACTTTTGGATAATTCCAGTAGGTTTGATGTTCTTGTAGGATACTATTGAACAAAATTTTGCATAAGTTATTCCCTCCATTTTCACTTTTACAGCTATAAATTATTAGTGAATCTCCATTGCAAGTGAAGATTGATGTAGCATTTTGTTTTTGTTCCAGATGAGCCGCTCGTCGAACGGCACGGTGTTCCTGAAGAACACCAGTCGTTCCGCCGAAGGAATGTACCGCTGCGAAGTGTCCGCCGACGCCCCCTCCTTCCAATCCATATTCTCCGAAAAATTCATGGCCGTCGAAGGTAAATACTTCTTGCACTTAAGTCTTTGGAATTTGTTTTCACAGCTGTTCTAATTACAAATATTTCTAAATCTAATTAAACTCAGATGACAACACACCAAAAAAATTCGCAGATATAAAATTATAACTCGCAGATTAAAATTCTAATTCATATGTATCAAATTCTAATTCACAGATATCAAATTCTAATGTTCGACTATTATTAATATAACGAAAAAGTAATGTAATTCTCAAAAACTGTAAAGAATGTTTTTCAGTTCTTCTGTATTTTTTTAATGTGACAATTTTTTTTTTCTGAATTTTAATACGTAGTCAGGTACTAGGAAAATGTTGCATTAGAATTTGTAAAAATATGTTGTTTTTTTTTTTAATGTAGAACGTTAGTTGCTGGAATATTCTTCCACGTTATAGAGTATTGATGCAAGACATGGATAGTTTATTTATACTGTAGGAAAAAATTGTGAGACATTTATTTATGAATTAAAAGTAATTAAAGAATTTGATGCGGTGCACTGCTCTACCACAATAAATTTTTTAATTGTTTCAGTAGTGGCCAAACCAAATTATTTAATTCAATTTCAGTGGTGACCAAATTAAATTATTCAATTCAATTTCTGTAGTGTCATGAAATTATTCAGTTCAATTTTAGTAGTGACCAAAAGAAATAATTTAATTCAATTTCAGTAGCGACTAAATGAAATTATTCATTTCAATTTCAGTAGTGACCAAAATAAATTATTCAATTCAGTTTCAGTAGTGACCAAATGAAATTATTTAATTCATTTTCAGTAGTGACCAACTTATTACTGAATTAATTTCTTTTTTTTTATTTGTAAGTATTCCTGATTAAAAAACTTTTTTTCACAGATATACACTGATCCAAATAGGTTTACCCATCTAGACGCATTATCTATAATCTACTAATGTATTGAATTCAATTTTAAAATGATGAAATGGTACACTTTTATCAATACCATAAAAGTGCTTGTATCAATACCATAAAAGTACTTGTATCAATACTATAAAAGTACTTGTATCAATACCATAAAACATGTAATGAATTTTAGCAACGAATTTGCCCCGATGCTTGGCTTTCTTAATAGACAAAAGAACTGAAAATGCAGATATGATGATAAGAAATAAACGAATATAAATGTGTGCCGACTGAGATCCTGCTTTAAGCTACAACATTTTTATCAAAAACTGTAAACTCAAATACAATAAATTAAAAGACTAATTTAAATAAAATATTTATCTCATAATTTTTTTATTAAAAAGATTATGTCCACTGATTTTATTCTCTTATGAAAATTTGAAAGTTATTTTTTAACAAAAGAAAATTAACTATGAAGTTTTTACATAAAATAACATATAGTGAAATTGGTCTTTGCATGTCTGTTGAAGAATCATTTCATATTAAATCTTAAAGAAATTTAATACTAAGAATTTTGCAAAAATGTTTTGAAAATACCTCGAATGTTAATGTCCTTATAAAAGTGTTAAAATCCTTTCGAAACTATTTCGAAAAGAATGAGCGAATATAATTTATTTTCAGTTATATAAAATATAATTCATTTTTACGTGTAATATAATTATTAATTTGTAGAATCTTATTGTAAGGAAATAAATAGTTTAAAAGTGCAAATTACATTGACTCTGCGTATGTGCTAATATCAGAAACACCGATTCTTGTGAAGATTTAAAGACTCAAATGTAAAGTTAATTTGCAATAACATTATCATAAAAAAATTCAAGCATTTATCAAATTTATATACAATTCATACATTGTTAAAACACTGTATAGTAGATAATTTACGTTTATCAAATTATATTCATGCATTTTTATTAAGTTGTAAGATTTATTATAAGAGTTGAAATCCTTTCATGAATTTCAATTTATCATGTGTGAGCATAATACTTTGCTGGGCGAATACACATGGACTGTAGCAATGTTCAATAACTCAAGAATTTTATAAATCAATTGGTCAGAATACTACAAAAACTAGAATTCTGCATTTTAGGTTTCCGCTTGTTTATTTAGCGATTTTTTTTCCTTTGCGGGTTTCGCCAATTTCTCTCATAAACAAACAAATTAGCCCCTGCGGTTACAAGATACTCCGTTTTGGAGATTTCATTTGGCACGTAAAAGAGACTTGGCGAAATCGAAAGTGCAGTATCACCACAAGTTTCTCGAATTCTTATGAAGTTCAATGACAACAGGAATACAACAAAATTTAATAACTCTAAGACTAGCAATTGTTCAAATGCTACAGGAAGCACGACCCTATCCAGACAGATAAGTGATGGTTAAATTAGCTTTTATAAACATAAACTAATCCTTAGACACTAATTTGAGGATACAGAAACAATAATATGTTTATATTTTGAAAGCCAGACAATTCAAACAGAATTCCTGCATTAATTTTTTTCTTTCAAGAAATTTCAAATTCAATGGAACAAAGGAAAATATGCTCTGATTTGATTCATTTAAATAGTATCAAACCAACTCATCGTCTCTTTTCCCATCAATAGAAAAGAAGTACTGATTTCACGATTTTACACAAAGACCTATCCTTCTAAAGTTAGACTCAATAGATTAATATCCTCTACATTATGTTCAAGATGCAATACACCTGAAACAAAGGAACATATTTTATTTCAATGCACTAGATATGACGTTCAAAGAGAAAAGTTGAAACAGGCTTTTGGATACAAAGTGTCCTATCCTATTCTTTGTTATTCGTTATGAGCGACGAACATTATAACAAAACTATATTAATAATTAATTCCCTACGAAAAATTATGTATTTTGTGTGTGTGTGTTAACTTTTTTGTATTGTTTAGAGATAGAAGTTCTGATATTTCGATGCTTCTTTTTTAATACTTTTGGAAACTGTCAAACCTTACTGATTATCTGAGGACCTTTTTTAATTTGTATTGTCTTTTCTAATTTTTTTTTCTGATTTCTTCTTAAAAGCAATTGGATAAATCGAGATACAGCAGCTAACGAGAGCATAAATCTCAAAATCAAGTTAAGTCAAAAAGAAATACAGAGCCCGTGACTTGGTATTGGTTAATTCTTATATTTAGTAACATATATTTCCTGACAGTTTTTAAACATACATAAATAAAATCTAGTGAAAATCAACGTATATTTTAAAGAAAAGTTTTTGAAATGAAATTCCTCGCGTTACATTAGGAGATGAATATATTTTAAATAATAACTTAAACTCTTACTTATTTTGTATTTTGTAGATTCCTTTTTTATAACTTCGTTTATTTGAAGATACCGAGGCCCCCTAACCAGGACATCATGTTCACACATGATAATTATTTATACACATAAGCATAAAAAGCACTTTTATATATATTTAAAAAAACACGTATTTAATGGAAATTATAAATCGTAATAGCATTATAAATGATCAATAACGTTATTATTTCTTCAGAATAAAACGGCAAACATCATTATTTGTTGAGGAATTAAAAGAGTCATGTCTACGATTTTCTGCAATTAATTCGAAATTTAAAAATTTCATATTTTTTTAACATGCAACAGACATAAAGTGCAAATACTAAATGTTAAAATAAACAATCATACAAAATGAAAATCAATAAGATATTTCTTAATTCAACAAAGGTAGACAACGATAAAGAAAAATTTCCTTTTATAGACACGTTTGCATTTTTCTTTAATTAATTTTAAAAATAATCATTATACGCATGGAAGAAAAATATTTTTTTTCATTTTAAAAGTTTTTCACAGAGGAAAAATGAAATTAAAAAGAAAAGTTCAGACGCTTAAAAAACAAATAAAAAAGATAAAAACTTATATGCATTTTAGAAAAGATATTTTTAACACAAAAATATCACCTAAACCTATAGTAATAGATCCATTTTTTATATCTATAACAGGTTTGCTTTATGTGAGATACAGCTGACATTTTGTTTTATACAAAATCTGGTTAAAAAATGAAAACTAGAGAAAATTTAATTTGTTTAATGATGAGAGTTATCAAGACATTTGAAGAATGAAAAAGTAAATTACAGAGAAAGTAGAAATCTAAATAAAATCTGCTAATCTCAGAAGGAAATTAATGAATTAAAAGAATTAAGAAGAAAAATAATTAAAGGAATTAAGAAGAAAAAGAATTAGAAAGGAAATCAGTACTTCCACCGATGGATTTTGCTACAAAAATAACTACAAAAAAGAAAAGAAACTGGAGTGAAAGTAGAAATCAGTACCTTAATTTTACGAAAAAAAAATTCCTGAAATGTATATTTACTTTAAAATTTAATTTTTTTTTTTGTTAGTTATTTATATAAACATAGCAAAATTTCTATTTTCAAATATTTTTATATTTTCATTTAAAAGGGAGTTTCATACTTAAAACTATGATTTTGCTACAAAAATACGCACAAAAAAATGTAAACGAGAATTAAAGTTGAAATCAGTGCCTCATTTTTATGACAAAAATTTTCATAAATGCATATCTTTAAAAACTAATTTGCTAGTTATTTACAAAAGTATAACTAAAATTTATATTTTTTAATATTTTAATATTTTAATATTTTTATTTAAAATGGAGTTTCATATTTATCACTATAATTTGACTAACACTGTGATTTTGCTACAAAAATACCCACTAAAATAAGGAAACAGGAAAAGTAGAAATCAATACCTTAATTTTACCGAAAAAAAATTCCATGAATGTATAGTTAATTTAAAAATTATTATTTGTTAGTTGTTTATATAAATATAACTAAAATTTATATTTTTATATATTTTAATAATTTCATTTAAAATACAGTTTCATATTTAACACAATAATTAAATATTTTATTTATTCTTGATTGAATTGGTAAAAGTTTCTTTTTTTGACTTGTTGCATTTATACATGGTTTTAAAAATTTTAAGTAAGAAATAAAAACAACATGAACTATTAACATCAATTAATATACTTGATAGTATCTTGAGAGTTTATATGTTTTCATCCTTAGAAAAATATAATGTATAAGCATCCAATTTAGGGAATTAGTTATAAAATAAATCAATTAAAAATTATAAAATTAGAGGAGGGGAAAAAATACTTAAAGCTATGCAATATTTTAATTTCTTTTCAATTCTTTTAGTTGGTAAGTGTTGTTACCTCTCTGAAGGATATATTCAGTGTTTTTATTACTCACAAAATATATGGTATTTTTTAAGGGAAAAGGGTTTTTCGTGTCCTTGATCATTTTAAATTTATTTAAATTTCTATCACGAGCTTTTTATACATAATATTTATTTAACAAATTATTAAGCAAAAAATAAATAAAATCAGTTCAGAAGAAAAATTAATGTTAAATGTTGATTAAGGTGTTAGACTGTACCCACATTTTATCAACACAATATGAAACCAATATCCCCAAGGATGATATCGGATACCTATCATACCCACGATTTAGAGTCTCTATTCCCAGCAAAGACACATAAGAATTATGTGCTTGGCTTCTCTTGTCTGATATCTAACATGGCTCCTTTAGTATACGCTTAAACCAATTTGCTATCCACCAACACCATCATCCTCTCCGGTCTCCAAACACTGTACACTATACATTGCACCTACATTTTATCATCAAAATGTGAAACCAATATCCCTAAGGATGATATTGGATGTCTATCCTGCCTAAAGATTTAGAGTTTCTATTTACAGCATAGACACAGAAGTTGTGTTCGGCTTCGCTTGTCGGATTTCTAACATGGTCCCCTTAGTATGCACTTATACCAACTCGCCATCCACTAACACCATCATCTCTCCGAATTCCAAACACTGTATCCACATTTTATCCTCACAATCTGAAATCAATATTCCTAAGGATGATATCGGATTCCTATCCTGCCTATTCCGGCCTACGGATTTAGAGTTCCAGTATAGACACAAGAGTTGTGTTCGGCTTCGCTTGTCGGATTTCCAGCCTAGCCTACTTAGTATGCTCTTATATCAACTCGTTATCCACCAACACCATCATCCGGTCCGGGCTTCAAAACTGTACGCCATACCCCTTACAATGTACCCACATTTTAGCATCACATTTTGGAACCAATATCCTTAAGAACTATAGCTGATACCTATAATGCCCACTGATTTAGTGTTTCTATTCCCAGCATAGACACAGGAGTTGTGTTCAGCTTCGATTGTCGGATTTCTAACATGGACCCCTTAGTATACGCTTATACCAACTCGTTATCCACCAACACTATCATCTGCTCTGGCCTCCAAACCACTCGTTACACCAACATCATTTCGTTACATCAACAACCACTCGTTGCATCAACATCCAAAACCATCATCCTCTCCAGCCTCCAAACAATATATGCCATACTTCTTACATTGTATCCACATTTTATCATCACGATATGAAACCAATATTCCTAAGGATGATATCGGATGCCTATCCTGCCTATTCCGGCCAACGGATTTAGAGTTTTTATTCCCAGCATAGACATAGGTGTTGTGTGTTCGGCTTCGTTTGTTGGATTTCTAAAATGACCCCCTTAGTATGCGCTTATACCAACTCGTTATCCATCAACACCATCATCCGCTCCGGCCTCCCAAACACAATATTTAAATTAGTCAATAAAAAAAAATGTCCTCATTATGCAAATGGATAGAAGTAAACAAGGCTTCTCGTCCTGCACAATCCATCTCCACGACGAAGGCCACATAATAATCCATCTTCGTCCCGAAAGAAAAGTTTCTTCGCATTCAAACACAACGAAAACCTTGCCCGGGTGCTTAATTGTGTTGGTATCAAATTGAGCGTTTCTTTGCTGTTCTCGCTACACCAGCTATTAGGTGTTGAAACACAGTGAATATGGAGCTCAAATTATCTTCTTGCTAATAAAGGTTTCCGGCAGCAAAAATCCGATGCCTTAAAACAACACCGTTAATACCGGTCGTCGTCGCGATTTTAACATATTTAATTTTCAGAAAGGGAAGGGGGACAACTAGAGGGGGTAAGGGGGTGCACCACGGAATTCACGTCGTCGCGGCGGGAGATGAAAAGGTGACGCTGTTTATCACGCCTTTCTGGGAAAAATTTAATTAGCCAATAATTGAAGGCTCTTGGTATCCGATATCCAAGCAATTACATGGCACCTCGGATAATGAGGACCCAGGAAGAAAATGAACCTACCCAACTAATCGACCGCCCAGCCAAAAGGCGGCTAGCAAATTCGGATGCCAAAATCTATATTAGAACGCACATTCCGTTGACTTGGCGTTCGTGAGAGGGAAAAAAAAATTTCCCTACAATTTTTTTTTTCCCTTTTGTGAAAGCATGGGTGATGATGTGGATGAAGTGGATGTTTAACAATCATTGCTGCTTTACTACATACATTGCCTATTATGATGAGATGTGAGGGAAAGGGAAGGTGGAGTTGAGTGGTTCCCGTTCTCCTCCACCCCCGCCTTTTAACCACTCGATTTACTTATTGTGGATTTTTTGTTTGGTTATTAATCTGCGCTTTTTTGTTCCTCGGAAGAGAGAGTTTTAATTTGGGGTAGGTTGTACTTTGTGCTGGGCTTGCTACGGATCTTTTTTTTTTTGTTTCAAATGAGAATGCCAAAATAGTTCTTTATTGATTGTGATATTAATGTTGTTTTGTGTATGGAGAGATGTGAGTGAAAAAGTGGAAAAGAAATTGGAGTAATATTTGAAATATTGCCATCTTAACAATCACTGCGGCAATGCAAAGAGAGAGAAACCTTAAGTGCATTTCTGTTTATATTTATTATGCATTATGTATAAAATATATATGCATTTTATTCATATCTCAAATTGAAAAAGTTAAAATGGTCCAGGAAATGAGGTTTATTATTTATTTTTTTAATTTAGAGTTAACTTAAATTGAAAAAATCAAAGTGATCGAACAAGTTAAGTTTATTCAAGACGACTCTAAATTGAAAAAGTTGAAATGGTCTAGCAAGTGATATTTGATAAAGATGGCCCTAAATCGAAAAGGTCGAAATGGCATGTGAAGTTTATTAAAGAGGATTCTTAATTGAAAAAGTCAAAATGATCTAGAAAGTGACGTTTATTAAAGATGACTCTAATTTAAAAAAGTTAAAATGGTCTAGCAACTGAAGTTTACTAATGACTCTAAACTGAAAAAAACCAAATTGGTCTGGCAAGTGTAGTTCATTAAAAATGACTCTAAATTGAAGAAGTCGAAATGATCTAGCAAGTGAAGGTTTATTAAAGAGGACTAAATTGAAAAAGTTAAAATGATGATATTTAACTTAATTTTTAATTTATCACAACAATGCTGGAATTTTTTATTTTGCTCTAAATTTCAAAGTATAAAAAGCATATAATTATTTATACTTCTACAATTCAGCAACATTTGTCAAAAATCCTTTAATCTTCCATGTGAAGGTCTCTAATAAGCTATTATTTGGATAAATCTCTAAAATTTCCTTAATCCTTTTTAGATGCTACAAGTTAAAGTATCACTGTTGTCTTTTCAAATGTTACTTACGTAAATGAGAAAAGACACTAAATTAACCATAACTTATAAAAGTGGTTATCTGCATTTAATAATAGTGCTTACTAAATTGACTTTTTTTGAATTAACAAATAAATGATTGATAAAAATCAAAGTTAATTAATTAAAAGAAAGGATGAATTGAAAAATATTTTTAAATGTCATTAAATCATAAGTTGTCTGTATTGAATTCTTATGACATTATGTTCTTAAATTATGAGTAAAATAACAATATAAACCGTGATAAAAGTATTAAATAAATATTCACTTTATTTTACTTAACAACAATTATTAAATATTTGTCTTAACATAATGTATGTATTGTTTGTCAAACGTTTAACCCATTTTTATTAAAATGTTAAACCAAAAGCGTTTAGTTCTGTTAAATTCAATGCATTATTTATACTACAGACAATATAAATAGTTAATAAATTTTTTTAATAGACTATTACAAACATTCTTGTTCACAAGCATATCATTAAGAAGAGTAAATAATTAATTCATATTATAGAATTACATCTTTAATAATTAATATTATCATTATAAAGGTGAAAATAAAACAGCTCTCAAATTTGACTCTTTTTTTAATGATATAATTTCAACATAAGATGCAAGGAACTTCGAAACTATAACGTCTTCTAATTGGAAACAATTAATTTTGTTATTAAAATAATATTTTCATAAAAAAAAACGTAAGTCAAAGTATTTATAAATAAAAGGAGTAAAGATATTTCATTACTTCAAATATTTATTATTTTTCTTTGTTTCTTTTTGGAAGTTCTTAAAATAATATTTGTTCTAATTACATTATAAATTGCCTATTTTTCCTCTTGATTGAAGAATTAAGAATTTAAGCAATGGTTCTTTATTCATATAAGCAAACTATTGAGTAATTTATAAAAGCCTAATTTAAAAAATATCCATTCATACCATATTTACAATTTGAATATTTTATCTTATTATTTTATATTAAATCTAATTGTTGTTATATTATTTAAACCTTTAAGGATTACTATTAAATCTTATTTAAAGCTTAATTACAAACACGATGATAGTTTCATACTCAAAATTCTCTTATTAGAATATTCTATACTATAATAAAAAAAAAACATTTGAAATCTTTTTGTATAGACAATTAAATTCATTTTTTATTTCAAGGCAAGTTTATCATTAAATATTACTTTGCTCAATAAAATAGTTTTTATGCTTCAATAACTTTGAAAAGTGGAAAATTCTCAACTTGATATAACGAGCAACTTTAACAGGAAATTTTTATTTATCTGATTTTTGAAGCAATGATTAAGTTAAGAAGCCTAATCATTAGTGCATAATTAACCAAATTAACTAACCTAAGCAAATTAACCTAATTAACAAAATTAACCAAAAATGTACTTTCAGAGAAAGATGAAAGAAACGATGTCCACCTTTCTGGTAAGTTTCTTCTCTTTCAAATCCAGTGATAAGCTTCACTCTCTTAATACAATGCAACCGTAAAATTTTATTGCACAATTAATCTATTCACATTTCCTTAGTTTTGAAATGACTTGTAAACTTATCATATGCAAAACAATATTGTTAAAGAAATGATGACATAGGTAGTAATTGACTTTTTTTTAAAGAATTTCTCATATATATCAGATTTCTTGCAATATATATTGGAAAGACAAAGCTATTATTTGGTATTTCAAAGGGAAGTTCCACTAAGTAATAACAGCGGCGGCATTTTCTATTGCTTCTCCTTTCAGATATTTACTTTCGTTGATGTTTCTTATCACACTTATCGACAGCAACATCTAGACCAAGTTCATGAACCCGTGTAGTCTCAGACAATGAAAACCCGCTCCAGGAATTAAGCACAATTGGCTCTTCTTGCAACCAATGCAAGTCAATACATCAGCATGAGTGGAATGAGCCCTACATGTCTGTTCGGATCTACTACCAGAAAAATTAATGCAGCACCAGGATGGTTACAATCATACCACACATGTATGGGGGCCATTCTCCAAGAGGACTTAATAACTAATTTGTCACTAGAGGCAAGTTCCGAGGAAGAAAGACAGCCACCATCAGTAGAACTCTTAAGGTTGCCTTCCTCGGCCACCTCATCAGAATCTCGTTACCGTGTATGACAGGATCCATTGAAAAAAATATATTATTGTGAGGGGCACGCAAACAATCCAACAGCTGAACAATATTCATCGTCGCTCCATCACCATGTTTCACCATTCAGCCAGGTGCTGAATAGAGCTTTGGCTATCGCTCAGAATCCAAATGTCTGTATTAATACATTCGTTCGTTTAATTTCTTTTAAATCCGAAATCATACAGAAATGCATACAGAAATCACGTCATTCCCCTTGGATTACAATGATCATCGATATTCACTGATGAATGAATAACATTTTGTTCAGTTCTTTTATTCAAAGATTCCTTCAATAAGAAATGATGTGAAGGAGTTATGTGAGAAATATTTATAAAACAAGGCATTTCAGGGTCAAGTTGCAGCTAGCTGACATCACAGTAGTGGTAATACTGTTAAATTTTTATTATTATTATTAATTAATTAATTGGAATTTAATTCATTAATGTTGGAAACCGATAAGGAGTTGTTCTTGCGAAGTGAAATAAAGCTCAGTTATTTTGAACACTCATTGAATTAATAACATTTAGCAGTATCTGTCTCAAGAGGACTATGATATTTCAACAAAAGATTCCTATTTGCTCAAAAAAATTTACTGCAACATAAAGCGTCGACCAATTCGTGATCCAGTGAGAACACGTGCAACTGATGTGAGTTCAGTTCAAATTCTAACCCCACAAGCAATCAAAACGAAGAAACTTGATGGTGATTTTGACAGCAAATGTAAGCGTCTTACATCGAGAGCAAATGGAGGGAACAGCCCTTCAAAGTTCTACCATAAGGCATCATTTCTGCATTTTTGTCAATGAACTCTCCAAGACATTTATTAATGGAAACCAAGGCCCCTATGTAATATGCATATTGTAAAGTCTCGGCCTATACTAGACCTGTAACAGCTTCAAGAAGGAGGCCACCTAAAATGCAGGTCATTCAAAGACGGAGATTTTCTAGATTTCCCAGAGATTTTCGAGTTTACGATGAATTTAATGCACCGGTCTGCAGCAGACCTTAAGTATCACACTGCGTGATACGCGAAACCTAAAGGGGCTCGCTTTGTAAAAAGACGGAATCTCCAGTCTGTTCAGTCACTTTAAAGAAAAAGTGAAAACGACACTTCTTATCGACTCATAGCAGAACACTCTTGTCTCCTTCTCTAAAAACCTCCCTTTAAGAAAAGCCGTCAAGAGGAGGGGGTCAATTTCCCTCACTTCTCATTGGACTGGACACTTTTTTCTCCCATGGTTTTTCACTATTCACGATTCAACAACTCTCCACGTAGTACATATCCCATCTTTAAATGTTCGACCTGTGAAGCTCGAATAGACAATTTCATGATGTATCATTATCCATGACACTGATTATCTGCTGTCAGATTTGAGTGACAGTTTGTTCTCATGAGTACTAAACACTAATTGCATATAGTATAAATATCCGCGATACTGCTTATCTGCTGCTAATTTTGAGTAATAGATTCTTGTTAAGTACTTGTTAAAGAATAACACTCAAGAGCCAAAACATTATGACCACCCCTACATTTTGCAATGAACTCGCCTGGATGACGTGGAAGGCACGTGATCAGGTGGAAGTGGTATTTAACTGGTATTAAGAGGTGGTATCAATCCACGCCAAGGCGGGTTGAAGCTGTGTTGCGCGCCAAAGGTGGGCCAACTCGTTATTGACAGGTGGTCATAATGTTTTGGCTCTTGAGTGTATATTCCTTTCCCCTGGGAACAGAAATGCTATATATCTTCTCATGGGCAAAAATGCTACAATATGTTAGCAACGACACGATCAAAATAATGCAACATAGTCTGAATTGTTGTTGTTTTTAACTTTTATTGTGATAATGTTAATTTTTAAAGCAAATTACCATTTTTAATATTCTTTTTTTTTTATTTTGTTCATGAGTCTTAACTAAGAGCCATGAACAGAATGATAAATATATATAATATAAGAATAAGAAATTATAATATGTCAAGCTATGGATGATAATATACATTTTAAAATAAGAAAGAACGTTAAAGATTCAAAATCAATAAAACAATTCACCTCTATAACAAATCCTAATTTTATTAAATTACGGTGTATAAGCTAATTATGTGATAGCTGAGATAATCTTCAGGCATTTAATAAAAACTAATATATTTGGTTGATGTATTATCTTATCTCATGTCTGTAAAGTTCACCTTTAACCTTTATTGCAAAATATTTTTTCACGTTTATGAATTATTTCTATTAAGTTAGTAGCAGATTAGTGCAATTCGCTGCTTTACTTTATAATTAAATTTCAATGCTCAATGCTACTTTAAAGCATTTTCTGTACATTGCTCAGTTTACTTTTCAGTATCTTTACTTCAGTACATTTTATCTGGATAATACCAGTTGTTTTATATAATAAATTTCCTTCATAAAGCTCTAGTTAAATTAGAATACAACTGGTAAAGTTTATTGAACATTCCTCGTTTCGTAATCAATAGACTATATAACTGAAATACTATTCTCCCGTTATTTCTGAATTGCTTTCTAATTATTTGACCAAATGCTTTCTAAAATTAAAGTGGTAATTCTAAAACATTACTTACATAAACCGTTTCAAAACATTCTTTAAGCAATATTTATTAAATACTAGCAAATATCTATTTAAACTGAAATTCGAAATTTAAAACTATATCTATTCAGCAATTAACCTCTTATTCAAAAGAGACAAATATTTGACATTCCAGCTTAAAAATTAAATTCTTAAGTTGATTATCTATGTAACATCTTGTAAATATCGTACAACATTTCTGCTGGAATAAATACAGATTGTTGAATTGCTACAGATTGTTGAATAAATACAGATTGAAATTGTCATATAAAAATTTATTTTTCCAATGGAAGTTCTATTCTGTATCAGTCTACTTAAGATGCAATGCAGATTAATTATTTGAATGAACCACTAAAAAAATTATGATAAAATATTTTATAGTTAATTGTATTAAGGAAATAAGATATAATATTTCTTTTCCATGTAAGTTCTGACTTAAAACTAAGAATTAAAATATTTTTTTTAGAGAAAATCAAAAATGATTTTACCATTGAACATTTATTTATTTTATTTTATTTTACAAATAACGAACATTGGCGTCTAAGACATTAGTTCACTTGCTCTCCAGTACATTTTGACCATGTCCTCATACCGAGAAAGTGCATTACAATTATTTAAATGTTCCAAAGTCATAAGCCGACTAGAGTAAAAAAAACACAGTTTTGAAAATTCACCACTACAGTTCTATAGAGGTGGTCACGTAAACAGTCATGAACAGTCAAAACTCTAAACAGAGCCCCCGTTGTCATTCTTGGGGAACTGGGAATAGTTCTCTCTATAGCGCGTTGAATCATATTTCGTTTAAGAATTTTCTTAAGAATCAAATTAAAAAAAATATAGTCATATGAAATGAAGCGTTCGATTAATACGTTGCTATCAAAATTCCTTTCTTAGCCAGTATATCAGCTCTTTCGTTGCCCATAATTCCACAGTGGGCTGGAATCCTTTGGAAAAGAATTTCTGTGTGAAAGTGTCGTAAACAAAGGCCTACAGTGCAAGATTCTTTCAGAACTATTTTGATTATTCAAAAGGTTTGAAGTGTACTGACAATATGATCTTTTATAAAGCAGAACATTATAAACATTAAAAATGATTAGATTGATTAATCAGTTTGTATTCAGCTTGACTCACAAAATAGTAGAATTTTATAAGCTGAAAAACTTCTCCTCTTGGTAACCAGCCCTCTAGGATGACTCGGCTATAATCTTGAATATGGTTAATGAACCATATTCGCTGATTTACAGAATTCCCATCAATCACTAACATTTTACAAAATACGTAGAGTCTAAATTGTAAGGATTCACATAAATCATCACGTAACAATGTTTTAACCAGTCTAGAGTTAATGGTCTTTCTGCAAATGAACTTACCGTTGTAAAAATGTGCATTCTACCTTTTCAACCTTTTTTCTATTTTTTCCAATATTAACCTCTGTGGAATCCATAAGTTTTATTCATCAAAACAAAATTTGATTCGATATTTCCACATTGTTAGAAATCCTACTATTTAAACGATAGCAAGTAGAACTCAAGGACTTTTCTCGTTGAGTGTGAAATATAAGTGACTATGGTTAGAATGCCGGCCAATTGGCAGCATACGTTTATGATATTTGCAGGACGTACAAATAAAATACCATCTTGGTACGTTCTTTGTGCTGTTCTTAAATTTTAGATTAACATTTTTCATCTGTCGTAACTCTACACTGGATTTGCCATCTTATTCCTCGTGTGTGAATTAAACTATATTCCAACTGCATACTCACTTTTTTTTTACAATGCAGTTAAATTATTTCAGTGTTCGACTCAAATTCATTTTAAAATTTTGTAGCATGCGTTGAAATAAATTAAAAGGTTTGCTTATATTTTAAATTGGTATTGTTGCCTAAAAGCTTCGCTAAAAGCTTTCATGTGTGTGAGTCGTTTTATTGACACATGCAACGTTATACATGGACATATGTAACGTCTGGGCCTATACTGCACCCATAACAGCTTCAAGACGAGGGCCACTTTCAGGTTCATGGGAACACTTTATTTTTTTATTTATAAGCATTATATATATATATATATATATATATATATATATATATATATATATATATATATATATATATATATATATATATATATATATATATATATAACTCTACAAAAAATGAAAATTAAAGATAATTTAATTCACAACTGCAGTTGACTCCAAGTTCGGAGATTTTAAGAGTTCTCATGTCTACGACGAATCTATTTCACCAGTTCTGCGTCAGACCTTAATTATCACATTGCGGGAAACACGACACCACAAGGGGATCACTTTGAAAACAGGCGGAAACTCAGGCCTATTCAGTCACTTCAGAGAAAAAGACAACACTTCTTGTCGACTCGTTGCAAAACTCCTTCACTTCAAAAACCTCCCTTTAAAAAATCCATCAAGAGGGAAGATCAGCTTCCCTCATTTCTCATTGGAGTCGACACTTCTTCAGCCCATGATCCATCACCAATCACGATGCAGCAACTAACCACGTAGTCGATATTCCATCTGTAATTGTTTCGACCAGTGAACGTCGCACAGACTCTAGCTAATTCCATCAAGTCTCATTATATATTTCATTATCTTCTATCAGATTTCAGTGACAGGTTGTTCTCACTAATTCCATGTAATATAGGTATGCGCAACACTGCTGGTCTGCTGTCAGATTTGTTATTATGTACTTTTTAAAGGATATACATTCCTCTCTCTTGGAAACGAAATGTTGTAACTCTTCCCGTAGGAAAAATCCTATAGATATTAAAAGTTTTAAGCGTTTTTTTTTTTTTTTTTTTTACATTTAAATCAATTATAAAATTTAGCAAAAAAAGGCTGCTGATATTGTACACTATTGATTCCTTTATTATAAATGTCAAACAAAGATACTTGAGAGTTGTTAATATCATAATTATTTCCTTTTTATATTATTGTACGACACAATTTTCAAATAAAATGTAATTTGTAAGTTGATTATTTAAATGTTACGATTATTTTAATTTCTTTGAAATTTCTAAAAAAATATTTTTGTCTAAGCTAATCAAAGAATAGGGAAAATTCAAAAAAATATAGCAAACATATAGCACTTATAAGTTAATTAAGACTATTGCTGTTTTCTTTTTGCAGATAGACCTGAAGAGACACCTATGTCTTCTGCTCATTCTTTCTGTCCCTGGACACTGCAATGGATTATATGGACGAAGATTCTCCTCCAACTTTTATGCCAATAACAAGTCGCCATGTAATTAAATATCCACTGTGCCTGAGAACGCAATAGTCGCTTTTCTGAAGCTAATGACGAGTTGGCTTCGGACAGCAAGGACTTTGGGAAAACTAGCTTGCCACCGTCTTTCCGAGGAAGGATTCTGGGTAAAGAACTTGTTTCAAAAAAAGGGTGCTTTTCTAGACAGATTCGCATTGGATTTTCTCATCATCAGAGATGGACACTGGAAGTGTGGTGGACACTGACTGTTGCAACAAAGGAGCCGACGAATTATTTGCAACTGATATATATAACTTTTTAAAAAAGAATTCTTTTCATTTTGATTATCTACTGGTTACCCAAAGAGACTGAAAACATGTTAATGGGCTTCATCATTTTTTTCTTATAGTTTAATTTTACTTTTTTGTTAAATAATTTTTGCTTAGTTGAAAGTAGCACAGAATAGAAATTGCATATTTATTCGAGTACAGTTAGAAAAACGCTCAAAGTGCTAAAGCACATGTTTAAGAACTTAAGTGAACTAATTTTTTTTTCTTCTTTGCTTATTTTTTACCTATCAACATATAAGGAAGAAAATTTTTATGGGAAAACATATTCAAAATTTCATAAATAACCGCAAAAAAAAAAGATAAAGCTATTCTTTTTTACAGAAAATAAAAAATAAAACTTTCGTTTTATTTTAAGATTATTTTAAAAACAAATTTTTTTCGTAAATAAATTCTCATTCGCTACAAAAGAATATATTTCATCATTACTTTCTAATTTATATCAGTGAGGATTGAAGTCTTACAAAGGTAATCTATTAACTTTTTTTTTTCATCCTTTTTGTAGAACAATATTCTGCTTATTTCTGAACTTAGAAGAAATATTTTATGGGAAAACATATTCAAAATTTTATAAGTAACCACACAAAAAAATAAAACTATTCATTTTTACAGAAAACAAAAAACATTCGTTTTATGTTAAAATTATTTTAGAATTCAAATTTTGTTCGTAAATAAATTCTTATTCGTTAGTAAATTTATTTTACTTTCCAATTTACTTTATTATGGATTAAAGTCTTACAAAGGTCATCTATTTACTGGGTGAGCCAAAATCGGAACAATTCAAAATTACAAAGTATCATAAAAATCTAAATAAAGGAAATTTAGTAAGAGGAATTTAAAGTATTTCTATTTTTCTTGAATTTATATATACATGAAAAAAAAAAAAAGAAAATCTACCAACGCGTAAGACACAGAAGAATAAGAATGTCTCTTCAAATTCCCTCATGGTAAAAATAGAAATTTTCTTTGCCAGAAAGTTTTCTTAAAATGGATAAAAAAAACTCAAAAGCAAACTAGAAATTTAATAATGAGCACCTAGAAAAGGTAATATACAACATGTGTTATTCTAAAAATGTGAAATATTCTTCATTTCTTCTCATTTTAATTTTAAATGTCTACCGCGCTATTAAAATGTTGTCAAAAGCATTTTTAACAAAAAAAAATGGAACTCCAGTAAAAAGAAAAGTAAGCTTCAAGGATTTTGTTGGTTATTTAATTGGGTGGTTTCATTTCGAAGGCAAACAGTTTTTATATTAATTTCAGAAATGCAATTATACAGCTATGTAGTGATGAAAACATAATGTATTTTGCTTCTTTTAAATTCTCTGGAATTCTGAAATTATCATAACCGCGGCGTAAAACCAACCCGAGTTGCAAGCGTTGGACCGACGTCCGTTAATTGAATATACTTTCACTTTTTATTTATGTTTTAGAGATACAGTAAAACCTAATTTTTACGTTCCCGCAATTTAGGTTTTACTGGCGTTTAAGTCATTTTTCGCTAGTCATGCTTGAAGCTTATACTTAATGTAGGCTATTACCCCAATTGATATTTCCAATTATTTTCATTTAGGTCTGATTTCTTAAAAGTTTTTCCACTTAAGTTGACTTTTCACAAAATTCTGAACGTTTCTGTTCATTGGAACTTAAACTCAAAATAAAAAAAAACAGTTAATAATTCAAGATATTTTTATAGTTAAATGTATGTAAGTAGTTAACTCTTTAATTTTCAGTTAATGATTTTTTTTATTATTTACGATTGTTAAATATGGGTAAAGTCGTACTTCAACTTTGGTATTGCATTTAATTCCATTTGTATTCAAGTTTAATTTTGTTATTTCATTTAATTCTATTTGCATATTTAACTTTATTTTTCTTATTGTATTTTATTCTATTTGCATATTTAACTTTATTTTGTTATTGCATTTAATTCTGTTTGTATTCAAGTTTAATTTTGTTATTGCATTTATTTCTATTTGTATTCAAGTTTAATTTTGTTATTGCATTTAATTCTATTTGCATATTTAACTTTAACTTTGTTATTGCATTTAATTCTATTTGCATATTTAACTTTAACTTTGTTATTGCATTTAATTTTATTTGTATTCAAGTTTAAATTTGTTATTGAATTTAATTCTATTTGCATATTTAAATTTAGCTTTGTTATTACATTTAATACTAATATTGCTTGCAATTAATTATATTTTTAATGTTTCCTGTAAATCCTTTGGAAACGTAAAACAGGAGTGGTGATATATGTATTATTTGCAAGAAAAGAATAATAATAAATTATGTATTTCTGTTTTACGTTAAAAAATATGTAAGACATATTTAAAATCAGTTTGTAATGAACGTCACACCAATTCAAATTTTCATTCATAAGAAAATATTTTTAAGATTTCCATAGAATTGAAAAAAAACTTTTCAATGGAAATGTTGTGTAATGGAAAGCAATATCACAGCTTAAATATAACTGATATCGTTTAATAATGGTACATGATGAAATTGAAAAATGTTATCAACAAATTATAAATTAATATATGAAATACATAGAAGCAAGTATTTGAAAGATTAGCTTTATTGTAAATATTCTTATGTTGTTGTGTGAATAGATATAAAGAATGTATAAAATACCAGGACGCATTTTGCAAATAAAATAAAGATACGTTTTTGTTGAATTCCTTGTGTTGTGTTATGATTTTTATAAAATCGCTTCATATTTTCAAATTAAATTCTTAAAATCCTTAAGAAATCAAATCTTTTAATATATTTAACAATTCTCTTTTTCCTTTAATATTTAAAAAACAATCAATAACTTAAAAATGTATATTTTTCACTGCTAACAGCATTGGGCCTTGTTGATAGATTCCTTAAAAATAATTTTAAACTCATTCATCTTTTTTTTTTTAGATTCTTAACTAGTATATCCATTTAGTAGAGACTAAGTCGATTTGGCAACGAATCAAAAATCGAGAGAATAGAAATTTAAAATAAGTATTTCAGAAACAATCTTTAAATGAAGCGAATTGAAATGGGGCCTATATAAATTTATTCTAAATGCAGTATTGCTAGTGTGGCATTTTTTTCTCATGAGAAGAGTTTTGGCATTTTCAATCCCAGGAGAGAAGAATGTATGTTATTTGACAAATATAAAACAACAACCAATCACACAAATTTGACAGTAAACAAGCAGAGGTATTGTATATTACATGCAATTAATGTTCTGTACTAATGAGAACAACCTGTCACTCAAATCTGATAGCAGATATTTGTGTCATGTATGTGACTCAGGAAATTAGCGAGGAATCTGAGCGACCTTCATATGTCAAAACAACTACAAATTGAGTATGAACTATACCATGAGTTGTTTCATCGTGATTGGTGGTAGACAACGAGTTGAAAAATGTCTACTCAAATGAGAACTGAGGGAAGCTGACCCGCCTCCTCTTAACGGATTGTCTTAAAAGGAGGTTTTTGTTGAAGGAGAGAGAGAGTTCTGCGAAGAAGAAGAACCAGAAGTGATTTTTAGAATCGATGTAGTTTACGCCTGATTTTCAAAGTAAAATCACTTGTGCTTTCGTTTATCACGCCTAGTTATAATTAAGGTCTGTTACAGACCAGGAAATTAGATTAGACATAGACTCAAGAACTCTGAAAAATCTCCGACCTTAGAGTGAACTATAATTGTAATTTAATCATGCATTTGTGATCATATTTTATTTTTAATCTTTATTTCTTTGCATAATAATCCATTCATTATATATATATATATATATATATAAACCCCTTGTAAATAGAAATTAAAGTGCTCACCTGAGCTTGAAGGTGGCCGTCTTCTTGGAGATGTTACAATTGTAATGTAAGTCGAGCCGTTACACTAGGTATTTTCAATCAAAAAATAGTGAAATCTATAGGCAAAATTGAAAAAATGCATTTTAAATTATAAAATGTATTAAAAATTACTCTTTAAAAAGTGCGGAAATATTCATTGAATGATTTTTCATAAAACAAATTCATGTTAAGAAATTAAATTGCATAGGTATTAGAACTCTACTTCAAAAATAAAGATTTTCTTTAAAAAAATCTCATTTTTTTCTGTTATTTAATCCACTTGGATAATAAGAAGTTTAATGAAGCTGAAAAAATAACAATAATACTGAATATATGATGTTTTCAAAAAATAATTATCAAAAGTACTGCAGACAATAATAAAAAAAATATGTTACTTTCACTTATAAATAAATGAAACAATACTGACTTCAAAAATTTTTGTACTTATTTTCATGAATTTTTAAAACAAAGGGTAATTCAATACTCATCGTTGCTATAAAAATTATAAGAGTAGATTTTAATTCAGTCCATATAATCAAATATCAATTACTTAAATCCAAATTCTCTAAAAGAAATATCACATAAAATTTAAAATGTTCAATCACTAAAGGAAGGCATCAAATTTCGATAAGCTATAAATGACTCTTTTAATAATAATAATGCATCTTTGCTATTGCATCTTACTTATCTTTAATATCTTCAATTTTGGTATTACAGTTCTATTTACATCAGTACTTAAAGTAATGATGAAGTTATGATTTAACATAAAACTCCTTATTTTTGGGGCTTTTAATGTAATATAATAATAAGTTACATTAAGAGTTAATAAGTTATTTGGAAATTCATTTTAGATAGCTTTTTGGAAGATTAAATTTCGAATCCGATGGAGGTATTTGTTGCAATTAGATATTTCAAAATTATTAGATCGCAAGGTGCGAAGTGTGTATCTTCGACAGTCAGGCTGACAGTCATCGTAACTTAAGAGCTACTTATAATGAACACTATTTTTCATAAAAAATAAATTCACATTTAAATCCAATACCTAGTTGACCTCAAAAAGAATAAAGTTTTTTTTTCTTTTTCAATCCAAATGTTTTAAGTTTCCACGCAATGGGCCATAACCAGGCGGAACATATTGATCACTTTATAGTGGAAGCACTATGTCTATGGAGGTTTGGTTTGTCGCTCTACGGACATTTTTTGCACACTTCAGGCTAATTAAGCCGGGACCTACAGTTTAACGGGAATTCCGAACCACTAAAAAACATCCATGCTACCGCCAAGATTTGTCTATGGAGGAGATGGACAATTTAATTTCATAGATCGGAAACAAATCGAACTTTAAATTGGGCTCAAGGAGAAGGAAAGGATGATTCAAACTCGCCAAATAATACGCTCGACATTGTTTCGTTCAAGACTGTAGTAGCAAAATATGGTTGTAGTATAGTAAGACCTTTAGTATGACGTGTCTTGCTATGTCCTGTTCATGTATCATCTTCATGTCCCTCATTTGAAAGCAACAATGGAAGCATCATTTCGGTGATCACCGTTTGTTCCTTGTACTACCAATCCAGAATGACATATAGAACATCTAGGGCGAATACATCCAGTGTGGCATATAGACCAGAAAAAACCCAGATAATTCAAGAGATCGGTAAAAAATAGGACTTTAAATAAGGCTCGTAGAAAAGAGAAATAATATTGCACTCGACATTGTTTCGTTCAAGTCTGTAGTAGTAAAAGATGGTTGCGGTATAGCAGGACCCTTGTGATGTGCTCTGGGTAAGGTTGAATCTACTTCCCATAATCAGATCTATGGGCAAATTATTTTAATTCGACATCGTCAAATTATTTTAATTCATCTATCGTCAGTTCTTTGGGCAAATTATTTTAATCCAAATGCCAGGCATTTGAAAGCAACATTGGAACCTTCATTTCGATGGTCACCGTTTGTTCCTTGTACCACCAATCCGAACACATCCAGGGTGGCATATAGATCGGATTATAAATGACCTAGGGAAGAAGTGATTGATTCAAACACACCAAATATTACATTAGGCATTGTTTCTTTCAAGACTGAAGTACAAAATACGGTTGAAATATAGTAGGGCCCTTGTAGTCCTCATAGTACTCTAGGCAACATACACAATTAAGGAAAGCAACATTGGAAGCATCATTTCGATGGTCACCGTTAGTTCCTTGTACTACCAATCCGAACATATCCAAGGTGGCATATAGATCGGAAAAAAATCGGATAATTCCATAAATCGGAAAAAATTGGACTTTAAATAAGTCTCGAGGTGGAGGACAAGATGATTCAAACTCTCCAGATATTACTTGTTCAAAAACTGTAATAGCAAAATATGGTCGCAGTATAGTAGGACCCTTGTGATGTGCTTTGGGTAAAGCTGAATCTGCTTCATATGTCAGCTCTATAGACTAATGACTTCAATTCAAATTTGAATGCAACAACGGAAGCATCATTTCGGTGATCACAGTTTGTTCCTTGTACCACCAATCCGAACACATCCCTGGTGACAGTAGTAAAATTCGTACTCACCATGTGCCTATTTAAAACCAATCGAAAGATTTTCAAGCCTATAGATTTAAAGTGCCTATAGCATACTTAATAGCAAATTTATTGTCTTCAAATTGAACTGCCTTAATCAGAAGCCCTATACACGTACTACCAAGTACATTTAAAAACTAAATAAATACACTAAAAGTTAAAAAGCCAGTTAAGTAAAAATACAAAACCCCAAAAAAATGTCCACTTCAAATAAGTCAAGCAATGAGGGTACTATTATTCTAAAACATTTTTCCTTCCTCATCAGATCCATGTCTTACTTCTTTTATTCTTTTTTTTTTTAATTCCATTTTTTTTATTTTTCATTTTTTTTTTTTCTATTTTAAGCATGACAAAACACCAACGTTCGCTGTATTCCCCCACAATTTTTTTTCTTTGTACCTTACATATCCCTTTTTTTTTTTTTTTTTTTTTTTTTGTATGAGAAGCTCTCGATGTTACAGACTGATCGTCGGGGAGAGAAGAAAATGGAAATCTCAGCAAGTGCGCGGAATCTGAGGAGGAAGCATGGTTAAAAAAGAGGGTGGGAGTGCGAGTGAGAGAGAGAGAGAACACTCTTCTTAAGCTTAGACTCGCGGAAACGAAGTCTCGTTTCGTCGGGGATCTCGCGGCGAAGATGGATTTCGGGGAAAGCGATAGCCCTTTTCTACACGGGAGAAAGGCAAGCAGAAGAAGAAGAAAAAGAAGAAGCAAGCAAAGGCAAAGGCGATAATGATGAAACAAAACCGAAAGGGGAAGTGAAAACGCAAAATAAAAAGTGATCGATTTCGGGAGCCGTCAGAAACGCCCCCTTTATTAAAAAAAGCCAAAATAAAAATAATAAAAAATTGGAACCTCGGTCGGTTCGTTCCATTTTAACACCACCCTAAAAAAAAGAAAAGAAAGAAAAAGAATAATAATAATAAAAGGTTGAGCAGGCTATTGATTTCCACGCCCGTTCCCCCCTCCCGTTTTGTGTGTAGCCATTTTAAAAGAAGAAGCGCCGCTGTCTGTTATCAGGAAGGTGAAGGAAGTGCAAATTACCGGTCATACAATACTCTGGAGAAGCCGAGGAAACTTTTACTTCCGGTCTTCCCGTTTGGCGGGCTTTATCGACGAAAGGCGGAGGTCGCCAATTTTGGGGTCGGGAATGGGAATAAGGGAGTGTTTGACGGGATTGTTCACGCCAATCAGGATGTGTTCGTGGGAAAGTTTGGGGGATGTTTTCTTTCGGAAAACTTTACGACTTGCTTGCTACGGTTTAAGGAAAAGAAACGAGGAATATATTCATTTAAATAATTTTTTTTATATATGGATGGATGAAAAGTATTCAAAGATTTGATCAATAAAATAATGAGAACATAAAATAAATTTAAAAAACTAAATAATTTAAAGGCTACAATGAAGATCACCCAATTGAAATTGGGAATGGAGTTAAAAAATATTTGACGGACTACATTCCGATTGGTACTATCTTACGATAGCGAAATGAATAAAATAATTATTAAAATATTTTAAGTTCTGCAGCATACAATATTAAACATTTTTTCTTACATATTGAACCTCGAAACCTTTTTATGCACATATGCTGCTGTATCGTATGATGTCATGTACTGTGTTTATCTAGAAAAGTGACCTGCTGGCCAATTGGCTAGCGCTCCGGCCTTTGGTAACAGAGGCTTCAGATTCGAATCCTGGGGGTGGCATGGATATTTGTTAGTGGTTCGGAATCCATGTTAAACTGTAGATCCCGGACTAATTAGTACTAAAATGCAAAATCAAACCAATTACCTAGAAAACAAATGTTTATTAACTTTTACTAGGACAATGTATTGAAGCCATGTAACGCGTTTATCTAGGAAAAAAAACTATTTCTTAACTTTTACTAGAACACTGTATTGAAGCCGTGTGACGTGTTTATCTAGGGGACAAAATATTGTTTTACTTTTACTAGGACAGTGTATTGACTCTCTTATATGTTGACTCAGGAAACTATTAAGATTGTTTGTAAACTCAAGCTACTTTGCCATCAACGGTTTTCTCTACCGACACTTCAACGATTGAGTGGGGTGTAGATAGTTTGCGTCCTAACTTCTCTCCTCCTCCAATCGAAATGCTTTCCTATCAATAGATTTATCCTGTTCAAAGGATCTTTTACCTGAAAACGAAGGATCCTGCTTGTCAAACGAATCAAACTGAGCTCCTTCAAAATTTCAACGCATTAAACACATATATCTAATGTTTGCATGTTTAATCCTCAGTGTCCTGCATTCGGGACAGATATCCCATGAGTATCTAAGCTTGCTATCTCTATGATGCCAACTTATGAATTTACTCTGCCCATCCCTAGCAGAGGCATAAGAGTTATTAAACAGACTTCTATCTTTGAAGTGTGTTCTCCAAACCTCAACAAGCTATTCAGCAAGCAGCTCCAGTTGAAATACACAACCTTAAAATTGCTAATAGTTCAATGCAAAGTAATCGAACAGCAGAAATAATTTCAATTAATATGCTTTTAACATAAAACATTTCAACTCGATAATCTATTATTCAAAGTATTATTGAACTACTCACAACAATTATGATTATGAATTTTCAAGGAAATACATGAATCATTGGTAAGCGAAACACACAATAGTAAAACCAATACATCCATATCGTAATTATTTAGATAACACAATTGTTTTTTCTCTCTGCAATGAATATTCACTTTTTATGGAGAGCCAAAAACAAGGTCTTGTTAAGGATAACTGGAAGTTTGCTATTTTGAGACTGCCATCAGGTGATAGATCAGTGAATCGATCGGACTTTCTTTTGAATTCTTGCTTAAATTGCTACTCTCAACGTTTGCTGCAAATTGATCTATTGCTATCCGCATACTGCTTATCCGATATGTTTGTTTTCTTGGATAATAATGAAAAGATTTTGTGAGTGATGATCAGTGCTGTTGAACAAAGGTCAACTCTTTTTTTAACATCTTCTCTGTCATATATATGCCAAAATTTAAAGATATTTACACATCCTCTTCAGCCAACTCTATTGACCGCAGTAATAATAACTAGCTCTTTTAACCAGTAGCCAACTCTCTTAACCGCGAAAATTCCTGCAAAAGTCTTATTCTCATTTGTTTTCTAAGCACGTAATCGGAAAACGGAACAAAATGGAGCTCTTGCATGCCGTTCTTCAAGAGCCTTGTTCTGGAGATTGGTACATTTCGTAGTATCAGTAGTGCAATATGTAAGCTAGAATATAATTCTTTCTCATTCACAGTGCGTGAGTGTATCTCCTACCACTATATCATGAATAGTGTATTTTGCCTATTACATTTAGAATGTCACATTATATCACTTTAAATTTTCCACTGTCTCTCTTCCATTCATTTAAGTAGCAACAGTAGTGTAAGCTGTAAGCTAGATTATAATTCTTTCTCATTCACAGTGCGCAAGCGTATCTCCTACCACTAGATCATGAATAGTGTATTTTACATATTGCTGTTAGGATGTCACATTCAGAAGGGATTTATCAAAATCAATCTTATATTAAATGCATAGTTATAGAGTCATTACACAAGAAGTTAGAAAAACATGTATTGATATTTTTCTCAATGCATTATCTACATCGGAATTATTCATTTCATTAAGGAATCATTTTTACATTGTGACGTCTCGGTCTATACTATAAGAGGGGCCACTTCATGAAGAGGGTCACTTTCAGGTTCAGGAGAACATTTTAATTTTTATTTACAAGTATATATATATATAACTCTGTGTGTAAAAAAATTGAAAAATAATGAATTAAATTTGATCCACAAGTGTATTTCACTCAAAGGACGAAGATTTTGCAGAGTTCTGGAATCTAAGGATGAATCTAATGGAACCGGTCAGGAGCAGATCTTAATTATCACATGGCGTGATATGCAAAAACAACTCACTTTGCTCACTTTGGAAACACTTTGGGGCTCACTTTGGAAACAGGCGGAATCTCTGGCCTGTGCAATTAGCCTGGAAAAAGAGAAAAATAACACTACTTGTCGATTCGTCGCAGAAATCTCTTTTTCTCCTTCTCAAAAAAACTCCCTTTAAAAAATCTGTCAAGTTAAAGGGAGTCAGCTTCCCTTACTTTTCATTGGAATGGATACTTCCTCACCCCATGGTCTATCATCAATCCCAATGCAGCAACTCATCACGTAGTACATATATCTGTTTGTTTCGACCTGAGATTGTCAAACACACAATAGCTAAATTCATGAAATCTCATTATCCATGACACTGATTATCAGGTGGCAGATTTGAATGGCATGTTGTTCTCATTGATACAAAACACTAGTTGCATGTGATATAAATATCCACGATACTGCTTATCTGTTCTCATATTTGAGTGTTAAGTTGTTATTACGCACTTGTTAAAAAATATATACATTGCCATACCTTGGGAACAGAAATGCTATACTTCTTCCTGTCAGAAAAATGCTACAGCATATATCAAAATCCCCTCCAATTTAAAATTTCCTTTACATTGCCTTACCTTTTTAATAAGAATTCACTTTCACTTCTGATACATGCGAGGGAGCCAACAAGACAACCAATCCCCGTTTGAAAATATTACCGCTGTATGTTATTTCAATAAGAAAGCAATTTTAAACATAGATGAAGTTATGATATATGCTAGAAAAATCTCATGAGTAATTATGTTTAAAACAGCAATTATTAAAAATTTAATTTTTGAAAAATATATTACATTTTAGTTGATTAAGATAATATATTATAATTTGTTCAAGCTAATGAGTAATGAACACATAATTTTTAAAATATATCCAAACGGTGAAACTTTTCAAATGTAAATTTGCAAATTAAAAATTCGTTTTTTCTTATGCATGAAATGTAAAAATAAACTGCTTAAAGAAAGAGACACAATTATAAAAATGTCTAGAGAGAGAGATGTCTAGTGAAAGAGACACATTTATAAAAATGTAAATTATAAGAATTTTGATCTTGCGTAGACATGATAAAAATACCTATAATTTACAAATACCTAAAATACCAATTTCTGTTTTCTGTCTTGGTATGAGTTCCATGTCGTCGCTAAAAAAAATATGAATCTAACAAATGAAACAGAGTTTTGTAAATTGTGGACAAAAATATATTCAAAACATAAACACCTGAAATTATGGAAAACACATGATAAGAAAATATAATTTGCACGTCATTCCAAATTGATTTTTAAAGAAACTGTAATACCGAGTGAATCTTATAAATGAAAATTTAGTGAATAGAAATCAGTGACTAACTACAATTTTTACTGCAATATCATAATTGTAATGTAATCATTTTTGGAATACATGCAAATTGATTTTCTGTTTATGGAACTCTTGAGGAAGAATATATTATGGATGCCAATGAAAGCAGATGAACAATAAGAAATTAAACAGATGACGTGGTTGAAAATAGTGAACAAGACAGGAGTGATGATGAAAATTATGTCCATCACAAGAAAATGACACATTCCAAAGTTTGGTTGAAAAAACTATTAAATACACTCAAGAGCCAAAACATTATGACAACCCCTACATTTTGCAATGAACTCGCCTGGATGACGTGGAAGGCACGTGATCAGGTGGAAGTGGTATTTAATTGCTATTAAGTGGTGGTCCCATGGCAAGGCGGGTTGAAGCTGTGTTGCGCGCCAAAGGTGGGCCAACTCGTTATTGACAGGTGGTCATAATGTTTTGGCTCTTGAGTGTACATTGAGCAGACGCTACACATGACACTTATAAATGGCGTAATATTGCAGCAAGAAACCATTTATCGTCTCACTAACAAAAATATATCATAAGGATCTCTTTAAATAAACAATTTCATTTCCTATTTTTATGAAAACTTTGTAAGTACATATCATCATCAGCATCGGCACAATATCCCCCCATGATGGGCCAAGGCCGTCTGCTTACTGGCAGATTTCTAGACAGTAGATGTTTCCTTTTTACGGGGTAGGGTTGTCAGCCCAACGCTCTACAGTAAAATGAGACTGGGATTTACGGTTTAAATGGATTCCGAACCACTGCAAACATTTATGGCATCGCCGGGACTCGAACACGAACTTTTCAATCGGCGCTAATCAATCGGCCATCAGTACATATAGTGTCTTAAAAATTAATAAATTATGTATAAATTTATATCTAAATTCAGTTTATCCAATTTTTTGCTTATCCTAGGTGAGCTTAATCATATTAACTCAGATAATCAGTATTTCTATGGCAAATTGTTTAAATATATGCCAGTTATTCTTGGAAAGGTATTTCTTCTTCATTATGTAATGCAGCATAAATCTGTTAAGATGATGTTAAATCTTCTGCAGACGCATTTGTTATTATTGTGGCAGCTGAAAGCAGACCTATATCAAAAAAGTATTAGTATAAATAATAAGTATTTTCCAATATAGATCTTTCATTCATAAATTATAAAGCATTCATAAGTATTATTTATTTTATTTTGGCAAAGTCAAAAGAAGAATGCAATAGAATTTGAAAATGAAAAAAAATTTATTTGTTAGCATACGAAATTTATCAAAACAATTACTGTGAATTATTTATCAAGCAAATTTGAAAAACCAAAATTACTGCATATTACTGTAATTTGAAAAACCAAAATTACTACATATTACTGCAATTTGAAAAACCAAAATTACTGCATATTACTGCAATTTGAAAAACCAAAATTACTGCATATTACTGCAATTTGAAAAACCAAAATTACTGCATATTACTGTAATTTGAAAAACCAAAATTACTGCATATTACTGCAATTTGAAAAACCAAAATTACTGCATATTACTGTAATTTGAAAAACCAAAATTACTGCATATTACTGCAATTTTAAAAACCAAAATTACTGCATATTACTGAAATTTGAAAAACCAAAATTACTGCATATTACTGTAATTTGAAAAACCAAAATTACTGCATATTACTGCAATTTGAAAAACCAAAATTACTGCATATTACTGCAATTTGAAAAACCAAAATTACTGCATATTACTGTAATTTGAAAAACCAAAATTACTGCATATTACTGCAATTTGAAAAACCAAAATTACTGCATATTACTGCAATTTGAAAAACCAAAATTACTGCATATTACTGTAATTTGAAAAACCAAAATTACTGCATATTACTGCAATTTGAAAAACCAAAATTACTGCATATTACTGCAATTTGAAAAACCATAAAATTTGAAAACCAAAATTACTGCATATTACTGCAATTTGAAAAACCAAAATTACTGCATATTACTGCAATTTGAAAAACCAAAATTACTGCATATTTGTAATTTGAAAACCAAAATTACTGCATATTACTGTAATTTGAAAAACCAAAATTACTGCATATTACTGTAATTTGAAAAACCAAAATTACTGCATATTACTGCAATTTGAAAAACCAAAATTACTGCATATTACTGCAATAATTTGAAAAACCAAAATTACTGCATATTACTGTAATTTGAAAAACCAAAATTACTGCATATTACTGCAATTTGAAAAACCAAAATTACTGCATATTACTGCAATTTGAAAACCAAAATTACTGCATATTACTGCAATTTGAAAAACCAAAATTACTGCATATTACTGCAATTTGAAAAACCAAAATTACTGCATATTACTGCAATTTGAAAAACCAAAATTACTGCATATTACTGCAATTTGAAAAACCAAAATTACTGCATATTACTGTAATTTGAAAAACCAAAATTACTGCATATTACTGTAATTTGAAAAACCAAAATTACTGCATATTACTGCAATTTGAAAAACCAAAATTACTGAATTTGAAAAACCAAAATTACTGCATATTACTGCAATTTGAAAAACCAAAATTACTGCATATTACTGCAATTTGAAAAACCAAAATTACTGCATATTACTGCAATTTGAAAAACCAAAATTACTGCATATTACTGCAATTTGAAAAACCAAAATTACTGCATATTACTGCAATTTGAAAAACCAAAATTACTGCATATTACTGTAATTTGAAAAACCAAAATTACTGCATATTACTGTAATTTGAAAACCAAAATTACTGCATATTACTGTAATTTGAAAAACCAAAATTACTGCATATTACTGCAATTTGAAAAACCAAAATTACTGCATATTACTGTAATTTGAAAAACCAAAATTACTGCATATTACTGCAATTTTAAAAATCAAAATTACTGCTACTTCTTTTCTTTCAAAGAGACAACAAAAATTTGTACAATATTTAATTACATAACCATCTGAGTCATAAAGCAAAATGAATAGTTTTTCAATAGTTTTTTATCATTTCATTATTCATTCAACAGAAAGTAATTAAATATTTTTTAATGTTTTGATTTAATTTTTAAACACTCTTAAGCTTCTGCTAATATCATTAGTCGTATTTTGTTTCTACTTTAAAAATGAAAGTAGTTTGTTAGGAAATATAATGTGGTAGGTTTTAAGAAGTTAATTAACTTCACCACTACGATATGTTTCTTCTTTTTTTATTCAATATTTATTAATCAAACACCGCAATATTTTTTAACCAAAACGAATCGATAACTGTATGATTATTTTGCTGTAATGAAAAAATATTCTTCAATTAAAACTACTGGTTTATATCAATACCGAAGATAAACAAATATGAAAATTTGAAAATATTTTTTTTCCTTTAATAAAATGGTATAGAAAAATATATAAAGTTTTACATTTTTTCATTTTTACTTCATTAAAAACTTTTTTCAAAAGCCACATCATCATATTTAAATGTATTTTATGTACAGTTCTTTATTTATGAATTAAAATGAAAAAGTAGAAACGTTTTGATTTGATTGTAAAATTACAATATTTAAAAACGAATATAATTCAACCATATTTTGTTAAGACTAAAAGTATTGGTTTATATTGTTGCTGAAGGTAAATAAGTATGAAAATTTGAAACATTTCTTTTATTTAATAAAATATTTTAGAAAAATATTAAACATTTTTCTTGTTTTATATCATTAGAAACTTTTTTTCAATCCAAACATTTTTTTATATTTAAATGCATTTTATTTACAGTTCTTCATTTATGAATTAAAAAAGAAAAAAAGTTGAAAATTTTGATTTAATTTCAAAATTACTACATTTCAAAATAAATATAATTCAACCACATTTTGTTAAGACTATCGATGTTTATTCCACAGAAAAAAAAAACATTTTAAAAAAAATCAGTTTTCAAAAGTTTGTTATTAAAAATTATTTTAATGGCGCGATTCTTCTATTTCTACTGGGCATTAATTTTCTTTGTTTGTCATAAGCCCATACATCTTCTTTTAAATGCGACAGACATTAAAATTAATGTCTCTTTTCTAATTTCTTTACTCAAAATTTAATTTTAATAAAAACTCTTGGTTTATTACGTATGCCAACTTTTCTCAGAAAGTATTAAACAAAATTGCTTTCATATGCAATAAGAAATATATAATAAAAAATATTCAGTTTAAAATTAAAATAATTATTAAACACAAAAATTATTAAATAGGCAGCATTAAATAAATGTAATTTACGACATTTTTTTAGTAAAGTGAATTTGAGTATTTTCTTGAATAACAATTCTTTGAATGAAATGCTTTTATTCAGTTTACATTTTACGATTACAGGTACAGTGTACAGTTTTGTTATGTAATAGCATAGCAAAATTAAAATATTAAAAAACTTATAGTTTATACTAAAGTAACACATCACTCAATAAGTCTCCGATCTAGCTAAGAAAAGCAGTTTTATTGTAAAAATTCGACTTTATTCGTCAACATATTCTCCTTCAATAAATGCATTCCAACTTTCCTCTAAATTTTAGATGCCTTTTTTGAAGAGCGATTTGACTTAACTTTCAAAACAGGCCTCAGTTTCAGCAATCACTTCTTCATTTGAGCCAAATGTCTTTCCCTGGGGCATCTTTTTGATGTCTGCAAAAGGTCAATAGTCTGTGGAAGCCATATCTGGTGAGTATGATGGGTGAGGAAGCAATTCGTAGCGTAATTCATTCAATTTAACCATAGTTTTCATCGACTTGTGATACGGGGCATTGTTTTGGTGAAACAGCACTTTTTTTTTTCTTAAATTCTACACTCAATCGATCCAATAACGTTTTATCTTTCTCAAGATAGTCGATGAACAAAATATAACGCGTGTCCAAAAATACGGATGTCACTTTGTCTGATGATCTTTGAGTTTTTTTGTCGGTTTGGATGACTTTCACCGGCTGTTGTCCACTCAGTTGATGATTATTTTGATTCAAATGTGTAATAGTGGATCCACGCTTATCCATTGTCACATAACAACGGAAGAAATCCTTTTTATCTCGCTTGAACAGCTCCAAACAGCCCTCTGATTCGTCTGTCCGTTGTGAGCAAACACGGTCCACTTCGAAGGCAACTTAGGCATTCTCAAAATTTCCTGTAAAATTGTAAACACACTACCTTCTGATATTTTTAAGGTGTCAGCTATCTCACGCAACTTTACTTTAAGATCTTTCAAAACTATTTTGGGGATATTTTTTAAGTTTTCAGGAACAACTGCCAATTTTGGGCTACCAGAGCGTTCAGTATCATCGGTATTCATACGACCGTCTTTAAATTCAGCCTACCAGTCAATAATAGCTTATTTCTCTGGTGCAGAACCTCCATAACCCTTATCAGGCCATTGTTTGGCTTCAACAGTATTTTTACCCATGAAAAAACAATGTTTAATCAACACATGAAATTCTTTTTTATTCATTGTTTTGAATATTAAAAAACTGGGGTCAGTAACATCACTGTAACCTGTAAGCTAATTATCAGAATTTCACGAAATTTTGACATGTATCGCTTGAAGCATGCTACTATCCAAAATTCATATGGGTCTGTCAACAGTGTTGCCTATATGTGTCAGACCGGAGACTTATTGAGTGACGTGTTATATTTAACGTTGAAGTATATTCAAGCAAGTCACATTTCAAAATTATAAATTTTATTACTGATAAAATTGATTGAAATACAATTCAAAAAAGAATTACCAAACGCTAACACGAAATAGAAAGTTTTATATTATATCTATTTTAAAAACTCTTTCAGATAAACTATTAAAATGTATTTTAAAACTTTTGTTTATAATAGTCATGTAAATTTGCAATAATCTGCACTCATTAATAATCCCCATCATTCTCTTAGTAGATAAATGTTTAAAAATTCAATTATCAAGATTTAAAATGTTTATTTTAATATTTTCTGCATTAAATTTTACAAATTGAATAAATATTAAATTTTGAATTCATATATTTTACTTCTTTTCTAAGACAATAATTAATTTTCAATTTAGTACTTTCGAATTTCTAATGAGTTTCTGAACTAAATAAGTTACCATTGATTTTAAGTTGATTTTAAATCTTAGCGTTGCATTCTATTAAGTTAATTTTTTTTTAAAAAAATATTTTTCAATGAAGTAATTATATATACCAGCAAATTTTATTTCCCTTTGAAAAAGTTAATTAAATTGTAATATGCGTGTTTACGCAGTTTCTGCTGCTTAATGTTTTACTATTACTTCACGTTTTCTTTCTGCAGTTTGGATTTTTTAGAATGTTCTCTAATTAGAAAGCGCGTTAAGACCAGAGCGACAGAAAGGAAAAAAAGCATTATATCAAAGATTAGTTTCGACTCGAAGTTGCGTTTCCTAAAGTCCTTCGAAAACCTGTAACAAATTAAGAGATTAGTCTGTTCACCTTAAAGGTTAGATGAAACAGACTTAAAGGAAACTAGCATAAAAAGAAAACAAAATTGAAAACAAATAGCAAGATGCAAGACTTCTGAGTACAGAAGTATTTTGTTTTACGAATCATGTAAATGATTTAAACATCACTTTATATATTCAAAGTGTAAAAAGATCAGAAGGAAGTTTTTCTTAATCAAGGAAATTTTTATCATGCATGATCATATTCTGTTCGTGCCTTTGAGGTTTTAAAGCAAAAATGCATTGTCGTATTGAAATTCAATTCTATTCTACCATAAAATTTTTATCTTATTATACTTTCGATCACATCATTATTTGCTTGTATTTTTTAAGACTTTTTATAAAATAAAATATATTTTTTAAATTATAATTTTAATTTATTCAAATTAAATTTTTATTATTATAGATAATATTTTATATAGCTCATAAATTGATTTTAAAATTATCACTGTACTATTGTGTTGTTATTGCAATTCATTTTAATAGTAAAACGTAGGGCCGGATATGCGCGTGACCTTGATTCAGTGTTGTTTCATATTTGAAACAATTATTTCTTTAAATAATAACTAAACTTTTAGCTATCATATTTATTAAAAAATTTTACGACAGCATTGCACAACTGCAACGCATAACACACAAAACACAATTATATAAGAAATATTTACAAAATCATCTTAAAAGTATGCCTGTTTAAGAATTTTTGCACCCTCTCTATTATCTGGAACTCTTCACTGGACTCCGCACACTCCCTTTTCTCTTTCTTCCTCTCCCATTATCGGTTCCAAAACTAACGGGCGGGAAAAAAAATCTTGCGAAGTCCAAAGTCTAACGTAATGGTCAACCCGTTCTTAAATGGAGGATCTATCAACTTTGAGTTCAAGGTTATAGCATTTAGTGAAAATGCATGCTGGATCCGTACTGTAATAGTAATTTTTATTGGCCTTGTAATGATAAGAGTTACTTATTTTCTTCTGAATTTTTTCTTGTGCAAAGCTTTAACTTTAAACATTTAAGATAATCATTAACATATTTAAAAAGAAATAAAAAAATAATCACCACTGGAAAAATGTTTTTATTTTAGTGCTTCGTTAATATCATTAAGTTTAAATTCATGAGATTTTTACAAAGAACAAATTCTATATGCAGAAATATTTCAAAGTTCTAGTAAGGCTATCACAAATTTTCATTTTGTAATTGTTCTTTATTTATAAAAATGCATTAAACGTTTCTAAGGTTCAAATCTGGGAATTAAAAGAATGATGTAGTATCTTACACATCGTGTACATCAACCATTCTTCGACAAGAAAGACAAAATGTTAGTAGTCATTGCATTATTGGAAAATTCAAGGGTAATACATATAATATTGTAGACACATTTGGCAGTATATTATCACTCAAATATATAATATCTCTATATTTTTCTAATATCTTCCTATATCTTGTGCATCAACCATTCTTTTACAAGAGGGACAAAATGTCGGTAGTCATTGTAATATTGTAAAATCCAATGATAATGCATATAATATTTCAGAAACATTTGGCAGTAAATCATCTCTCAAAATATGCAATATCGCTATATTTTTCTAATATCTTATTTTGGATGCTTTAAGGAAACCTTCCATAAGATTTAGGTGATCTGAGATGAAGTTCCATAAATATTTCGGTATTCAAATCTGGGTATTGACGGTATACAGAACATTGCTTGTCAATCCTATCAATCAATTATTATGGGGAAGGATTGATAATATTTCATCACGGTTTTGAAAATACTTGATTTTGAAAATCATATAATCATTTGTCAAAATGCCCATGCACCTTATGTCCATCATATAAAATGTGGAATTGCATTGCATATGTTGTCATATAACCTTAAAATGAAATTGAAACAATTTTTGCATTTTACAGAATCCACTCCATTGTGATGTAAAAAATATACCTTTCTTTTCCCACACTTTTTTTAATAATTTCGAATATTTCAAATCTGAAATACTTAGTTTTAAAATACTCTAAATCGAACTTCAAATTCGTTTCATTTATTTTTTTTCAGTAAATAGAAATTTCTCCCAATCTTCTGGAAGTTTATTTTACGAATTTCATTCTTTCTTTCAAAAGTCATTTTGATACGACTTCTTGATTTCTCAAAACTTCATTCCTTTAGTTCAATTGACTTGATGTATTTATGATCTTCTACGAAGGAAGTTATTTAGGAAGCTTTCAAAATTAATTTAACACTTTTCAAATAGTAAATTGAAACGTGTTTTATTTCTTTCAAAATTTCTGCAAGTAATTTCCTGATGTTGTAAAGACTTTTTTAGCAAGCTATACAACAAAAATTCATCCAAACTTGTAAATTTTTTTAATGGAGAACAAAATTACTTAGTACTTAAACTTTGTATTCTATATCAAACAGATTTCTTTTATCGCTCTGCGGCTTCTTACCACAATCTTTGCTATTTTGCATGAAGATTTTTCTTTTTCTAAATAAATATTTTAAACATTTTTAAAAAATTTTAATTATTTTTAAATAAATATTAGTTTTTTGTAACTTCCCGTGCACGTTTTGAAAAATTACAGTTTTATTTTAGACAATGATTTAAATTATCGCAAAGACAATGAAACTATAAACTTAACTTTTTAAAAACGAATATATAGACATTTGTTGTCAGTTATCTCTTTTTTTTTAATTATTATTATTATTATTAAGTATTTTACAAGATGATATTGAGAATTTTATAACAACTTTATTTGATAAGTAAAACAAGCAGAAATAACAAATTATTTTATTATTACAAACAGAAATAACAAAATAACTAATGCTTAGCTTATGATTTGTATAAAGAAATTGTAAAATCTCAAATCCCAAGAAATTTTTTAAAATTTGTTATTTAGAATATGGTACTAGTAAAATGCAAGTCCAAGTCAATTCGGATTAATTTAAAAACAAGATAACTTATTTTAAAAAGAATAATTTGACTAAATGCCAACTATGTCATCAAAAACAAGATATGGATAATAAATTTTATAACTAATAAATTGTAGTAAAAAAATTTTGCATTCGATTTTACGGCCAAGGAATTCCTCTTCTATCCAACTCCTAGATATAAAACAACGGTAATTACTTTTTTTTCACCATTTAGAACCCTCACTAAATTTATAATCCAAAAAATAAAATTATCTTTTGCTCTTCTTCCAATGCACAATTCCCAAAGGTTTCGTTAGAATTGTGTGGTGATAAAACTTATTATACCCATCTTGCTCCTGATGACACAGTATCATGTATACAAATTTTCCATCTTTCAAATAAATTGGATTATTTTTAATTTAATCCAAATTAAAGATGATTTCATGATATGTTTGATATTTAGTACTAATCATGGACAATACAGCGAAATTCCTGAATCTTTCTTTACCTTATTTAGTATATTGTTGAGAGGGTGAAGAAAATTTTAATATAATAATCATGCTTGACATTAAATATCAACCTATTGCGTATTCATCCTCAATTTGGATTTAATAAAACATAAGATAATTTATTTTAAAAAAGGATAATTTGACTAAATATCAACTATGTCATCAAAAAGAAGATATGGATAATAAATTTTATATATAACTAAACAATTGTAGTAAAAATCTTTTGCATTCAACTTTATGGCCAAAAAGTTCCTCTTCTATCCAACTCCTAGATATAAAACAACGATAATTACTTTTTTTTTATTTTTTTTATCTTTTAAGAACCCTCACTAAATTTATAATCCAAAAAATAAGATTATCTTCTGGCTCTTCTTCTAATGAACACAATAACCACAAAACTTCCAACCCTTTTACTCTTTTTTTTTTTTCCCCTCACTATTAATAAACTACTTAGAAGACGAAGCGATAAATTTTCACTTTGGCGGAAAATAATGCGTCTCCTATCGCCAAATTTGTTCTTTCCAACTAAGCACGAAGGCAACCCATTTAAGGCTTCCCTAATGATCCGTAAAATGCTAGACTTTGAAGAATAACTCTGCGCGAAGAGTTCCCGTGTCCCCAAGGCAGGTATGGATGAGCACGATAGTTTAATGAGTGATGTCTCTTCCTTGCACACCTTGTCTCATAAACTAGTCCCTCTTTAATAGGTTTCATTCGGTCCTGGTTGCCGATTCATTGCAGACATTTCACGTGTCAAGTCTTTTAAGTCCGATTTATCCTTCATACTTCAAGGGGTTTCAGTGCGAGTGTCTCGAGAATAGTTATTGTATGATACCTTGAGGAATTGTGATGGAAGGCTATTTAAATGAGGATTTTCTGTAAAGGGGGGCTTAACACCTTCTGTACTGGCAGTATTAATTTCGATGTTCCCTTTCTCACAATGCAGTACTTGAAGTGAGAAATCTTGAAGTTTTTTATCAGCTGAATATTTATATATTACAAAGCATGCTGAAATTTTTACTACAATTGGTTAGTTATATAATTTACTATCTATATCTTATTTTAACGACATAGTTGGCATTTAGTCAAATGCCTAAAAGTAGTTTCAAATGTCTAAATCAAATGCCTAGTTTCAAAATAAATTGACCTATTTTTAATTTAATCCAAATTGATAATGGATAAACAGTAGGTTGATATTTAGTGTCAAGCATGATTATTACGAATAAAATTTAGCGATAAAAAATTCATGAATTTCATGAACAATATTTTTTACCCTATCAAAAATATAATACAATCGGGTACAATACCATTGAAATTTTGTTCATAAAATTCATGAATTTCATTGTATTGTTCCTGCTTAACAGTGAATACTAAACATATCATGAATTCATTCTTAATTTAGATTAAATTAAAAATAATCCATTTTATTAGAAAAATAGAAAATATGCATAAGAGATACTGTGCATACACTGATACTGTAAGATAACAAAGATATACGGTAAGATTAGAAACAAGATAGAAATAATAAGTTTTATTTTGAATGAACTATATGAACAATGTTTATGTTACATGAATTTCATGAACAATGTTTCTTTACCTTATCAAAAATATTATAGATCAAGTAAAGAAACTTTGTTCATAAGATTCACGAATTTCATTGAATTGTTCGTGCTTAGCACTAAATACCAAACATATCATGAATTCATTTTTAATTTGGATTAAATTAAAAATAATCCAGGTTATTTGAAAAATGGAAAATATGTATAAGGGATACTGTATAATCAGAAACAAGATAGGAATAATAAGTTTTATCACCAATCAATTCTAGCGAAAGCTTTTGGCCTTGAAACCTTTGCTATTCTCCTGTAATTTTAGGTCCTTAGTTTAGAAAAATTTATTATTGATACAGCACAAACATAACAGATTAATATTAACTATTATTTAAGGCTCGTAACAATAATATTTTTTGTAAGGAAAATTCATATAAAAATAAATTATTCTAATACCAATTTACATGTTCCGTTCATATTATGAAGAATTCATTTCAATAATATAATATATTAGACAGAAAAGTTAAATATAGATATATATTTTGTAAGAAAGCTCATCAAAAAGAGAGAAATAGAGATTTGAAGAAGTTTCACTTAAAGAAAAAAGTAGCTAAATTACGAAGCATTCCAATTCCATATCCAATATATTTTGATACGTTATCCTTTTACTCTTTTGTACTTTTTTTCATTTATTTTTCTTTTACTTGAAAAGAATAAGAGTAGTTAGTTCTTAAAAACTTTTTAAAGAACAAAGATTTCTAACAAAGGTCTCTATACCTTGGTTTTTATAGCCTTTGTACCTTTTCTAACACTATCTCATGCGTTGAAACATACAATAGCATCATACAATACAAGTAATAGAGAAAAATAATTGATGGAGAGTGCTAATAAACCACCACAAATTCATTTTGGTGGTTTATTAACACTCTCATTTGGTTACCATGTAGGCATTCCTTTAGAAGATCTAGGAATACTTACATGATAGCCAAACATGAAAATTATTAAAGAAGATTAATTTAATTGTAGAGTAAATTGATTATTAAAGAAAATCTAAGAATTATTAAAAATTGATGACATTATTTCTCATACTGATAAAGAGGCTTTTAACAAATTTCTTCCTTGTTTTCCCTTCGCCCAAAGACTACAAAAATAAAAGTAAATTATAGGAGGGATTGTCCATACGTGAATTTATTGTTTTTTACCAATTGTAAAATTTAATTATAAAGGAATTTTATGTGGTATTTCACCAGAAGTAGTGCATTGTTAGAAACATACTGTGTTTCAAGAATAAACTAAAAATTCAAGATAAATTATTTCATTAGGGAATAAGGATTTAATTGTTTTTAATTCTCTTATAATTTTCTTATTTTATTATTAGCTGTAATTCACGAAAAAGAATAGTTATTTATTTTATGCACAGATTTTTTTAATGTCTTCAAGACAATTATTTCTATAAGCTGGTGTCAAATTCTGTTCTTGTTTATTTTTGACTGCTAAAAATTAATGAGCATTTAATAAACATCTAATATTTTATTCATCCGGTCAAATCATTTTGTACCTAAATGTATGGAATCTAAAACATTACTACATTTGGTATGATAATAAACTAAGCATAATTTTTTTATTTAATTTGAGGATATGTAATATTTGTTTGTATGCATTGAATCTCCACGATTACTATTGTTAAAAATACTTGATTTATTTTCAGGGACAGCAATTATTCGATTACTTTAACCTTGTTCATAGTGCCAAACACTCAATATACGAAAACAGCCAGCCACTGAGAAGTTCTTAAGCTTAGTGTTATGAATTGCTTAGTTACAGACAACAATTTTTTGGCGACAAAGATTAGGTTCTCTACTTAACTTAATCTTTCCGCCAAAAAATAGTCCCTAATGAGAAGGATTACTACTAGTTAAGAAAAAACGATACGTTTTGTGCTCTGAATCATTTTAATGTAGGAAATGTAGGAAAGTTATTGGTAATGAGCTCGTAAAAATTTATAAAACCCTTGTAGTCATATATATCAAGCAATATAAAGGAGTTTTTTTTTTTAATTGTTTAACGTGCTTGTGTGTTAGGAAAATGGTGAATAATTTCCTATCATAAATGAAAATTTGCAACTTATCATATATTTCCGTTTTGATTGTTTATTTATATATCTATTTTTGCATTGAAATTTAACATTTAAGTGGAAATATTCCATCATATGATATGTATCTCTAAATCATTAGCATGATATTTGAGTAGAAGTATCCACAAAATTCAATTATTAATTGAGGTCTAAGTAATATATCTTGGACTTACATATTCTAATTAAACCCCCCAAAAACAAAAACAAAATTTCCATAAAGCTATCAAAAAGGAGAGCAAAAACTTTATATATACATCGACATACCTAGTACAATAGCTGGCATGTGTGCTGTAATTACTCCCCTCCAAAGAAAAATTACTTCACAAAACTTTCAGACACAAACATAAATTCTAGTACTGTAACGATATACCTGCATTTATAAGATTATAATATAACATATTTTGTAAATAATAAATATGTTTTGTAAATTTAAGAAGAAATTATTTTAATTCAGTTTTAAGAACATATAACATATCCAAATAACATAAGATATATATTTAAGTAATTGTAGTTCACACAAATTCTAATACTGAAAATGCACCATTTGCCATGATCATGGAAAAGGAGAGTAACAGTGTTAAAAGAAAGAAAAATTTCACTATTGATTATTCATGCACGAAACAAATAAATAAAAATATGCCAAAGTGAACGAATCCAACATCACTCAAAAACACAGCAACAAATATCATCGTTCAACGAAACGGCGAGGTCGAAATTACTGAGATCTGCGGATATCACTTCTATGAGAAACGACCGAATGGAATGTTTTTTTTTTTTCAGCAGACCAAATCTCTGCTCTTTTTAAATTTCTCCCTGCTGCAGTAGCAGGATTAGCAGCCCTCTCGCTTCCGAGACGGTCCGAGGGCTAATCCGATTCGAAGAGAAAGGGATTAGCCGGCGAGGGAATGAATAATTAATACGTTTTGAGCCGTGAAATGAAAAGAATCATCCTCTTCTTCTTCTTCTTCTACTTCGCCAAGGAGGAAGCAGATCTGGTAAAAATTAAAACACGGCCATTGGAAGAGTTTTCCAAGTAAACAAATAAAATAGGGTTCACTGTGATTCTCCAGGGGAAGGTTTAGAAAAAGAAATGGATGATTAGAGAAAGTGCTACCCACTAGAAAAAGTGTTTGTTATTGATAATAAAATTTTTGGAAGGAAGGGGGAGGTTTGATGGAAATAAGATCTTTATTTTAAAAGAAAGATTAATCGAAAATAGTTTTAACTATAGTGGTACTGGGGTTAGATACCTGTGTTTCAAGAAGATCAGTATTTTGGTTTTAAGAACTTTTCTAAACTTATTCCTTATGAAACTAAGCATTATTTTTCAATAGAATGGCCGTGTTGTAAAAATATATCAAAAATGAACATAATTTTCTACAAAATAGGTATCATGACATTTTTAATAACGTTAACAAGTGCTAAAAAATGGATTAAAATTTATCTATAAACAAGATAGGTTTCGTTTGTGGCTCTACGGTTATTCTATGCCCACGTTGGGCTAAGTAGGCCGGCACCTAAAGTTTAACGTGGATTCCGAAACTCTAATAAATATCCAAGACAACGCCACTATTCGAACCTGACACCTGTGATATCAAACGCCAAAGCGCTAACAAATTGGCCATCCGGCCTCCAAAAAAGAAGAGGATTCCTTAAGAAAACATTGATGTACCTTAAAAGCTGTCTTGTAAAATCATGCCAATATCATAATTTTATAATAATAATTTGTATTTATGTATATTTCTTGTAAATAAAAAATAAAGTGCTCCCATGATGGTGAAAGTGGCCCTCTTCTTGAAGCCGTTATAGATCTAGCATAGGGAGCGACGTTACAGTGGATATAGAAAAGTTTATGGATATATCTACTCTAGCTAAAGCACTTTACACAAAACTCTTAACGCTTTCTTATATAAAATGCAAATTTTAGTTCTGTAACACACATTAAATCAATTGAAATTGCTTTAATTCAATTTTAAAAACATATTATATATCTAAGTAATTATTGTTCGTACAAATTTTAGTACTGAAAATGTTAGTATTTGCCATGATGATTGGAAAGAAGAGTAAAAGCGTTAAAAGAAAAAAAATTTCCCTATTGATTATTCATGCAAGAAACAAATAAATAAAAATATGTCAAAGTGAACGAATCTAACGTCACTCAAAATCACAACAACAAATCTCATCGTTCAACGAAACGGCAGCACTGACGCAAACGGCGAGGTCGGAATTTCTCTGATCTGCAGGATATCACTTCTATGAGAAACGACCACCTGGAATATTTTTTTTTCACCAGACCGAATCTCTGCTCTTTTTAAATTTCTCCCTGCTGCAGTAGCAGGATTAGCAGCCCTCTCGCTTCCGAGACGGTCCGACGGCTAATCCGATTCGAAGAGAGAGGGATTAGATGGCGAGGGAATGAATAATTAATACGTTTTGAGTCGTGAAATGAAAAGAATCCTTCTCTTCTTCTTCTTTGCCGAGAAGGAAGCAGATTTGGTAAAAATTAAAACACGGCCATTGGAAGAGTTTTCCGAGTAAACAAATAAAATAGGGTTCACAGTGATTCTCATGGGGAAGGTTGAGAAAAGGGGACGGATAATTAGACAAAGTGCTAGCCGGAAGAAAAAGTGTTTGTTATTGATAATAAAATTTTTGGAAGGGGGAATGTGTGATGGAAATAAGTATTTTTTTTAAAGTAAGATTAATCGAAAATAGTTTTAACTGTAGTGGTACTGGGTTCAGTTACCTGTGTTTCAAGATGATCAGTATTTTGAGACTTTAAGAACTTTTCTAAACTTAATCTATATGAAAATAAGTGTTATGTTTCAATAGAATGACCACGTTATAAAAATAAATCAAATGAAGATAGTTTTCAAGATAATAGGTGTCATAAAATTTTTAAAACTTTAACAACTGCTAAAATATGGATTAAAAGTTATCTCGAAACAAGGCAGGTTTGGTTTCTCGCTCTACGGTCATTTTATGCACACATTGGGGTAATTAGACATGGACCTAGAGTTTAACTGGGATTCCAAAACTCTAACAAACATCCATGACAACACCTCCTGAAGCCTATGATATCAAATGCCAATGCGCTAGCCAATTGGCCATCCGGTCACCAAAAAGGGACAGGATTCTTTAAGAAAACATTGATGCACCTTATAAACTGCCTTGAATAATCATACGAATATCATAATTGTATAATAATAATTTGTATATATGTATAGTTCTTATAAATAAAAATTAAAGTTCTCTCATGATGCTGAAATTGGCCCTCTTCTTGAAGGCGGTATAGATCTAGCATAGGCAGCGACGTTACAGTATACATGGAAATATTTATGGATATATCTGCTCTAGATAATGCACTCTTAAATATTCCTTATTCAAAATGCAAATTCTAGTTCTGTAAATGATATTAAATCAAATAAAATTACTTTAATTCAATTTTAAAAACACATAGCACATCTAAGATATAGATCGTACAAATTTTAGTACTGAAAATGTTACCATTTGCAGTAATGATTGAAAATGAGAGTAAAAGCGTTAAAAGAAATAAAAATTTCACTATTGATTATTCATGCATGAAACAAATAAATAAAAGTATTGCAAAGTGAACCAATCTAAAGTCACTCAAAAACACAACAACAAATCTCACCGTTCGACGAAACGGCAGCACTGACGCAAACGGCGAGGTCGAAATTTCTCAGATCTGCAGGACATCACTTCTGTGAGAAACGACCGCCTGGAATATTTTTTTCACCAGACCGAATTTCTGCTCTTTTTAAATTTCGTCCCTGCTGCAGTAGCAGGATTAGCAGCCCTCTCGCTTCCGAGACGGTCCGACGGCTAATCCGATTCGAAGAGAAAGGGATTAGCCGGCGAGGGAATGAATAATTAATACGTTTTGAGCCGTGAAATGAAAAGAATCCTCCTCTTCTTCTTCTTCTTCGCCGAGGAGGAAGCAGATTTGGTAAAAATTAAAACACAGCCATCGGAAGAGTTTTCCGAGTAAACAAATAAAATAGGGTTCACTGAGATTCTCTAGGGGAAGGTTGGAAAAGGGGATGGAAGATTAGAGAAAGTGCTACCCAGAAGAAAAAGGGTTTGTTATTGATAATAAAATTTTTTGAAGGAAGGGGGAGGTTTGATGGAAATAAGTGTTTTTTGGAAGAAAGATTAATAGAAAATAGTTTTAACTATAGTGGTAGAGTGTTCCGGTACCCGTGTTTCAAAAAGATCAGTATTTTGTTTTTTAAGAACTTTTCCAAACTTATATCATTAAGTTTGCTACCTACAAATACCAAATCCAGTATATCACTCCAGATACTTGGAATTATACCAGACAAGGCATATACCGAATGACTTAAAAAAAAAAATAAGGAAAAAAAAATTATAACATCGAACGCTGCCATCAAAAAAATCTTATTGTTGTTGGAATTTTATGGGGTTTTAGAAAGTAATTTAAATACTGTTTAGTAGTACGGTATTTAATTACAAATGGTACAACATGAAATTTACACAAAAAGGAAAACTGACCAATATACAGAAGCTTATGAAAATAAGCATTATTTTTAAATAAAATGAACACGTTGTAAATATAAATCAAATGAAGATAATTTTAAAGAAAATAGGTATCATGAAATTTTTAATAGTTTTAACAATTACTAAAAAATGGATTAAAAGTTATCTTGAAACAGTACAGGTTTTGTTTTGTCACTGTACGGACATGTTATTCACACCTTGGGCTAATTAGACCTACAGTTTAACGTGGATTCTGAACCACAACTATACACCACACCACATCATTGTGCCTCGAACTGAGTTTCCCCTTTACAGGTTGGGAATGATGTGGGTGAAAAGAAGTCTGATTGGGCTCTGTCATGCTTTACGATCATATGAGACTGGAACTTTCAACTTAAAGCGGATTCCGAATCTCTACAAACATCCATGGCGCCGCCGATATTCGCACACGAAAGCGCCAGCGCGCTAAATACTCGGCCATCAGGCCACGATCCCGAATCACTAACAAGCACCAAAGAAGGATTAGAACCTGAAGCCTTTGATACCAATGGCCAGAGGCATACCTAGGAGAATGTATGTGCATAGAAGGGAGTATGAATATAACTATCTATTACTCTAACTATTACAATCGTTATATATACGCTTCAAAAGCGTTTCTGATACGAAAATCAAACTCTAATAATGCATCTACTGCTTTGTAAATCAATAATTATATTTTGTAAAATTTTATTTAGATCAAATGACAGTGAATAGCAATCATATGTGAATGTACATATCTGAAAGAGTATATGGATATCGAAAAGTTAATGGACATATCTGCTCTGGCTAATGCACTCTAACCAAAACTAATCAAGTTTCCTGAAAGAAAATACAAATTCTAGTTCTGTAACTGATACATATAAATTAATAACGAAATTATTTTAATTCAGTTTTAAGAACATATAACATATCCAAATAACATAAGATATATATTTAAGTAATTGTAGTTCGTACAAATTCTAATACTGAAAATGTACCATTTGCCATGATGATGGAAAAGGAGAGTAAAAGTGTTAAAAGAAAGAAAAATTTCACTTCTGATTATTCATGCATGAAACAAATAAATAAAAATATGGCAAAGTGAATGAATCTAACATCACTCAAAAACACAACAACAAATCTCATCATTCAACGAAACAGCGAGGTCGAAATTACTGAGATCTGCGGATATCACTTCTATGAGAAACGACCGCCTGGAATGTTGTTTTTTTCAGCAGACCAAATCTCTGCCCTTTTTAAATTTCTCCCTGCTGCAGTAGCAGGATTAGCAGCCCTCTCGCTTCCGAGACGGTCCGATGGCTAATCCAATTCGAAGAGAAAGGGATTAGCCGGCGAGGGAATGAATAATTAATACGTTTTGAACCGTGAAATGAAAAGAATCATCCTTCTTCTTCTTCTACTTCGCCAAGGAGGAAGCAGATCTGGTAAAAATTAAAGGACGGCCATCGGAAGAGTTTTCCAAGTAAACAAATAAAATAGGGTTCACCGTGATTCTTCAGGGGAAGGTTTAGAAAAAGGAATGGATGATTAGAGAAAGTGCTACCCACTAGAAAAAGTGTTTGTTATTGATAATCAAATTTTTTGAAGGAAGGGGGAGGTTTGATGGAAATAAGTTCTTTATTTTAAAAGAAAGATTAATCGAAAATAGTTTTAACTATAGTGGTACTGAGTTTAGGTACCTGTAATTCAAGAAGATCAGTATTTTGGTTTTAAGAACTTTTCTAAACTTATTCCTTATGAAACTAAGCATTATTTTTCAATAGAATGACCGTGTTGTAAAAATATATCAAAAATGAACATAATTTTCTACAAAATAGGTATCATGACATTTTTAATAACGCTAACAAGTGCTAAAAAATGGATTAAAATTTATCTCTAAACAAGATAGGTTTAGTTTGTGGCTCTACGGTTATTCTATGCACACGTTGGGCTAAGTAGGCCGGCACCTAAAATTTCACGTGGTTTCCGAAACTCTAACAAATATCCATGACAACGCCACTATTCGAACCTGACACCTGTGATATCAGACGCCAAAGCGCTAACAAATTGGTCGTCCGGCCTCCAAAAAAGAAGAGGATTCCTTAAGAAAACATTGATGTACCTTAAAAGCTGTCTTGTATAATCATGCGAATATCATAATTTTTACAATAATAATTTGTATTTATGTATATTTCTTGTAAATAAAAAATAAAGTGCTCCCATGATGGTGAAAGTGGCCCTCTTCTTTAAGCCGTTATAGATCTAGCATAGGGAGCGACGTTACAGTGGATATAGAAAAGTTTATGGATATATCTACTCTAGCTAAAGCCCTTTACACAAAACTCTTAAAGCTTTCTTATATAAAATGCAAATTTTAGTTCTGTAACACACATTAAATCAATTGAAATTGCTTCAATTCAATTTTAAAAACATATTATATATCTAAGTAATTATTGTTCGTACAAATTTTAGTACTGAAAATGTTAGTATTTGCCATGATGATGGGAAAGAAAAGTAAAAGCGTTAAAAGAAAGAAAATTTCACTATTAATTATTCATGCATGAAACGAATAAATAAATATATGGCAAAGTGAACGAATCTATTGTCACTCAAAAACACAACAACAAATCTGATCGTTCAACGAAACGGCAGCGCTGACGCAAAGGGCGAGGTCGAAATTACTGAGATCTGCAGGATATCACTTCTATGAGAAACGACCTCCTGGAATGTGGTTTTTTTCACCGGACCGAATCTCTGCTCTTTTTTAAATTTTGTCGCTGCTGCAGTAGCAGTATTAGTAGCCCAGTCGCTTCCGAGGCGGTCCGATGGCTAATCCGATTCGAAGAGAGAGGGATTAGATGGCGAGGGAATGAATAATTAATACGTTTTGAGCCGTGAAATGAAAAGAATCGCGAAAACTCTTCTTCTTCGCTGGGAAGGAAGCAGATTTGGTAAAAATTAAAACACAGCCATCGGAAGAGTTTTCCAAATAAACAAATAAAATAGGGTTCGCTGTGATTCTCTTGGGAAGATTGGAAAAGGGGGCGGATGATTAGAGAGAGTGCTACCCGGAAGAAAAAGTGTTTGTTATTGATAATACAATTTTTGGAAGGGGGGAAGATTTGATAGAAATAAGTCTTTTTTAAAAAAAAAAGATTAATCGAAAATAGTTTTATATATAGTGGTACTGAATTCAAGTACCTGTGTTTCGAGAAGATCAGTAGTTTGGCTTTTAAGAACTTTTGAAAACTTATAACATTAAGTTTGCTACATGTAAATAGCAAATCAAGTTTATCACTCCAGATACTTGGAATTATACCAGACAGGGCATATACCAAATGACTTTTTTTTAAGAAATAAAGAGAGAAAAATTATAACATCGAACGTTGTCATCAAAAAAAATCTTATTGTTGTTGGAATTTTATGAGGTTTTACAAAGTGATTTAAATACTGTTTAGTAGTACAGTATTTAAATACAAATGGTACAACATGAAATTTACACAAAAAGGAAAACTTACTAATATACAGATGCTTGTGAAAATAAGCATTATTTTTAAATAGAATGACCACGTTGTAAATATAAATCAAATGAAGATAATTTTAAAGAAAATAGGTATCATGAATTTTTTAATAACTTTAACAATTGCTAAAAAATGGATTAAAACTTATCTCGAAACAGTACAGGTTTTGATTTGTCACTGTACGGACATGTTATTAACACATTGGGCTAATTAGACCTACAGTTTAAAGCGGATTTTGAACCACTACTATACACCACACCACATCATTGTGCCTTGAGCTAAGTTACCCCTTTACAGTTTGGCAATGATGTGGGTGAAAAGAAGTCTGATTGGGCTCTGTGATGCTTTACGATCATATGAGATTGGAACTTTCAGCTTAAAGTGTATTCCGAATCACTGCAAAAATCCATGGCACCTCCGATATTCGCACACGAAAGCGCCAGAGCGCTAACCACTCAGCCATCAGGCCACGATTCCGAACCACTAACAAGCACAAACGAAGAATTCGAACCTGAAGCCTTTGATACCAAAGGCCAGAGGCATACCTAGGAGAATGTATGCGCATAGAAGAGAGCATGAACTTAACTTCTCTAACTAATACATTCGTTATATATACGCTTCAAAAAAGTTTCTGATACGAAATTCAAACTCTAATCTACTGCTTCGTAAATCAATAATTATATTTTGTAAAAGTTTATATAGATCAAATGACGGTGAATAGCAATCATATGTGAATGTACATATCTGAGAGAGTACATGGATATCGATATATATCATGTGGTGTATAGTAGTGGTTCAAAATCCGCGTTAAACTGTAGGTCTAATTAGCCCAATGTGTTAATAACATGTCCGTACAGTGACAAATCAAAACCTGTACTGTTTCGAGATAAGTTTTAATCCATTATGGACATATCTGCTCTGACTGATGCACTCTAACCAAAACTCTTCAAGCTTTCTGAAAGAAAATACAAATTCTAGTTCTGTAACTGATACATATAAATGATTTACAAAATCATTTTAATTCAGTTTTAAGAACATATAACATATCCAAATAACATAAGACATATATTTAAGTAATTGTAGTTCGTACAAATTTTAATACTGAAAATTTACCATTTGCCGTGATGATGGAAAAGAAGAGTAAATGTGGTTAAAAGAAAGAAAAATTTCACTGTTGATTATTCATGCATGAAATGAATAAATAAAAGTATGGCACAGTGAACGAATCTAACGTCACTCAAAAACACAACAACAAATCTTATCGTTCAACGAAACTGCAGCACTGACGCAAACGGTGAGGTCGGAATTACTGAGATCTGCAGGATATCACTTCTACGAGAAACCACCGCCTGGAATATATTTTTTCAGCTGACCGAATCTCTGCTCTTTTTTAAATTTTGTCCCTGCTGCAGTAGCAGGATTAGCAGCCCTTTCGCTTCCCAGACAGTCCGATGGCTAATCCGATTCGAAGAGAGAGGGATTAGCCGGCGAGGGAAGGAATAATTAATACGTTTTGAGCCGTGAAATGAAAAGAATCCTCCTCTTCTTCTTCTTCTTCGCCAAGGAGGAAGCAGGTTTGGTAAAAATTAAAACTCGGCCATTGGAAGAGTTTTCCAAGTAAACAAATAAAATAGTGTTCGCTGTGATTCTCCAGGGGAAGGTTGAGAAAAGGGGATGGATGATTAGAGGAAGTGCTACCCACTAGAAAAAGTGTTTGTTATTGATAATAAAATTTTTGGTAGGGGGGGAGGTTTAATGGAAATAAGTCCTTTTTTTTTAAGAAAGATTAATCGAAAATAGTTTTAACTGTAGTAGTAGTGTATTCAGGTACCTGTGTTTCAAGAAAATCAGTATTTTGGTTTTAAGAACTTTATTGAACTTATTCTTTATGAAAACTAGCATTATTTGTCATTAGAATGACTGCTGTGTAAAAATAAATCAAATGAAGATAATTTTTAAGAAAATAAGTAGCATGTAATTTTTAATAACTTTCACATTTGCTAAAAAATGGATTAAAAGTTATCTCGAAACAAGATAGATTTAGTTTGATGCTCTAAGGTTATTTTATGCCCACATTGGACTAATTAGATTGACACCTACAGTTTAACGTGGGTTCCAAAACTCTTACAAATATCTATGACAACGCCACGATTCGAACCTGACGCCTGTGATATCAAACGACTAAGCGTTAGCTAATTGGCCATCCGGCCTCCAAAAAAGGACAGCATTCTTTAAGAAAACATTTATGTACCTTAAAAACTGTCTTGTATCGTGTATATATCTTGTACTGTCTTATATATATATTTCGTATATCATAATTTTATAATAATAGCTTTTATATATGTATAGTTCTTGTAAATAAAAATTAAAGTTCCTCTTAGTTAATTAAAAGTGGTCCTCTTCTTGAAGTCGTTATAGATCTAGCATAGGCAGCGACGTTACAGTGGATATGGAAAAGTTTATGGCTGTATCTAGCTAATACACTCTAAACAAACCTCTTAAGGCTTTCTTATACAAAATGCAAATTCTAGTTCTGTAACTGATACATATTAAATCAAATAAAATTACTTTAATTCAATTTTAAAAACATATAATATATCTGGGTAATTATAGTTCGTACAAATCTTAGTGCTGAAAATGTTAGTATTTGCCATGATGATGGAAAAGAAGAGTAAAAGCTTTAAAAGGAAGAAAATTCCACTATTGATTATTAATGCATGAAACAAGTAAATAAAAATAAGGCAAAGTGAACGAATCTAACATCACTCAAAAACACAGCAACAAATCTCATCGTTCAACGAAACGGCAGCACTGACGCAAACGGTGAGGTCGAAATTACTGAGATCTGCAGGATATCACTTCTATGAGAAACGACCGCTTGGAATGTGTTTTTTTTCACCGGACCGAATCTCTGCTCTTTTTTAAATTTTGTCGCTGCTGCAGTAGCAGGATTAGCAGCCCAGTCGCTTCCGAGGCGGTCCGATGGCTAATCCGATTCGAAGAGAAAGGGATTAGCCGGCGAGGGAATGAATAATTAATACGTTTTGAACCGTGAAATGAAAAGAATCGCGAAAAATCTTCTTCTTCGCCAGGAAGGAAGCAGATTTGGTAAAAATTAAAACACAGCCATCGGAAGAGTTTTCCAAATAAACAAATAAAATAGGGTTCGCTGTGATTCTCTTGGGAAGGTTGGAAAAAGGGGTGGATGATTAGAGAAAGTGCTACCCGGAAGAAAAAGTGTTTGTTATTGATAATAAAATTTTTGGAAGGGGGAGGGTTTAATGGAAATAATTTTTTTTTTTTTTTTTTTTTAAGAAAGATTAATCGAAAATAGTTTTAACTATAGTGGTAGTGGGCTCAGGTACCTGAGTTTCAAGAAAATCAGTATTTTGGTTTCTAAGAACTTTTCCAAACGTATATCATGAAGTTTTCTGCATACAAATAGTAAATCAAGTTTACCACTCCAGATACTTGGAATTATAACAGACAGGGCATATACCAAATGACTTTTTCCTGTAAGAAATAAAGAGAAAAAAGTTATAATATCGAACGTTGCCATCAAAAAAACCTTATTGTTGTTGGAATTGTATGGAATTTTTACAAAGTAATATAAATACTGCTTAGTTCCCCGGTATTTAAATACAAATGGTACAACATGAAATACATACAAAAATACCAATATATCATTATATATAATAATAACAATACTAATATACAGATGCTTATGAATATAAGCATTATTTTTAAGTAGAATGACCGGTTTGTAAAAGTAAATCAAATGAAGAAATCTTTCGACAAAATAGGTATCATGAAATCTGTAATAACTTTAACAATTGCTAAAAAATGGATTAAATGTTACCTCGTAACAAGACAGGTTTAGTTTGCCGCTCTACGGTCAATATATACACAGGTTGGTCTAATTTAAATGCACCTACCGTTTTATATGGATTTTAAACATCCAAGCCACAGCCACGATTCGAACCGCCTGCCGTACCAAAGGCCAGATCGCTAGACAATTGCCCATCCGGCCGCCAAAATAGTACATGATTCTGTAAGTAAAACATTGATGTACCTTAAAAACTGTCCTTTATAATCATACGAATATGATAAGATTATAATAATAATAATAACAGTCATATTATTAACAGAACCTTTTGATATAAATTTTCATAATGTCTTTTTGTGTTAACATTTGTTATAAAAACTTCTTTAAGACACTGCATTGAAAATTTTAAAATATTTTGCTGGAAGATGATGCTGAAAAGTTTGGATAAATGTTTAGCATTAAAATTTTAAATAAAGATTAGAAAACCATCACAGTCTTTCCAATATTAAGCATTATCTGACGCTGAAAGACAGATGTTTCAAAGATAACAAATACTAATCCGGCTTCACTCGGGATTCGAGAATATATATGTAATTAGAATTAAAAATCCATAATATTTAAAAATTGCTTTAATGGAATTATTTTGTTAGTTATATTTTAACAGAACTATTGATTATTTTTCATCTATTGGAATGGATGTCAAGATCTTGAAGTGCTAGCAAAATATTTTTAATTTAAATAATAAATCAGTAGGTTGTTTACTTAGTATTGCATAAATATTAATATATATATATATATACCCGAAATGTTTGGATTCAAGATGCAAAGTTTTTGTATAATTCATTTTATGAGTATCATTTTAATTTTGGAGCAAGAATAGCATAATTAATTTCTACATGATATTTATTTATCAGTTACAGCTTGAGGGCATGCGTCTATTTCCGCTCATGACTTTTTTGTATCTAAATCTTATTTTAGAAGTTCATAATAAGGTAATTCAGAGAGATGCGAAAAGATTATCCAGATAAACGACAACATTGAAATCGAAAATGCACAAAAGAAAAAGTTTCTAAATACCAAGTTATTCAGTTCAAGGTTAAACTTAAAAAATTCATATTTGTATGACAGCATACCCTCCCATGATCCGCTAAGAATCCTAAAATCATTGATTTGAAAATAATATTTTACTTTACAGTTAGAGCTTAGAAGTTCAATAGGAAACCTGGGACAACCTAGTGTTTCAATTGCAACAATTTTCACCATAAAAGAAGTAATTATAGTTTCAGAAAAAGATGCATGACGCGTAGAGAGCCACACTTCTTCAAGGAATGTCCTACGGTTGTGCTAACTGAAAATCCAATGGTATTAATTGTGGCCAAAAAGGACCTTTAGCCTCCCGAAGAAACTACAGTAATATTTCAAAGCCTCCACCTAAAACTCAAGAAAAATTTCAAGCCTCTCAGAAGAAAGTTTTCTCTTCCAGAATAGTTGAAGATATACTATGCTGAACATGCAACCAAGTTACTACTCCATAGTAAACAGGCTCTCCAAGAAGAGTCTCATATGATGGTAAACACCTTCTTTGATTTAAAAGAGTTTGCAACAAACTTAATTCTCTGGGAGGTATAGAAAATGTAAACGCCACCTCAACTGCAAGAACCCAATAAAATTATTCCTCTCGAAATTATTCCTTTAGTTTTTTTTGTTTAGCCAGAAAATTTAGTCAGTT